>OY764961.1:23597740-24151776 GCA_963668005.1 Melieria crassipennis
CTGAAAGGCGCCATTTTTACAACATTTTCGATTAATTTTTTTCCGTTTCATTTATATTCGTATTGGCTTTCGTCAGTACCAATTTATGAAAATTCACTAAAAATCAGTCACAAAAGATATTTTACATAAATTTGATTTCATATATTGAAAGATGAATGTATGTTTTAAATTTAATATCAACAAACACTGAATGGATAGATTGCTTTAGATGTCTTGCATTCATTCAAAGGGACACAGTAGTTCGACCATAGACGCCCACGAGATTGTCGTGCCAGTGTATGTTGGTTCCATATGAAATTCTCAGACACTCAGACAATAGTCTGAGTCAATAGTCTAGTCAATAGTCTAATAATAATTTACATGCTCACCTTTCAGGGTGTAAAGAATTTTCTTTTTTTCTATCAACTTAAATTTGGCTTGGTGAACAAAAGAGAGTTGTCAACAATTTTCTTCTTTAAATACTCATAAGTACCTCATTTTGTATAATAAAAGCAATAGTTCCCAAGACTCCTTTTCTCTCATCTTCCCCTCCACCACATTCGTGCCGTCACAACAACTGCCCGCTTGACAGCAACGCGCACATTTCGAATCTCTGAAAAACTCTCAACTCCGAAAAGTGTAACTAAAGCGATGTTGTGTGACACCCAGCAAATCACAAAGCAACGGAAACGGAAGTAAACAATAAAAGTGCAAAAAATTACTATGCAACACTGGCGCACTGCACAATATTTAGCACACAATGTGCACTTAAGTCACAATAGAACTTTTTGCTCTTTTCAACAATATTTTTCTGTTTTCATTTCTTCTGTTCTTTTTAGTTGTTTTAATTTTTTTTTTGCATCGAAAAGTGCATTTGGTAATGAGTGAGTTCAACAAGTGTGCGTGTGTATGTGTGTGTGTGTGTGTGTGTGTGGCCGACGAAGCACGCACTGCCACTGCGCGACGTGCAGTGCCACCAAACAGTTCAACACTGGCGGCAGTGAAGTGGCGTTGTTACCCAGTTGTCCCGCTTTCCCGAGGGAGCTGGCAATTGTTTGAGGGTGTGGAGGCGAACGAGCGAGTCGACGAACGGCCCCGCACGCACGCAACTCAACAAGTGTCGAAATCACGTTAATTGCTTGCGACTCTACTCGCACTGGCCCACTGTGTACAATAACCACATAAATACAGTGTGACAAGGAAGCTTTAGTGCGGTGTGAACAATTAAAAACAAAGCAATTTTGTGTGTGTGTGGGTGCAGGTGAGAAACACGACGGCGCATGTAAATGCAATGCTTACAACGTGACAAAAACTATTTTAGTAATGGATATCAGATACAAATTCAATTTTAAGAATAGATACATAAATCACGTTTCCCTTAACACTTTGTTGATCTCGTCAAATTTTGATGAAAACAAATTAAAAATACTTGTCTAATTATTTCCAATTACAAGCACTTTCAGCTAGTTTTAAGTAAATTATTATTTCCAATTACAAGCACTTTCAGCTAGTTTTAAGTAAATTAAAACATTAAATCATGATTACCCATACAAACTTCTTAACCCTTTGTTTACCATATCAGATTTTGATAAAGAAATGAAAAATACTTGTCTAATTTTTCCCATTTCCATCACTTTTAGCAAAATTTAAGTGAAATGGAACTTTAAATCATGTTTATTTAAACAAACTTCTTAACCCTTTGTTGACCAGGTCAGATTTTGATGGAAAAATTCAAAAAAAACTGTTTAATTATTTCTTATTTCAAGCAGTTTCATCATGTTTGAAGTCAATTGGAACATTAAATCAAGTTTTTCCATACAAACTTCTTAACCCTTTATTGACCAGGTCACATTTTAATAAAGAAATTACTTATACCTGTCTAAGATTTTTCCTTTCAAGCACTTTCATCAATCACTTTCATCATGTTTGAAGTCAATTGAAAGTTTTAAGTAAATTATTATTTCCAATTACAAGCACTTTCAGCTAGTTTTAAGTAAATTAAAACATTAAATTATGATTTCCCACAAAACTTCTTAACCCTTTGTTTACCATATCAGATTTTGATAAAGAAATGAAAAATACTTGTCTAATTTTTCCCATTTCAATCACTTTTAGCAAAATTTAAGTGAAATGGAACTTTAAATCATGTTTATTTAAACAAACTTCTTAACCCTTTGTTGACCAGGTCAAATTTTTGTGGAAAAATGGAAAATACTTGTCTAATTATTTCCAATATCAAGCATTTTCATCAACTTAAAAGTCAATTGGAACATCAAATTAAATTCTTTCATACAAGCTTCTTAACCCTTTATTGACCAGCTTATATTTTGATGAAAAAATGAAATATACTTGTCTAATTATTTCTCAATTCAAGTACTTTCAGCAAATTTGAAGTCAATAGGCCCATTAAATCAACTCTCCTCATACAAACTTATTAACCCAGTTAAATTACTTTTAATTTTGTCGAAACTGAAATAAAATTAATCGATTAATTAATAATATAATTAATTTTCTTTAAGATGTTTCTAACTATTTAACGAAATAATTATTTTTGGCTCAATTTTAACTTTTAAAGTTTCAATACAAAAAATGGTCTAATTTAATGTAAACTAATTAATTAAATCTAGTTCACCATAATTAACTGAACTAACGAACTAAAAGATTGATCAGTTAATTAAGTAACGAATTAAATATTCCATATACATAATTAATTAATTAATTGATTAATAAAAACCATAATTAACTTTCTTTAACAAGTCTCTAATTTTTCCCATTTTTAACTAAATAATTCTTTTTTTCTAAATTTTAACTTTCAAATTGGTAAAAAAAATTCACTTTTTCTAAACAACAAATTTTAATACATAAAATGATCCAAACTAATTAATTGGAATCCACTAACTGATCAACTAACTATTGAAGTAACTAAACTAACGAACTGAAAGATTAATCAGTTAATTGAGCGATGAATTACATAATCCATATATGGATATATATATATAATATATATATTTAAATTATTAATTTATTTTAATTGATTGAATGGATTTTTTATTAATAAATTCATTGCAATTGTAATAAGTTGATTTTAATTAACTATTCAAAATACAACCAATTGCAATCACAGTTTTAATAAACAATAACAATAAATAATACATTAATACTAATTGTTTCAATTGATTTTAATTTATTATTCAAACTAAAACCAAATAAATGCAATTAGAATTAATTTGTAATTTAAAAATCCATTCATTTAGTAATGAATCAATTAAATATTTGAATAATCGATTGCCTTAGTTTTTTATTAGGTAAATTATAAATTTATATAAATAATTTTTACTTATTTAAATAGTCAATTAATTAAGTAAACAGTTTCTAATGCATGAATTCATCTATTTGAATGTCTAACGCCATTTAACTAATGTCGTTTTACAACTGTTTTAAAATTCTTGCAATATTAGCCGAATCGAAAAAAGTTAGTATTCCAGGGTCAACAACAATTTCTTGATTATTTACTATTATTATTGTCAAACATAACTAGCGAAATTATATCATTGGCAGTTTGATTAGTCAATTGAAAAAAAATAAATTTATATATTCAATTAATTAAATGGTCAACTCAATTCCGTTATCATTGTTGCTAATTAACTAATCATTTCGCTTAATTGCTTTTTAGTTAAATAGATAATCAGTTAGTTTTAATTACAAAATAATAAATTTCATCAATCAAACAATTAATTAAATGTATTATTTATTTATAACTATTTTATAATTATTTATTTAAGTAATAATTCATTTGAATAAGAAATAATTAACAAAAATTACGACTAATTGTTTAAATTGACAAAATGTTTATGAAAATGTTTATTGAAATTTTCTTGCAATTCTGACCATAGCATTGATTGTAGCCAATAATCGGTACAGTGACTAGTTGGCCCTATGAAATTTTGATTATTTTTTTTTTTATTTGTTTTTTCACCTCAAGTGTTTTCACCAATTTTAAAGTAATAAGATCGAATTTATTTCTAAGCCATACATACTTTTACTAAAATCGTATCTAATCACAAAACCAAAACCGTATCTAAGCTAAAAAATAATTACACAAAAATTACAAAATAAAACTGTCGCTGTTTTAGTTTAAGGGTGCCTCAACAAAATCTTTATTTATTTGTATTTTATGCTGATGAAATGAAAAGTTAATGGCGCACACCTACAACATTTATCAACATAAACTGCGGCGCACGCATGCAGCGACATACGAATATTTCACCTGCCAGCTCAGAGTCTTCACGGCTCTTCACTCCACTGTGCTCCACTCGAGCGCCGTTGCCACAACAACGGCACACTTAGCGCAGCCGGTGATGAAGATGAATGTCGCGTACTCTCGTACATCGTGTGGTGCTTCATGTGTCGGCATTACCGGCTAAATGCCGCATGATAAATATTTTGCATAAAATCCCCACCCCCCTCCCACCCCAACCAAGCTGCTACACTGGCACGCTGCCTTCAAGTGCAGACATCGAAACGATAAAAAACAGAAACGTAACCTAAATTTAATTCAAGGCATGTCAATTCATGTTGCACAGTGTTGAAGTAAATAGAAAAAATTAGTAAATAGCTTCAAGACGGTAATGTTAATTTAATTGAATTTAATTTAATTTAATTTAGTCTAATCTAATCTAATCTAATCTAATCTAATCTAATCTAATCTAATCTAATCTAATCTAATCTAATCTAATCTAATCTAATCTAATCTAATCTAATCTAATCTAATCTAATCTAATCTAATCTAATCTAATCTAATCTAATCTAATCTAATCTAATCTAATCTAATCTAATCTAATCTAATCTAATCTAATCTAATCTAATCTAATCTAATCTAATCTAATCTAATCTAATCTAATCTAATCTAATCTAATCTAATCTAATCTAATCTAATCTAATCTAATCTAATCTAATCTAATCTAATCTAATCTAATCTAATCTAATCTAATCTAATCTAATCGAATCGAATCGAATCGAATCGAATCGAATCGAATCGAATCGAATCGAATCGAATCGAATCGAATCGAATCGAATCGAATCGAATCGAATCGAATCGAATCGAATCGAATCGAATCGAATCGAATCGAATCGAATCGAATCGAATCGAATCGAATCGAATCGAATCGAATCGAATCGAATCTAATCTAATCTAATCTAATCTAATCTAATCTAATCTAATCTAATCTAATCTAATCTAATCTAATCTAATCTAATCTAATCTAATCTAATCTGAATGAATTTAGAAACATTTCTTGATCCGTCTTATGAAATATTCACCACAATAAACAGGACTCACATCCTTAATCAACCACTGTCAATTAATCTCTTATTTGTACTTTATGAATTTTTCATTGTAGATTTCTGCATACAAATGAGAAGAAATTGCAAATGCAATGACAAGTCGTACAAGACCCACGAACCAGCTTTTACTTGTACGTGCTTCTTCTTCTCTTTCTACTCGCTTGTTGCTCTTTTCATACCAAATGTTTCATACCAAACGCTTAAAATTTTTGTGATGTACGTGTTCTCAGTTCTGCAACAACACTTCCTTAAAAGCCAACCACAACATCTGCCATTTGAATGTACGACTCACGTGTCAAAATGGCTTTTTCCGCTGCCATCAAATTCAATTTAAATAGATTTAATTTTCAGTCATTATGTACGCGCTCTGACACATTGATGGCCTAACGAACGGAAACAAATACGTGGCAGCCTTCAGGAATGAAAAACACACTGTCAAAAAAAGTCAAATGGCTAAAGTTGCGCCCCTTTTTTAATGAGCGCCAATTAAGTTAATTAACATTTGGGCTGACTTGAGCTTTTGCAGCCATTTCTCTCTACTTGTGTGTCTGTGCACGTGCTGGATTTGTATAATAATTGCCTATCATTTGCATTTTAATTGTTGCCTCTAAATGTAAACAATAACCACCACTTTGAGTTAATGCAGTTTGGTTTTTCTCTGCCGGAAACCATTTTTTTTTACCAAGAAGCCCAAAGGTTAATAGCGAAATTCGTCAAGGCTCAACTGATCTCAGACGTAATTGAGACAATTAATTCCATTTAACTTGAGAACTTTCGTCATGCCATCTCGGCTCTTCTCTTTTCATGAATTTATGTAAAATTTTTATATGCCAAACATTGCCCGTTGCGCTCAAGTGTGCTCAAGTTATATAGTCGGAATATATTCGCAAATCACAGCATGATTTATTTTTGCATTTCAAACTGTTGCAGCTGACGGCTTCCGTCGACAACGTAAGCCAACTTTTTTATGTGTTACGTATACGCCCCGTGTTTCATTTAATCGCCCGTTTTATGTGCTTCGTGCGCTTTGTTTTTTCACATATTTTAAATTTTGCATAATTTTTGTTGTTTTTGTGGCCATTGCTGTGGCCTGTTATGTAGCGCCAGCACTGCTTGTCTGCCGCGTACACGTGATTCTGCCATAAATAAAACCAATTACGCTGCACGCAAGCTGGGAAACGTTTTGCATATTTGCTGCGAGTGCTGGTTCAATATTTAAAGTGGGACAGTTATTGACAAAGTTTTAAGGTCTTAAATAGTACAAACAATTAGAAGTTGACTTTTTTGGAATAATTATCTTTAGATGCAATAACAAGATTTGTATGTTCTGAATATTCTTGTAGTTTTAATAGAGAAAATAATACAGAGAGAAGAAAATATTGAATAATATTTAATAACAATAAAGATTAAAGAAATTAATTGTAAAGCTTTAAATTTGACAAACTCAGAAGTAGTAGAAAAACCTCATTTAGGTTGTTTTAATAATGAAATAAATCGGGCAAGATTTTAAGGTTCAATAATTAAAAGATTATTGAAGAAATAAATTGTAGTAAAGACTTAAACTTGAAAAACCTTGGAATAGGGAAAAAACTTAATGTAATTCGTTTTAATAGGGAAATCGTTTTGAGAAATAAAAGTTAGTTCTGAAAATAATATTAAAGTTTAAATAAATCTTCAGTTTTGAGTTCTTTCTGGCATTCAAATTTAATTTTGGGTTTTAATGTATTCAGAGACCTACGACCTACAGTCGAATTTCATGGCATTTCTTTTTTAAAACTTCTTACTCAAAAGCCTTTCTTTGGCATTTTAGTAAAACAGAATCAAATTTTCATATAAAACTAGGAGCTAGAGGGTTAAAATGTTCCACAAAAATGTTCTTCGTCGTATTTTAAATCAAATTTCTGAACACATCCAATACCTAAAATGTAAGCTATATCAATTCACCATAAGAATTTGCAAAACGGGAGAAACTTTGACTCATCGAAAAATTTAGACGTAAACTTTCAAAACGCCTAAACATGAATTTTTGTATTACCCAACTCTATCGGAATCTGTTGTCAGAAGGAAAAAAGTTATCATTTTTAAAATTGCACGGATTTTTTTCATGTTTTAGTATTTTATATTTTTTGTACAATGCAATACATTTTTTGCTTTATAGAAAGAATCATTAAAATTTTGATATCCTTTATTTTTGTATATTTTAATAAAGTCAGAAGGACAAAATTCGAGGGTGTGGCAATAACTTTTAAACTCCCAGGATAACGATCAAGGATTAAGGACTTTGCCTGGATCCCAAACACATTCTTTTTAATCCTGTTTTCAAATTTCCTTAGAGCTAAAGAAAAACAAGCTGTTCTCGAAAAAAAAATAAAACTGAAAAATAAATTCTCATTCTGCAAGTGAAAAATAAAACTCAGCGCTTAATTTCTATTTTTCTCCCAAAAAATTAAACTCAACAAATAATTTATATTTTCTGATTAAAAAAAAAATCAACACATAATTTTTATTCGGTGAGCGCAAAGTAAAAATCAAAAAATAAGTTTTATATTTTGATTTTTATATTTACCTTATAATTTTTACGGTCCCTGGTTAAAACATATTAAAAAAAATTCTCAAGGATATTCAAGGATAAAGTTTTCAAAGGACATTTGCAATACCTAATCGTTCTTGCGCACCAAAAAATTTAAATCCATTATTTCTAAAGAATTTTCTCTTTCATTTAATATCCATATTGATATTCTACATTGCACTAAATTTTTTAAATAATTGTTTTTAATATTCATGTCCTTGAAATTTTAAAGTCCTTTAAAAAGCTATTCTGATATCAGAGAGAACAACTAAAAACGTAGTTTCACTATATTTGGTCTGTAGTGGTCCGAATCAATGGCGAACACAGGAGGGGTGGGGGTTCAAACCCCCAAACAAAAAAATTGCTGGTACAAAATACGGTTTCGAACGGTATTCCGCTCAAAAGTTATGCACAAAACTCCCCCCAAAAAGAAATCCTGTGTACGCCACTGCTCCGAGTATATACATTTTTTGTAGTGTTTTAAAATTTTTTGGATTTTTGTTGCATAATGTTATAAATAAATAAATTTCCTAAACACAAACTCGACTTTGCGTCCATAGACATTTCTAGGCACCGGATTGCATATTCATCCACTTCATTTCTCTTTCTTTGGTCGAACATAAACAAATGTGCGGCATTTGCTTGGTCTACTTGTATGACAAACGAGCGCACCAACGAGTACACACTTTCGTTGCTGCTCAGGCGGACAACTCCTTCTGGCGAAATGACAAAGTTTAAATTTATTCAACGCTCGCCACGCCACTCGGCACGCCGCACGGCATTAACATATTTCAGTCATTTGCGTAAAGCGTTTTTTCCAAAGCGGCTGTCATTATTATTGTCCGCTTGTTCTTGTTGCTGCTATTGTTGGCCAGAATGGTCTTTAGCGACGTTTGCGCCCCATCTGTCCAGTCCCCGAAGAGCGCCACAGTTGTCTCTGATTGCACACGTTTTGTACGTTTTGTGTGCATTTGTTTTTGCGTCGACAGCTCGCACTCAAAATATGACATCTCCCGGCGGATGGGCGGTCAGCGATTTGATTCGCCTCTTGATGACTTTAATGCGCACTTGCAATGCGACACTTGACGCCGTCGACATTGTTCCATGACAATGGCACACAAATATGGATTAACGATGTTGGTCATTTTCCATTTAAAACACGCTTAAATTTCCAGCTTATTGGAATTGGTTTCGGTTGTACGGCACGAATTATTACTCATTTTTATGCAAATGTTGCGTATAAACCCCACAACAACTACAAGTACAACAAAAGCAATCGCTTTCAATAGAAATGAATTTTGTTAATCTGCCGGCGAAACGGCCCCTGTTCAATAAGCGATAAGGAAAGTTTATTGAAACTGTGCATGGCAACTGTGCACTGAAAGGATGTGTGTGTGTATGCGTGTGTGTGTGTGTGTGTATGTATATAAAGCATGCGGATTAGGGTGGAGCAAAAGTATCAGATACTGAAAATTTGAAATTTCAGGTGGCGTCTTTTCACTGATAAAGTTTCAAGATTAAAACTTGCACTTATTACAGATAAAATTATAAACTCTTAACAGTATTTAATGGATCAAATGCTCTTAGAAACTAACAAGTTGTACATCATGGCATCTTCTTTGGGTGATGATATCGTAATCGGCTTTAGTCATTTACATTAAATTTGATTTGTAAAAGGTTAGATAGATAGATTAGATAGATTAGACAGATTAGATATATTAGATAGATTAGATAGATTATTAGATAGATTAGATGGATTATTAGATAGATTAGATAGATTATTAGTTAGTTTAGATAGATTAGATAGATTAGATAGTTTAGATAGATTAAATAGATTAGATAGATTATTACATAAATTAGATAGATTATTAGATAGATTGATAGATTATTAGATAGATTAGATGGATTATTAGATAGATTAGATAGCTTAGATAGATTAGATAGATTAATTATATTAGATAGATTAGACAGATTAGATAGATTAGATAGATTAGATAGATTAGATATATTAGACAGATTAGATAGATTAGACAATTAGATAGATTAGATAGGAATATTCCTGCCTTCCTGTTCAGGCTTAATATACAAGACTTGGCCTTCCTGCAGCTTCCCAAGCTGGACCAACGCTCTCTATGTAAGTTGTTTACATTTGATTTGGTCCATCCCAGGGTACCTGCTAGACTGGTGCCAATTATTGGTTTTGGTCCCAAGAATGTACACCCTTATATATGTACAGTTATCCAGTTTATTGACAGTTTCGTTACCACGAACACAACAACGTCTAGGAACCCAAATAAGTTGTAGGTTGTTATGTCGCGCAATCGACCTAAGCTTCATTTTCACATTCTTGGACAAACTTTGAAGTTACCGTGCTATTTCTTCTCGATTACCCATTCCGTTACTTTTAGGATGGGGGAGACCTCCAACTGGAAGACGGTTGCCAGCCCAACTAAAGAATAGTCGCAGTTGGAGCTTTCGTAAAGGTGTCATTCAGCTTCAGTAGATTAACCGGTTTTGAAATCGTCAAAGCAGAAAAGGTCTCTGGATTATATCATTGTTTGCGCTTCGAGAACCTGATTTCAAAATTTCTCCCAAAAAATACTACAGGTAGTAGGCAATCTTTAGGGGCCAGCAGCAATGGACATTTCTCTAACGACCAAACGATTTCTCTAACAACCTTTTGAAAATTTCTCTGTGATCTCTACTTTCATGTGACTTGATATCCACATTAAGGATAGTTCAATTACTCCATGCGTTTCAAGTATTCGGTTCATACTGAACTTTTTCATCACCGACCCACATATGAATGTTTTCTATATGTTTTCAATACAATTTTCAAGGCTTTCGTTAAAACTGACAGTTCAACTCCACCTTTAGTCAACTTCAATGGAACTTAGTTGGCCAGCAAATTGCCCGAAACCGTTTCTTGCCTGGAACGCGGTTCCACCTTAGTGGCGTTCTACATGCCAAGAGCGATCCATATGGGCGTGTGGCAGCCAATATCAACCAACCAAATCGAACGGCACACACGCACAGCGCCGCACTTACTGGACTATCGACTGTCTACGCATGCAGATAAAAATAATGGACACTCGCCGGCCGGCGCAAATGGGCCTAGCGGGAATTCGGATAGTGTGGAGGGAGGAGTTGTGTGCATGCAAACTTTCAATTTCCCTCAATATTCATAAGTAATACTATCTGCACGCACACTAATAAAAGCAATAAATTGCATGCGAGTTGGGCGTGAGCGGGACTGGGACCACACGCACACAGCTACACACACACACAGAAATGCCGAAACGTGATAACGTCAATTCGGCGCCCGACTCGAATGCTCGCACTCAAATAATTTCAACAATAAAACGAAAATGGAACGCAACTGCTGTGCAGCCAATGTTGCGTTGCAGTGGGGTAAAGGGAACACTGAGCAAAGATTAGAAGGCATCAGAAGGGAGAAGCTTTTGGCGCATCGTGTGTGCTGCAAAGAATTTGCAAGTCTGCAGTCGATACGAGTGCAGACACAGTCAGACAGACAAACAGACAGACACGCGCACAGCCGCCAGATAGTCAGCCAGACGAGCGCACACCAACACACACACGCATTGCTGACGACACTGGCACCCATGGAACGAATTCTATTTGAACGCATCGAATGCCGACATCAGCCGCACGTTGTGCACTTGTGCGAGTACATTCGATTGGGGAAAATCATTTGTTTCCTGTGTTCACTTTTGCCCAATGCGAGCATTGGTCCCAAGTGGCATTTCACATTGCCGTGGCTTGAGGTTGCACCGAACGCGCCAGTGTTGCATCTGCACTGCGCCACTTTGCAGCTTACGCTTGTATGATGCGTGTGTCGTGTGCCGTGTTCGAACGACAGACTTTGAGTGTTAATTTTCCTGCCGCATGTGTATGTGTGTGTGTGTGTGTGGATATGTAAGCACGTGCGTTGGCCGATAAGACTGAAGAACTGGGCTGCGTAAGCTGCTTATTTGGTTGGTTGGCAAACAACAACAGCTGCCGCATTTCAGCAAAAAGATAAACGAAATGAGATTTGTTAATACAACAACAACAATGAAAAACATAAAAGTAAGTAGGTATAAATTAATAATATTGAAAATTAAAATAAAATAAATGAGATAAACCAAAGTTAGAAACTTAGTTAGTTTGGCTTTAAGTTTGGATGGACGGATGGATGGATACGAGAGAAGCCGAGAAAGTAAACTTTAGAAGGTCCAATTTCTAGACAGCGGGTTTGGGGATTCAAACCGCCCCTAAACACAAAAGTTTTTGGTACAAAATATGGTTTCGAATGATATTCGGCCTAAGAGCTTTAAATTCAGTTTAGTTCTACTTTACACTTTAACCCTTTCGAGATGACTGGGATAATTTGTCCCACTAAATTTTGTATGCCCCTCAAATTAATTATTCAGATCTTATGACCCATGCAAACTATTTATTCGAATTTTATGTGCCCGAATAAAAGAATAATTTTAATTTCAACTAATATTCTAACCACCAATTTCGTATTATGGGAGCATTTTTACCAACAGGGTTTTGGTTTTCAAAATAAAACTCTGTCTGAAAGAGTTAAGTCCTACTACATAACTTAGTTCTTCCTAGAACTCGAACTATTCAAAACTTATAATGAGTACTGAGGAGCCGGCCACCATCTGGTGGCATGGACGTGCAGAATGGACTACTTAGTTTAGTTCCACTTTACACTTTGAGTCGTTCTACAGGATTTGGATCGATCTCTCCAACTATTCATAACTTTTAATGAATAGTGTGAAACCTTGACATCGGCATTCAACATGTCGAAAGGTCCTCCAAATAGAAGAAACCACTGTGTATTCTGCGCATCTGGCAAAGAGCTCCGCCAGGTGCCAAGAGGGAACAAAATTTATTACTTGTCTTCTTCGTATCATTTGCCTCCGTATTACAAATTTTACGAAGACGACCCACAATGTTGCGAGTTTTTAAAGCGGAATGGCAAAAAAAAATAGGAGTAGTCTTACTTAATGAATTTTTATATACAGTTATTGAAATAATAGTGCGACAGTACTTTTGATCCATCCAAATGTAAATATAAGCATGAAACGAGATCATAGTAACTCAAATTTTCAGTTTTTGACTCGTTGTCCGTTTAAAAGGACTTTAAAGTGTTAAAGACGTGGACATTTTAACGAATTTATTTAAATATTTTCGCTTGTGCAATGATAAAGAAATTAGTATCAACTGAAAGAGGAAACTCGTCGCCTTTTGACTAAAATATTCATTTCTAATTTTAGGGATCAAAATGTGTCAATAAAGCCCTTTCAAAAAGGTATCCTTCAAAAATGTATCCTTTTGAGCAAAGCCGACCTCGATAGTCCAGCGAGTAGTACGCTGGCTTATCAAACTAGAGGCCCTAGGTTCGATTCCTAGCTGGGACAGGTGAAATGCTCGTCTACTTCTTTCGCTATCCACATGAAGCAGATGAGAATTACAACGAAGTGGCAAGCAATGGCAAAACCTCCAAGCGTGAAGGAAAAACTGTCAACAGTTTCATATTAACAATGAATATTAGCTTAGGTCATAAAATCTACATTCATAATTTTTGTATTTCGATATAAAACTATTCATAAATGTGTACCCACATATTTCGATGAAATGCGCTCACTTCAAACGCAATCGAAATTTAAAATTGTACAAATTGCTCCACAGTTGCTCTGAGAGGGTTAAAGTCTATGACTGACTCACACTAATTTTATCACCTTAACATTTCTTTCGAACACACTTAACGCCTATCTCCAACCCCTAATAAGGCTTCCATACAAAATGATGCTTTTTATAAAATGTGCTCCCACTGCTCTCAGGTTGCACCCAGATGTATCAAATGTAAGACTAACCCCCATATATTTTCCCCTCCGAATATTTTTTCCACACATACCTAACCGCTATCTACAACTGTTAAAGGGGCGGCCACACAAAATTAGTCAGTTTTCAATAGATTTGGCTCGCCACTTGTAAATGTAGTAGTTGAATGTAGTCGTATCTGCAAAACTACTGAACCGAGTTGAATGATTTATTCAACAATCGACAACATTCCTGAGTGCAAAAAATACAAAAAAAAATCAATAATTCAATTCAATGCAATAAAAAATTTCAGTATGATTTATTTTGGCACAATCCAGTGATATGACCTGCACTTACATTGGCTAGCAAAACTATTCTAAATAAAAGTATTAAAAGCTTCGCATAGCTACACTTTCTCATAAAAAATCCTCTTGGAATGTCACAAGGAGCTCAATAGCCTCAGTACCCAAATTCCGGTAGTTCTGATTTGAATACCAGACAGAACAATGAAAGAGCCAAGAAGGCTCCAATGTCCGGTTTTAGTAAAACTAACCTGAAACAGGACGTCCACAACTGGGATCAAAAACGCAAATAAGTATCCTGGAATTTTATTAAATTTTGTTTGGCACAATCCAGTGCTACGAACTGCACCTGCTTTGGCTAGCAAAACTAATCTTAGTAAAAGTATTAAAAGCTACGGATAGCTGTACTTTCTCCTTAAAACTCCTTATTAATATTACAAGGAACTTAATAACCTCAGAATCCAGCATCAAGTAGTTTTAATTTGAATACAAGACAAGGCAATTGAAGGACCAGGGAAGTTCCAATGTCCGGTTTAAGTAAAACGAACCCTGAAACAGAACATCCACAACTGGGTTCAACAACGCAAGCAAGAATACTAGAACAACATGGAGTAACTCTAAGAAGTTCCCGAACTTTGACAGGAAAGAGCTATATCTCTGCATATAAACCAAAGTCAAGGACTTTATGACCTTAGCACTTTATGTGGTGCTGCAATAGGTTACTTTTTCAGGACATGCACATTCTACAATGAAGCTGACGAGATAATGGAACATATCATTACCAACTGTCCGACCCTGACACACAGGCATGCAAATTTTTTGAGGAAACATAGTCTGGGGGAAGAAGGGTCTGATTCGATAACTGAGCATATGAAACCAATGGGCCTAACCCATTCCTATTAACTACACTACACAACATCTACGAAGGATTTATCACACTCAGCTTAACTTTGTTAAGCATCACAACTGTGACCCAACTGGTTGAATTGAGAGCAGTAAACAAGAAGTCATATTATAAAAAAAATGACATCACAATAAACTTTAATGTCATCATTGTGTGTACACTCATCTCATAAAACTTCACCACATACAATAACACTCTGCCATCAAAGTTATTTGGAAGATTAGAGAGCAATACTTTTGCACATATAAAAATCATTGCATTTTTAAATTCAGTGCAAAGCTATTCAATGTTTTTCCATTGAAATCGTTGCAATACTTCAGCAATAAAGTATTTATATGGAAAAACGTTCTTCCATCTGCTACTTTGCAGATATGCCAACAATGACAAATGTTAAGTAAAATACAAATAAATAAATAAACAGTCAAACAATGAACACAACATATGGAAAATGCAACAACACAGCAACAATGTGAACTCCAAAAGAAAATCAATCGCGAAAAAATCGAGTCTAGCACATTCAATGTGCTTACGTAATTTCATTACACGAACGACAGCAACAATAACAACAATAGCAACAACAAAAAGAATAACAATGAGACCCAATGAGATAACAATGAGAATAACAACAGAAGCTACAAATACCATTAGGGAAATGAATAAATAGCAAATAGAGTGGAGCCAAGTTTTATTGCATTGGGGCGGCGCCAATACGTGTCGTAACAATGGCTGAAAGCAAATACACAAAATCGATGACCATGGAAAAACTGTCCTGACCAAACAGAATCTGCTTAGACATTGATTTATGAATAAGCAATGATTTGTTGGCTAAGGTAGCACAATAAGTCGCTAAATAATTTAAAAATACTATATGCTAGAATTATTGGCTGCGACTTGGTCGAGTTGTTATTGTGTTGGCACTGCCAAAGATGGTTGGTTTGTGGGAGTGTTTGGGGCGTATGAGTAACATTATTTAAATGGCAGAAATCACCGAAGAACTTGATGCGCTCCAATCAGTGCTTAGTGCCTTCGAGTTCACAGAAGCTTACAATGTCAAGTGTTAACGGGGCGTATGAGTAACAATTAGTGTGTAACAATCAGTGTAAAAGTTATATTTAGTTGCGGTAGTGATGGATTTACATACGATTGTGAAAGCATTGGTATTAAAAAAGCCTGATCATCATCAGTCACCATAATTACGAGGTATGACAATTAAGTAATGAGACTGATTTTATTGCCGCGCTTGTGGTAAACCTGTGACCTTGAAATTCCCTTCCCCGACATCCTTCCCCTTTCCATATATTTACCATCGCTTTAGCTTGTTTAGTTCGCCTGCTGTGTCGTGTTGAGTAGACATGTGTTGGTGGTGCTCGTCAAGAAAATGGAGAAACGAAATCAAGAGCAACGCGTCGCGATAGCGTTGCGTTTTGATAGCCGTGGAATCGTCCACAAAGAATTTGTTCCATCGGGTCAAACCGTAAATCAAGTCTACTATCGCCAAGTACTCGAAAGATTGCGAAAACGAGTCAACAGGGTGCGCCCAGATATCGCTCGTAACTGGAGCCTTCATCACGACAACGCGCCGTGCCACACCGCCCTCAGCGTGTCCCAGTATTTAGCCTCTAAAGGGATCGCCGGGTTGCAACAGCCGCCTTATTCGCCCGATATGTCACCCTGTCACTTTTATTTGTTCCATAGAACAAAATCGGTGGTCAAAGGAACCCATTTTGAGTCGATTACGGACATCCCAGTCGAAGCGTTCCAGAAATGTTACGAAGCATGGAAAACGCGCTGGAATCGTTGTATAGCTGCCCAAGGGGACTACTTTGAAGGCGATGGCAGAGTTGTAGAATAATTTTTAAATATACGGTTTTTATGGAATCAGTCTCGTTACTTAATTGTCACACCTCGTATGTATCATCGTATTAGTGACAAAAGAATGGTTGGAGGGGCTTTAGACTTCGGACGCTATGGTTCTATAAAAATACTAGTATCTGCGGAATCCCACTTTGGGGTAGAGATCTATGCGATCAATGATCAAAGACGATGAGGCTTCACTTCCACTTCACTGCCACATTACTGTCACCCAAGTGAAAACATTGTTCGAACTCTCTGACAGAGGCCGAGCTCATGAAGCGAGAAGACTAGCAAAGGAAGTAAATATCTATTAAATACTAAAGAATAGAAAAACAGTCTGCTGTAAGTCTGTAGGATGACGAATTGAATGAATGTGTCGTAAGGAAGTTTTTAACTTACAGTTGGTACAAAAGTTAGAAAGTTGTCGTCTTGAAAATTCTTCATTTTTCGTTACTGGTAGCTCAACCAGTCGAGATCCAGAGCCTCTAGGTTAGGTTGGTTTAGATTAGGTTAGGTTAAAGTAGGTTAAAGGTTAGAAACTAGAGATTAGACCTTAGGTGTTAGAGGTAAGATGTTATAGGATAGAGGTTAGATATCAAAGTAAAAAGTAAGAAGATAGAGGTTAGAAGTTAGGCGTAAGATATTAAATGTTAGGGGTTCAAGGATAGAAATTAGAGGTAAGAAATTAGCGAGAGAAATTAGCGGAGTTAGAGATTCGAGAATGGAGGATAAAGGATAGAGATAAGGGTTAGATGCTAAGAGTTAGAGGATAGAGATTAGAGGTTAGAAGTTAGAAGTTAGAGGATAGAAGATAGAAATTAGAGGTTATAAGTCAGAAGTTAGTAGTTAAAAGCTAGAAATTGGAGGTTAGAGGTTAGAAGTTAGAAGTTAGAGGTTAAAGATCAGATGATAGAAATTAGGGGGACAGAGATTAAAAGTTAGAAACTAGAAGTTAGAGGTTGGAGGTTAGAAGTTAGAGGTTAGATGTTAGATGTTACAAGTTAGAAGTTAGAGGTTACAAGTTAAGGGATAGAGATTAGAAGTTAGAGGTTCGATGGTAGAAATTAGGGGATAGAGATTAGAGATTAGAAGTTAGAGGTTAGAGGTTAGAGGCTAGAAGTTAGAGGTTAAAGGTGATAGAAGTTAGGGACAGAGATTAAAAGTTAGAAATTAGAAGTTAAAGGTTAGATGTTACAAGTTAGAAGTTAGAGGTTACAAGTTAGGGGATAGAGATTAGAAGTTAGAGGTTAGATGTTAGAAGTTAGAGGTTACAAGTTAGAAGTTGGAGGTTAAAGGTTAGATGATAGAAGTTAGGGGAAGATTAAAAGTTAGAAATTAGAGGTTGGAGGTTAGCAGTTAGAGGTTAGATGTTAGAAGTTAGAAGTTAGAGGTTACAAGTTAAGGGATAGAGATTAGAAGTTAGAGGTTCGATGGTAGAAATTAGGGGATAGAGATTAGAGATTAGAAGTTAGAGGTTAAGAAGTTAAAGGTGATAGAAGTTAGGGGACATAGATTAAAAGTTAGAAATTAGAAGTTAGAGGTTAGATGTTACAAGTTAGAAGTTAGAGGTTAAAAGTTAGGGGATAGAGATTAGAAGTTAGAGGTTAAATGTTAGAAGTTAGAGGTTAGAAGTTAGAAGTTGGAGGTTATAGGTTAGATGATAGAAGTTAGAAGTTAGGGGATAGAGACTAAAAGTTAGAAATTAGAAGTTGGAGGTTAAAAGTTAGAGCTTCGATGTCACAAGTTAAAAGTTAGAGGTTACATGTCAAGCGATAGAGATTAGAAGTTAGAGGTTCGATGGTAGTTAGTGGTTAGATACTAGAAGTTAGATGCTAAAGGTTAGGTTGCAGAAGTTAGTGGATAGAGATTAAAAGTTAGATTTTAGAAGTTAGGGGTTAAAAGTTAGAGGTAAGAAATTAGATGCTAAAAGTTAGAGGTTAGATTTAAAAAGGAAAGGTAGGAAGGTAGGTTAGAAATAAGAGGTTAGAACTTAGAACTTAGAAGTTATTGAACTCACATACATCGGTTTCGACTACAAACAAAAAAAATTGGATCCAAACTTCAATCCCTCCGCTCCCCAGATGAAATGGAAAGCTATTGAGACTATTTTATATAGCTAGAGACGCTGTTAATGTCAGTGATTGATAAATTTGCCCCATGATTGACAAAAAAGGCCCCAAGATGACAAATTTTCCACCGGGCCAGTGCGGAGCAATGACAAGCAGGTACATTTTTCCTTTTTCGAGCCTACAGCATCGCTTTTCCGCAGCTACAGCATCGCTTTTTGAAGTGAAACCTAGCCGCTGGTCGTGTCACTCAGTTTCGAATTCGAGAATACAACCAACGCAACTATCAGCCAAATTGTCACATATTTTTTGAGCATTTCACTATTTCCCAAACCCGCATTTGTTTAGACGAATCCCATTTATTAAAATTCTTCTGCACCCATCCATACTCTTTCCCCAATTGAAAAATTTAGCCAACAACTAATCTTTGCTTCACATCTTTTTGTTTTTAAAATTAACCTAAAAGGTCTATAATACTATTCAGACTTTGTAAATTAAAATTGTGAGTCTCAGATAACAGAAAATTGTTCGCAATTTATTCTCAATTTAGGTCTAAATTTAAATTAATTTATCATACAAAAATCTTAATTTAGCTAATAGCGCTAAATTGACCATAAATTAAGGGGGTCAATACGAGTAAATTAAAAAAATTTAAAAAATTTTTTTTTTGTGAAATAGACTCCAGGGGGTCTAAATTCACCATACAAACCTGAGTTGTGCTGTTATCGATAAAAAATAAATAAATTCATTCAGAATATGCCGAACTAAACAAAGTTCATAAACTGACAACATTTGTTAACGTTAAATTAAATGATTGGCTCCATCGATTTTTAAAAATTTTTTTAGTTCTTTTTATTAACTTATTTTTTACAAGAATCCACCACAATATTGAAGAAACATTTTTAATTTAAAGTACTTTTTCTGGGAAAAAAGGTGGAAAACGCAGTCAATTTTTGACACTTTTTTCAAAAAGTTCTTTACAAGAATCCACCACAATATTTAAGAAAAGGTTTTAATTTAAAGTACTTTTTCTGGGAAAAAAGGTGAAAAACGCAGTCAATTTTTGACACTTTTTTCAAAAAGCTCCTATCCTTTTATTTTTAGTCCTGTGTCCGAAAGCTTAATAATAATGAATCTTTTTTGTTTCAGATTAGCCGATCCGGAGATTGTCCGCAATCGAGGATGTGTTTTTTTTCTACGCGACTTCAGCTCCACCTTTTTTTTGTGTTCTTTAAACCTTTGTAACAAAATTTTTAAAAATATTGATAATAAAGGAGCTGAAAAATAAATAATTTTGTAAATCATTAAAAATGCCCCTTTCTAACGTGCCATCATACCTTAAGAACTAAATTTCCTCAATTTATTTGGCTGTCTGAACAGGACTTTTAGATAAACACGACACTTAGATGCAAAGAATTAGGAATTAAGCAAATTAGTTACAAGTTTCCGACTTTCCATTGAATAAATTAAATCCATCTTCATCTAAACGAACTCAAACATTTTGCCATTACTGCACAGCGAACAAATATGTTTTTCAGAAAAGTCGATAATGTTCTCTCCTCACACCTACATACCATCCATCGGCAAATTCAAACTTTTGTCGTTGCAGCAGCTTCACCACAAGACCACAAAACCGCATTAACCTCAAAGTCATAAAGCTTCGAAATGTGCCATAATATTTGAGAAATTATTCCCATAAATGTTTTTAATACAATTTTAAATATTAACAGAGGATAATGCGAACGTGTATGGTTTAGTCGAAGCAGAGCACAGCAGGCAGAGAAAAACAACTGTGTAGAAGATGCATGAAAATGTGTGGGGGGGCGAGGGGATGAAAAATTGCAACGGCAAATGGCGCTGCCGCACACAGCGACAACTAACGAAATTGCAACGAAGAGCGGCGCCAACCGCAGCTGACGCCAAGCCGTAGATAAAATTCACTTTAAATATCCGCTTTTACACCTACACACAACACTGCACACACACACACACACACATACGAACACATAGAGTTGCCAGTGTGTGTGTCCACCTGTACGTATTGCTAGCATCCGGCTGCAGGATTTTCTATCGCCAACACTAAATTGCTATCAAAAGCAGCTCAACTACAGCAACAGCAACAACACCAACAACTACAACAATAACGTCATAGTCGGCGACGCTGACTGGACGGGATGGGCATGGAAAAGCGCAAAAGCGTGCAGCACGCGGAGTTGGCGGCGGATGCAGCTTTACAGCGGCGACGTCGACAATTCAATTAAGTAAAAAAAAGATAAGAAAAAAGATTAAAAAAAATTAAAAAAAAAAGAAATAACTACGACTATGTGTGAGCGTCTTGTGGCAACGCTGTACACCACATATAAGGCGCAGCAACAACAACAAAAAAGAGGCAAAAGCATTTGAAGCAGCGAACGAAAGAACGCAAGAGCGAAAGGCGGCGACGGGAATGGCGGGATGGCTGTCTGTGCCTGTGCAAACGGAAATGTGCAACATTTTTATGGCGTCCCTTAAGTTGCCGTGTGCGACGGTGCGACGGCAGCCAGGCAAAAGAGCAGAAAGCACGGCAAGGTGCCGCAATAGGTGAAGCGAAAGCTTATCCGTTTCCATTATCGCGTGCATTAAATGCGTTTTTTTTCGCCGCCATGTCTGACGTCGCCGCTTCGCTGCGCCACGACGATACAAGAATGAACGCGACGCCAGCATTAAATTCGTATTTAAAGTGTGCGCGCTAAATGGTGATGTGTCGAGCGAGAAAACGCTTGGCTGACGCGATCGCACGGCGCCGACAAATTACACGATTACTCAGATATGAAACGTTTTGTCGCGAGGTTATTTAATTTTCCTTTAGCTGAGTGCCATAGAAGTTGATTAATGTTTCAATGTTGTTAAAACAACATTTTCATTATGTCTGCATGAAGCATACAAAGCGTGCTACGCTGGTAGGACACGCAGGCTTTGTGATTTACGGATATGGCAATCGAGTTAAGAGCAATAAATTTTGTTCATTATGAGAGATCGAAAATTTTAAAATTAGTAAAAAAAAATATGTAAATAAATATAATATAAAAATATAAATCAAATTTCTCTTAACCCTTTGCTGGCCATGTTAGATAAAAAAAAAATACTATTCTAATTATTTCTCATTTGAAGTACTTCCACCATATTTTAATTCAAAAAAACCTACAAAATCTTGTTTCTCCATACAACCCATTAACCCATTGTTGACTAATCAAAGTTTGATTTTCAAAAAAGTACACAACATGTGTCTTATTATTTTTGATTTCAAGTGTCTTCAACCATTTTCAAGTTAAAAAACCCATTAAATCATTTTAACAGCTTTAACGGTTACCCTAAACAAATTCTTAACCCATCGTTGAACCCTTCATATTTAGATTTTATATTTGATTCATATTTTGACTTTATATTTCGATTTTAGAAAAAATTAAAAACACGCACCGAACTATTTCACATTTGATGAACTTTAACCAAGTTTGAAGTCAAAAAGTCACAACAAATTTTGTTTCTCCATACAAACTTTTAAGCATTTGTTTACTCCTTTGAGTTTTGATTTTTACAAAAATAAAAAACACATATTTCGTTGTTTTTTTTATTTCAAGTATATTCACCAATTTTAAAGTCAATAGGCTTATCGGTTCATTTTTTTTCGTAGTCTTTCTGTACGAACCTTAACCCATTATTAGCCCGGTTACATTTTGATTTTTTAACCTTTTGTTGTCAGATTATTATGAAAACAAATTTTGTTAATCATATCTCATTTGCAGTGCTTCAACCAGTTTTAAAGTCAAAAAACCTATTAAATCTTGTTTCTCCATACAAACTGTTAACCCATCGTTGGCCCCGTCCAATTTTTTAGTTTTGAAAAAAACACAATCAAATTATTTCTCACCAAGAGTTCTTTTACCAAGTTTGAAGTCAAACGGCCCATAAAATCTTCTTTCACCATACAAACTTTTAACCCATAGGTGACACCGTCAGATTTTGATTTTTGAAAAAATGAAAAACACGTCTAGAATTATTTCACATTTAAAGTACTTTCACCAAGTTTAAAGTCAAGCGGCCCATAAAATCTTGTTTCTCCATACAAACATTTAACCCATTGTTGACCCCATCAGATTTTGACTTTCGAAAAAATTAAGAACATGTATCAAAATAGTTCCTATTAAGAGTACTTTCATTAATTTTTAAGTCAAAAGGCTCATTAATTCATGTGTTTTCACCGTTTCTCCTTGAAAATTTTAACCCGTCGTTGACTCCGTCAGATTTTGATTTTCGAAAAATTGGTTTATTTATCATTTTGAAGCATTTTCACCAAATTTGAAGTCAGAAAGCCCATAAAATCTTGTTTCTCCATACAAATTGTTAACCCATTGTTGACCTTGTTAGATTTTGATTTTCAACAAAATGGAAAACACGTCGATGACCCCGCCTCAGATTTTTATTTTCGAAAAAATTAAATGCACTTATCGAATTATTTCACATGTTAAGTGCTTTCTAAAGGCTAAAAAAAAAATCTGAACTCTTAACCCTCCGTTAGATTTGGGTTAAAAAGAAATAAAAAACATGTGTTAAGTTATTTTTTATTTATCGGTTCATGTTTTTTTTTTGTTAACTCATTGTTGAACCCGTCAGATTTTGATTTTCAAAAAATCAGAAATACGTGCCAAATTATTTTTAATTTCGAGTATTTTCATCAAGTTTGAAAACAATAAACCCATTAAGTCACGTTTCTTCATAGAACACCTTAACCCATGTTTGGCCACTTTAGACTCCAAATTTCAAAAAATCTCATCTTGACGAAGTTTCCTTTTTTTTTTAATATATCCAAAGTTCACATTTCATATCTGTAACTTCAGTAGTTTGGGCTGGGCGGTGATGAATCAGTAGGTCAATCAGTCAATCAATCAGTCCGGACAAAAAATTATATGTATACAGATAGATTTCGTATGTCTATGGCAATCTTTACCCGAAACTGACGGGAAAGCGTAGCTTTGAAATGGTGGTCAATTTATTTGGTTTGGGTTTTCCTGTCAATAGTTGATTCGTACAAGGATGGTCTGAAAAATTTCCAAGCAACGATTTCTCACCAATCGAATAATCTCGCCAAACTCCAAAGCCAACTCATGCCTTAAGAAGCCTTAAGTTGACTTAAGCGTTTATACTTTGTAACCACAGAGAATTTTCAAATTTAAATGCATTTTTTTGTCACTTCATGTCTGACAGATTTCAACTGAAGCATTTCTTACTAACTCAAATCTATAAGACTTTGCATGTACATAAATCAACAAAATGTAGAAATATTCTTAATTTTATTAAGTGACAGTTGTAGGTTGTCGAAAAATATTTGACTTACCGCTTTTCTTTCATGGATATGGATTTCATTGCAGTTTCTTTTGTATAACTTCTTTCGTATAATTACTTTACTTTTAAGGAAACATACAATTTCCAAGGCATCAGTTTGTTGAAGGATTGTCCTGGATAAAAGAAATGAACGAAAACAACAATCAGAAGTGGTATTTTTATTGAAATCAAATTAAGCACTACAAATATTTATTTTTATTTCTGTTGGGAAAGTTTTGTAATAAAGAGAAAAAGAGGCTTTTAAGCTCATCCTAAGCCACAACTATCCATTTATCATTACAACTTTTCAACCACCAAGAAATTAATGCAAACCAAAATGTCAGTAAAATCAAACTTATCTCTTAAAAAAGACAAATTCCAATTAAAGTCAAATTTATCTCTTAAAAACAAAAATTCCATGGAAAGTCAAACTCATCTCTTAACAAGAACAACTTCCCAGTAAGCTACTCGAAAAATATCACAGCAAAATATTCTTTAATTCCTCAAACTGTCACTTCAACATTACCCAAAAACTGTTTCACAACCAAGCAAACTCTTCCCCCAACTTTCAAGTCTTATTAGCTCGCAACTTTCCACTTTCACTTTGTCGCCAACTTATGCACAAAAGTAAACAACGGTTTGACAAAATGCCAACAAAACTCTAATTAGTCGCAAGGCTCATTAATGCGGCAAAACCGGCTGTCAGCCAGAAGTACGAATATTTAAATAGCAAACAGTCGAGCGCCGCAAATGCGTTCGGTTGGCAACCCTTCCAGGCTAATTGCGCATTATGTGCAACGCTTCTGTTGTTACAACTCGCCATTTCGCGCATTTCGCGCCGTTGTCGTCGGTTATCTGTCACTGCACTGTTGGGGTCCGCGAGTTCTAATCGCTGGCGCCATGCTCGACTAAGAACAACGCTCGCCGCAAATCTTGTGTCATATTTTGTTGCAGAGCAAATTTTTTTTGGTGGCCTTTTTTTTTTGGTTTCATTTGCAATGAAATAAATTAGAAAAGTTCCACAACGAAAAGAGAAAATGTGGACTTGGCGCGCGGCGTATTTAATTTGACATTTTCTATTATTTGTTGACTTTGCTTTCATTGTTATTGTTGTTGTTGTATTGTTGTTATTCGTGTTCTTGCTATTGTTTTTTTTTTAGACTGCTCTCATGTTTACACACAGAAAAGCCTCATTACAATAAACTGAAAAATTTATCTTAGCATACTTCGAGGCGCTGCGGCGTATTCGCCTTCATTACGGCGCCAAAGTAAACATAATCACCTTTCGAGCTCACGAACAGCAACCAACAGCAACAACAACAATAAAAAACGCTGATTATGCATATTCTGTCAAGTTGTACTATGTCGAAGGTTTTGTTGTTTGCGTTGCCTCGAAAAAAAATATTCTTCGTTATTTGTTGTTGGTTTTTTTTTTGGTGCTTTTTTAACGTGGTCGATTTTCGTTTTCTGCTTGTGTTGTTCTCTTGTTTTCTTCTTATCAGCAAACGCCTCCTAATACATAACTAAAGAAAATACGAAAGGAAAAAAAATGCCAACAGCGAGGCGTCACGTTCGTTATTGTTGATTGCTCAAAGTCTCCGGCGCTGTGTGCGGTGGCAGCAATTTAACCGTTAAACTTTCAGCGCACAGACACGTTGGCGTCCGCCGTCGTGTTGCACACAACGAGCGCGCACACTGTATTAAAGTACCGTTACAGCCAGTCGACGCTTAGGCGGCGTCACGGAAGTGGGCTTTATTGAGTTCGAGTGCGTTCGTGGAAATTCGGCAACAAATTAGCGGAAGTTGGTTGGATTAAAAGACGCCGCGACGCCACAAAGTCTAACAAATTATAAACAAGGTGATTGTTGGGCATATTTTGTGGTTGTTGTTGTTGTTATTGTCGTTATGGTTATTTATGTGCAGCTAAAAAGAAATGTGTTGTTGTCTGTTTTTTTTTGTTATTGTTGTGTGTGTGCGTGTGCATCAACGTTTTGTCATTTGAAGATTAGACGAGATAAACGTTTTTTGCAGATTAGAATTTTCAGATAATCGTAAATATATATACACATTATTTATATAATGTGATGAAATGTAAAGTTAAAGGAAATTTAAAGGTTAAATAAAGACTGTAAGAGAAAGAACAGAAAGAATAAGTAGAAGAAAATTTAAGCAAAGAAATGGAATGAAATGCAAGGCGTGGAAAAGGGAGAGTAAGAAAGGGGGTGGAAAGGAAAGCAACGGAAAGGAAAGAAAAACAAAAAAAGCAAACGAAAAAAGAATAGGAAAGCAAAGGCAAAAAACAGAAAAGGAAAGCTAAGGGAAACGAAGGAAAGTTAATAAAAGCTAAGAAAAGTAAAGTTAAGCAAAGGAAGGTTAAGTAAAGGAAACGTTAATCAAAGAAAACGTCAAGTAGAAAAAGTTAAGTAGAGAAAAACGAAGTAAAGGAAAGTTAAAAGGAGAGTAAAGTTAAGGAAGGTTAAGTAAACGAAAGTTAAGTAAGTGCAGGTTGAGTAAAGAAAAATTAAGTAAAAGAAAGTTAAGCAAATGGAAGTTAATTAAAGGAAAGCTAAGTAAAGGAATGTTAAGAAATAGTTAAGTAAAGAATAGTTAAGTAAAGGAAAGTTAAGAAAAGGAAGGTTGAGAAACGTCAAGCAAAAGTAAAAGACAGTTAAGGAAAGGAAACGTAAGTAATGGAAAGTTAAGTAAAGAAGAGCTGAGTAAAGGAAAGTAAAGTAAAAGAAGAAAAGGAGAAGTTGAAGAAGGGAAGTTTATAAGGTAAATGAAAATTATGTAAAGAAGAGCTAAGTAAAAGAAAGTCAAGTAAAGAAAAGTTTAGTAAAGAAGCGCTAAGTAAAGGAAAGTTAAGTAATTAAAAGAAAGTTAAAGTTAGTTAAAGAAAGGATACTTAAAAGGTAAATGAAAATTAATTAAAGAGGAGCTAAGTAAAGGCAAGTCAAGTAAGGAAAAGTTTAGTAAAGAAGCGATATGTACAGGAAAGTTAAGTAAAAGTTAAAGAAAGGAAACTTAGAAGGTAAATGCAAATTTAGTAAAGAAGAGCTAAGTAAAGGAAAGTCAAGTAAAGAAAAGTTTAGTAAACAAGCGCTAAGTAAAGGAAAGTTAGGTAAAAGAAGTCGGCCTCGATAGCTCAGCGGGTAGCGCGCTGGCTTCTCATACCGAGCGCCCCGGGTTCGATTCCTGGCTTGGGCTGGAAAAACACTCATCTACTTCTGTCGCTATCCACATGAAGGGAATGAGAATTACAAGAATCGCACAAGTGCGCTCTTGGCAGGCAATGGCAAAACCTCCAAGTGTGAAAGAAAAAACTGCCCATCGCCGTTCGGATTCGGCGTTAAACTGTAGGTCCGCTCCCCCTCCCTTTCCCCATCCGTTTGAAATGTGTGGTGTATCACATGTTGAAAAAACAGTGTTGCATACGCATTTCAAACGGGTGGAATCTGTGGTATCACAACGGGCCCATTAAGAGGCCTAAGTGGGTCTCATACAGAGGCAGCCACCTCAACCTAACCTAACCTAACCTAGGTAAAAGAAAGTTAAAGAAAGGAAACTTAGAAGGTAAATGAAAATTAATTAAAGACCTAAGTAAAGGCAAGTCAAGTAAAGAAAAGTTTAGTAAAGAAGCGCTAAGTAACTGAAAGTTAAGTAAAAGAAAGTTAAAGAAAGGAAAATTAAAAGGTAAATGAAAATTAAGTAAACAAGAGCTAAGTAAAGGCAAGTCAAGTAAAGAAAAGTTTAGTAAAGAAGCGCTAAGTAACTGAAAGTTAAGTAAAAGAAAGTTAAAGAAAGGAAAATTAAAAGGTAAATGAAAATTAAGTAAACAAGAGCTAAGTAAAGGCAAGTCAAGTAAAGAAAAGTTTAGTAAAGAAGCGCTTAGTAAAGGAAAGTAAAGTAAAAGAAAGCTAAAGTTAGTTAAAGAAAGGATACTTAAAAGGTAAATGAAAATTAAGTAAAGAAGAGCTAAGTAAAGAAAAGTCAAGTAAAAAAAATTATGTAAAGGAAGCTTAAGTAAAGTTATGTTAAAACGGCAAGGAAAGCTAAGTAAAGGAAAGTTAAAAAAAGAATTAAATATAGGACAGTTAAGTAACGGAAAGTTGAGCTAAATAAAAGAAAGTTAAGTAAATGAAAATTAAGTAAAGGAAACGTTAAGTTAAAAAAAGTTAAGAAAAGGAAAATTAAATAACGGAAAGTTAAGGAAAGGAAGCTTAAAAGGAAACTTAAAAGGTAAAAGAAGTAGAGAAGAAGTAAAGAAGAGCTAAGAAAAAAATTAAATAAATAAAATCAAAGTACAGTAAAGTTAAGAAGAGTCAAGTAAAGTTAAGTAAGTTAAGGAAGGTTAAGTAAAGGCGACATAAAAAAGAGCTAAATAAAGGAGGAGGAAATAAAGTTAAGTAAATGAATGTTAAGTAAAGCAAACCTAAATATAGGAATGTTAAGTAAAGAAAAGTAAAGTAAGGACAAATTAAGTAAAATCAGGATAACTCAAGGAAAGTAAAATAAAGGAAATATAAGTAAAGGAAAGTAAAGTTAAGTGGATGAAAGTTAAGTAAAGGACCCTAAAGAAAGGAAAATAAAGAAAGTCAAGTAAGAGAAAAATAATGTAACTATGTAAAAGAAATTTAAGAAAAAAAAGTAAAGGAAAGTAAAAGACAATACTATAAAGGAAAGTAAATAAAATAAAGGCAAGAAAATGCAATGATGAGAAGCGCCAAATTTGAAAAGGCCACAGGATCGTTCGGCATTAAATATTTTTATATAGAATTCGTGGCAATGGTGATTCTAAAAACTCTAAACATTCACTCTTCAACTTCAACATTCACTTCAACAAAATTAAAGCATTAAGTCGATGTAAATATGGAGAATATGAAGCTTTATATTCCAAGCAAATTTGTAATATTACTAAATCGTTGCTTGAAGACGGAACCAGAGCCAATTATTGGCTTCAGCGCTGCAGAGGTCCTACAATGGATCAAGAATCATGCGAGCATGACTCGCATGGGGAAATGTTGGAGTGAAATCCTGCAAAGTCGCCAAGTGTTTTGTACAAAGTCTGATTAAGGAGAGAGCGGACTTTCTTTTTGGCCTGTAGAGAAAAGAATTGGGGGAATTAAAGGAATGATGGGGACAATCACAGGACCCAATAGATGTGGCCAGCATATGGCAAACATGCGGATCATCGATGACCCTTTATGGCAGCTCTGCCTTGAGGACGTGGACACAACAGAACATTTTATCTGGCACTGTTCATCGTTCTCGAAAAAAAAAACGCATATCGGGCATCGTTGTCTACCTCTCCTCAACCTCCTCAGGTTCCTCAAAGAAACCAGGAGATTCAAGAGGAAGTGAGGACCCTTTCCTTTACTTCTACAACTCTCGTCTCTCATCCCTTTCTTTCTCCTATCATCGCCCTTTGGGCACAGTTCAATGATCCGAATGGTCCCTCACATCATCATCACATCATCATCATCATCATCATCATCATCATCATCATCATCATCATCGTCAAATTGTTTCTTTGGTTTAAATGCAGGAAAATTAAATCGATTGAAAACGCAGGTAAACAACTTTAAAGCTTTAAAATTTGCACAATGTTGGTTCTTTGTGTTTGCTGTTGACGACAACCAACACTTGTGTACTTATTTACAGCAGAACATATACATTTAATAAGTTTCCTTAAGAGTTCAAACACACCCACATACACCCACACACCAGACAGACAAACAGACATAATGCACACATTGACAAGTTGGCCATTTGCGCAAATGGAAAGTTGTACACAATTCATGGCCTGCAGCTAATGATTTAATCTTCAATTGTATAATTGTTTTTGTGTATTTGTGTGTGTGTGTGTGTTTATTTGTGCGTACAAAGTAGTGATTTGTAAATTTGCAATGCTCCATTGTGCCGTTTGACACTTAATATGTGAGCTGCTGATATGGACACCGTTGTTGCTACAAAGCAAATGAAAACCACTTTTCTCTTCGCTCCGCTTTTGTTCAATTTGCCAACATTGGCTATTGCAGCATTTGTGATTAAAATCATTTCATGTCAAATTCATTTCACACTGAAACGGCTTCAATATTTAATTTGGTGCTCACGTCTTGCGTCATAGCGTCAAATTGCCGCTTCCAATTCAGATTATGTTTACCTAATTTCATTGCTTTCAATCTTTTATGAGCGCCAAACACATTTCATGTCCCCACACAAAGAGAATAAAGTGCAACGGAAGCAGAGGGGGGAGAGCGAGCGAGAGAAAGGAAGCCATCGAAGCGCGCTGCGGCAGCACTCATACGCACCGTTGGCGCTGGCAAATGCTTTAGGGAAAACCAATTTATTTAACCGCCTGTAATCCAGCATAATTGGCCAACATGAAAAAGATGAAAACTTCAATTGAAAAAGCATTTGCATTTGCTTTCGCTTTCTTCCGCCCTACCCCGCCACTGCTAGCAGCTTTTTTACGCTTCCGTTTCATTTTGATTTGTTCCATTTATTTTTTTCGATAAAACCAAAATAACCGCAAGTGGGCCAATTTTGCTTTTAGGTAAGCGACAGACGTGACTGGCATCTTTGCGCGTGTTTGGCGTATACGTTTTACGCAGATCATTGCACACGAGCCGGTGACGTCATTGCTGAGCTAATGTGCAGCAATGTGCGGTGTCTAAATGGCGAGCGAACGTCACCAATTGACAGTGTTGGGTTTTGCGTGTAAGCAACTGATTTATGAGTTGCGAGAAGAAAAGCTCGTGCGTGTGCTTATTAGCACCGATTTCTGGTGTTCTTGGAGTGCTCTATCGCTCATTGTAATGCTTGAACTTTGTCTCTGTATACTCAGAATTGGTTGAAAAAAACATGAGTTGGGAATATATCTGACAGTATGCTCCAGTATGCAATGTCATGACCAGGTCAGTATTTTCAGTAAAGTAAAAGCCTATTTTCAAAGAGGACAATGACACAGTGCCTCGTTAAAAAACCTCTGAGTATGCAAAAGTTCACTTAGTTTAACCGTAGAAATAAAACTGTTGGTTGGTGGGTTAGATAAATGGTTGATTTCACAGCTAAGTAGCACAATTAACACTTAAAGTGCCGTTTTGGTGCCACAACCTCCTCTTCTGTTGATATTGTCTGGTATTTTAAATCCATTTGGTGAGATCCCGGAAGTTAGAAGCCTCCTAATCTTCATGGTTTCAACATGCAAAGAGGACAATGACACAGTGCTTCGTTAAAACACCTCTGAGTATGCAAAGTTTTGCTTTTTTTAACCGCAGACATCTAAGTGTTGGTTGGTGGGTTGGTTGTTGCTAAAGCTAGTAGCACCACTGGCAGACAAAATGCCGTTTTGATGCCACATCGTCATCTTGTGTCGATATTGACTGGTTTCTTAAATTCCCTTGGTGGGATCCAGGAAGTGTAGAAGCCTCCTAATCTCTATGGTTGCAATATTTCTGAGGTCATCCGGGAAGAGAGCCTCGAACGTAGCAAACGTAGCTTTTAACCGTAGACGGTTTCTTTAACCTTAGACATCAACGTATTGGTTGGTGGGTTGGATAAATGGTTGTTACCAAAGCTAGGTAGCACAATTAGGACACTAAATGCCATTTTGGTGCCACATCCTCATCTATATTGATATTGTCTGGTATTTTAAATCCATTTGGTGAGATCGAGGAAGTTAGAAGCCTCCTAATCTTCATGGTTTCAACATGCAAAGAGGACAATGACACATTGCTTCGTTAAAACACCTCTGAGTATTCAAAGTTTTGCTTTCTTTAACCGTAGACATCTAAGTGTTGGTTGGTGGGTTGGTTAATTGCTTTTTGCCAAAGCTAACTAACACAACTGGCAGACAAAATGCCGTTTTGATGCCACATCGTCATCTTGTGTCGATATTGTCTGGTATCTTAAATTCCCTTGGTGAGATCCAGGAAGTGAAAAAGAGAAGAGAGCTCCGAACGTAGCGAACGCAGCTTTTAACCGTAGACGGTTTCTTTAACCTTAGACATCAAAGTATTATACAAAATGCCTTTTTGGTGCCACATCTTCATTTTTTGTTGATGTCTGGAATTTTAAATCCACCTGGTGAGATCCTGGAAGGGTACAAGCCTCCTAATCTCTTTGATTGCAGTTGTTCTGAAGTCTTCCGGGAAGGGAGTCCCGAGCATTCGGTACCCGCTTCTTGCTAAGCCCGGGCATGTACACAGAAAGTGACAGCGTACGCCCGAATCAGATTTGAGACGTTTGGCACTGATGTGCTGAGAAGCGACCACCTTAGCTCTTTGGCACCCCAGGATCTATCCAGATTTCTCGGAGGTCGGGTAGATTCAAAGCACACGACGTATGTAATGTCTGACTGTTGCACTTGCTCGACTGTTCCGACAAGGAAAAGAAAAAATATACCTATAACTGCTCACATTTGCGACAATGATTGCTGAAGGATATTTGCAACCGAGCCGCTTGTTCTCCCATCAGCGAATGAGCTACAAGAACAGCATTGAGCCCTCCAGTATTCTCCCGGGGGTTTCCAAACAGTTGTTTCGTCCTGCTCAGGTCGTATGTTGGACATGTTTTCCTTGATGCAGTTACTTCGCCCTATTCAGGTCGAACTTTGACCATGGTTTTCTTGATGTACTGCAGGTATACAGTTTACTCCATCTTTTGTTAGCACAAAACAAAGAGTGGGCTGTATATTGCTCCTTAGCCTACTGAGCGGAACAACTGACATCAAAGTACACTCTTTAGATTAGATTAGGGCAGAATAGGAACGGGAATCGAGCAACAGTGGCAGAGACACTGCGTCCAATGTTGAACTATTATGTTGAGTCTTTTTTTTTACTCCTCCGATATTATCCAGGATCTCCTTAATTTTCCCACAGCTCGATTTCAGACAACTCTTTCGTCTGAATCAGTTCCCTTCCTAGTAAACGCATACTTGAGTGTAAGAGGGACATTCGATTATAATAAGCAAGCAATCTTTCTTCATCTTCAACACAGAATCTGCATAATTCGTCAGCTGTGATTGCCTTTCACGCTTTAGGCATATTTAACAGGCAGTGTCCGTTTAGGATCACTCTCATGAACTTTAGCTCCTTTCTCTTAGATCCAGAAGGTACTTAGATTGCTTCACAGAATAGGCTGAAAAGAATACCTTGGAACAGCTGTGTTGAACCATTTATGGTTTGCCACAATGTCTGCAATGAGTCTTGCTAACACCTTTGATCGGTTTATTTATTTATTTATTTGTTATTTCATTTTGTTATAAATATAAATATATTACCTATATCAAATTTCATTTTGTTATAAATATAAATATTTTAAATATAAGGTTATCTTAATGCTAAGGTCTTACAATGATTGTGTAGCTTCTTTTTAAAAACAGTAAGTTCACATAATTTCAATTCCTCTGGCAGTTCATTGTAATATTTTAAACCCTTATAAAACAGGCAATTTTTATCCATTTCTGTTCTCACCTTAGGTAGTTTAAAATTATTTTTGTGCCTAGTGTTAATGCTATGTGTTTCATTTACAAATTTTAATTGAGTATATAAATAATTAGGTAAGTTACCATTTTTTATATTGTGTATGAATTTCATTGTGTAATAATATATTTTCTGCTTCACACTAAGCCAGTTGAGATTCCTTAACATATCTGCTATATGTGCATCATAACGCGATTTCAAGATAAATCGCATAGCTTTGTTTTGCATTTTTTGTAGCTTTTTAATTTGTGCATCTTTCATTATAAAAAATATTGTTGGACAGTAAATAAAGTGCGGTTCGATGATGGACTTATAAACCATAATTTTGTAATGTTTTTGCAAATATTTACAAGTTCTTTTCATAAAGAAGATTTGTTTGGCAATTTTACTAATTGTGTAGTCAATGTGATTATTGAATGTCAATTTATCATCTATTACAACACCTAAATATTTTATTTTAGATACTTGTCCGATCTCTGTCCTATTAAACTTCAGTACATTCACATGTAAGTTGTTGTTTCTGGTTATAAACATAAACTTCGTTTTGTCAATGTTAAGTTTAAGTTTATTTGCACAGAGCCAACTATAAAAACTGTCTAAATCTAAATGTAATTGTTCACGCATTTGGTCTATGTCCTTCCCACTTATCATTATCAACGCATCATCTGCGAAAAGCTTTATACTGCTGTACTGAAGCGATGATACAATGTCATTTATATAAATATTGAATAAAATTGGAGCTAAAACAGAACCCTGCGGCAGGCCGATTTTAACGTCCATTTCATCGGATATGGAAGAACCTATTACTGTTTTCTGCTTACGATTTTTCAAAAAACTTCTAAACCATTTTAATTCAATATTCCTTATACCAATTAAAGACAACTTGCTTAGTAGAATGTCCTGATCTATAGTCTCAAAGGCTCTTTTGAGATCAATGAACACAGCCAAAATCGATTTTTTGTTGTTCAAGTCTACTTTCCATTCTGCCAACACTAGGTTTAACGCTGACTCGCACGAATGCTTATGCCTGAATCCCGACTGTTGTGGAATTATTATTTTATTGTCTTCTAAATAATTTACTAATTGGGTTTTTACGACAGTTTCCAATATCTTTTCGTCGCAGGGTAAGGTATTAATTGGTCGCAGCTCCTCTGCTTTTAGGGTCCCTTTGACCTTTTCAATAGGAACGACTACAGAGGTTTTCCATACTTCCGGAAAGATTCCTTCTTCGAGACTGTTATTTATTATTTGGGTGTAGAAGTAGCCGAGGTATGGCATTGAGTCCTTCAACACTCCTTCTGATAATAATTTTGTACCCCCTTTTTTGTTTTTAAATTTAATAACTATGTCTTCAATGTCCTTTACTGTGACTTTCATGAATTTAAGTTCAGTGTTAAGTGCTGTAAATAAAGGTCTCTCATATAAATTTGTGCCGCTATATTGTATGTTGTCAATTAATTCTTCTACACTCTCCAAGAAATATTTGTTTAAATTGTTTGCTAATTCCTTTTCCTCTTCGTACAACTGTCCTTTTATTAATATTTTCGTTATGTGGGTCTTTTCCTCCGTCATGCAAATGGTTTGCTTTAAAAATTTCCACATCAATTTATGATCATGTCTATTGCTGGTAATTTTATGTTCCAAAAACTCAGTCTTCTTTTTTCTAATTAATTTCTTATATAATGCTTTGATGTGTTTATATTCGTCCCATACTCCCGTTGTTCGCGCTCGCTCGTACAATTTTAACTTGCTTTTATTTAGAACTGCTAACTCCTTGTCATACCACTTGTTCATTATTTTAAGCTTTATTAATTTTTCATAAGTAAGATTTTGCATAACGTCCATAATAGTATTATTGATGAATAACACCTTGTCTTCTAAGTCAAACTGATTAAAGAAACTAAAATTTTGTTGTCGTAAGAGCGTCATAAGTATTTCATTGTCATATAATTCCCATGATATTATTTTGGTACTACTTCTCATTTGATAGTTAAGGTTTTTTTTAACAGTAAATTTTATCGTTTGATGGTCTGAAATCTGATACTCATCCATCCGTTCACAATGTACAGCGTTTGAGTTTGTAAACAATAAATCAATTCTTGTCGTAGAACGGTCTGTTACGCGAGTATCAAAATCTATTTTTTGGTACATCGAATGTGATTTAAAAAGTTCTAATAGTTTATTGCTGTATGTTGATTGGTTATTTAAATTTATGTTGAAATCACCTATAATGATGCAGTTGTTAGATAATTCACAAGTGGCCCCTAGAACATCGCTTAAATAGTTAATAAAATTCGCATCACTGGAATTAGGAGAATGATAAACAATTCCTATTTGCCATTTAGGACTTATTTGCTTTAGCTGAATTACTATGAACCAAATATTCTTATCTATTGATTTGTTATATTTCACAACATAATTTAAGGAGCTATGTACGTATATTAAAACACCACCAGTATGTCTACTATGCGAGTCACATCGTATTAAATTGTACGTTTGCATATTGAGTTCTTGGTCTGTTATGTCTGTAGTTGTACAAGATTCTGCGCATAACATCATAGATGGCTTCTTGATTTCTAATAATCTCTCAAGTTCATTTTTGTTTGCTAGTATACTATTAATATTTAGATACATACAATTTAAATCTGAAATTGGTGATTGCTATTTCTTTGCCTTATTTTTATTTTGAACACATTTTTTGTAAGCGGGGCAGTCTATACTGAATACTGAGTGATATACGTTGACATCCAATAATCTTTTCTGAACCATTTCATAGCAATTGACACATTTAACAAAATCAGATTTACAGTCATTTAAGTCATGGTCTCCCGCACACTTACTACAAGCCTTTTTGTTTACACATTCACTAGCTTTATGGTTATAACCAAAACATTTGTAGCATCTCAATATATTAACATGTTCAAATACCAAACAAGAATCCCATTCGATATTAATTCTTTTTTGTTCTAAAATGCTGTCATATGTGACCGCATCGGTTTCAATTATGGCATTGTAGCATTCTTCCCTTCTATTTACATTTGAATAAATCTTTATAATCCTAAATTCTTTGCCAAAACATGCTTCATTTTGTTTAGTTAAACATTCAACCATACGATCATTGCTGAGCCTCTCAGATAGTCCAATAACTTTGAACACTCTCTTCATCATGCTTCGCTCCTTCGTTTTCTCCAGCTCATAATCCTTTCCAATTCGTTCGTTAATTTTTTGTTGCACTTGCTCGCATGCCTCTTTGCTTTTACATTGCACAATTAGTCCACCACTGTTAATTTCACGTACTGAGCTCACCAGGCCTTCAGTTGGTTCTATTGCTGTTTTTAGTGCATTCTTCGCCTCCTTGTTCCGCTTTCCTTTATCTTTCGGTTTAATAACAATTTTGTTTTCGTTATTTCTTGCAATTTGTGCATAAGACATTTTATTGTAATCATTTTTATTTTGGTTATCCTTGGCTGTTTCGTTAAGTTTCACATTAATCTGTTTTAGTTCTTTCGACATATCGGATATAATTTCGTTCTTCATGCTTTTAAGTTTGATTTCTATATTGTGCTCCATTAAAGCATTAAAGTCAGTTACTATACTATTTTTCATTTGGTTAAGTTTATTAAATAAAATCTCCTCCAGGACGTTTTTTACTTCGTTTTTTCCAACTTTTGATTGTTCACTCTTTTGAATTAAATGTTTAATTTCAACAAATTTTGTACTACTGTCAGACAAGGTGCATTGGTTACAAAACCATTTTATATTCATATTTTCGCTCAACATTTTGATTTCATGTCTTTTTATATTACTACACTTGAGGCAAAAATTACATCCACATCCACCAGAACATGACACTATATTATCGAGTTGAATCAGTTTCACCGTGCATTCTTTGCACTCTGACGGCGACATGTTGCTGTAGACTTCACTCTCAAAATTCCTACTGGATATCAATAATTGAGCCTTTTGGTCGATAATGCAGTGAAAAGTGTCTTGCCCGTACGGTAGCACTACAAACAGCTGACCGAGTTTGACAGAGCGAGTCAGCTGGTGTAATGTTAGTAACACAGTTTGTTTTGCACATGTGTTTGTTTGGGTCCATAGGGTCGCCTTGGGACCCCTTTTTTGGCAATATGTTCGCTTCTTTCTAACCATTTTGTCCACAGTTTACAGGAACCCAGTATATTACGACCCGGTTGTCCTTTGAAATATCTTGGAGAACATTTGCTGTCTATGAGATTAGTTTGGAATCGAATGTCACCAGCCTGACTGTCGGACCTTTTTTATTTTGTTCCGTCTTCACTCCTCTCTGGAGCATAGGGCCTCCACAAGACATTGCCTTTTGTTGGTTACGTTAATCAGTTGTGTTGTTCTGCCAGGGTAGGTGATTGGCCTGCCGCAGGTAGTCCTAAGTGATGGTGCCATCTAACGTCGCCTCCGTCCGCTCGTAGCGCCATCTGTTGTGTGAGGAGGTTACAGCAGAATGGTTGAGGACGTCGCTAGATCAATTTGGTGCGCTGTTTTCACAGTCGTTCGCTTCCCCTTGCAGATGTCGCTCGTGCGCCGTGTAACTGTTTATTTGTTTACTTCGGACTTTACTGTCGGACATTACGATTATCCTTTTCCTCCTAATTTTAAAAGCCACTATTTTCAGCTTACAGTTTAACGCCAAATCCAAACGGCAGTTTACGCTATTTTTTCCTATTGGTCTATTTAGTAACTGACTTTTCATATTATTTACAAAATGTCATAAAACGCAATGGGCAAACTTTGACTTAAGAAAACTCTAAACATTCTAAACACGCATAAAATGCCAACAAACTGTTGCTAACAACTTGCCACAATCAACAAAAAATTCCAAACCACAAATCGTGTCGAAGCAGCATTTGCCAGCCGCTTTCAAACACACACACACACACACGTATTGTGGAAAATCTCTTCAAATGTGAGCAATGCTGACTACACACACACACACACAACATGCACTTTTATTTCCGCACTTACCGTTATTCCAACCCACCCACCCACCATCGTCGTGGCTATCGTTTGGCCTCTTATAGTGCTGCCACTTGAGCAATTTTATAGCTTTTTAATGCACCTGCCTACTCCGCAGTCTGCCTGCCTCGGCGGCTCACTCGAATGCGCAGCGATGCGGCGTTAGTGTTCAAAGAGCAAAAAAGAGCATCGATGCAGCATAAAAGCAGCAACAACATTAGCAACAAATCGCCATGGCACTGTTCAACTGGTAGTCGCAGTCGACAGTTGGCCACAGCCAGCTGCCAGCTCGGCCGCAAATCTGTCTGACATGGCCCCTGCAAAAGCACACACACATACTTGCAAATACTTATATGTGCTGGTGTAAGTACAAACACACACACACACACACACACACATCTAACCTTTGTTGCGTTCATATCGAATGCAATTTATTTTCTAGTTACCGCTAAGCTGATTGCCATTGCCTTCGTTACAGCGCACAGCAAAGCAAAGCAAAGTGTGCCTTTTGTGAGCTGTAAAAAGCGCCGCAAAAAGAAGCATAAAACATGAATAAAATGGGGGCACAAAATCGGCCAATGGTACAAGTAAAAAATAGCTTAAAAGCCGCACAGTCACCACATACGCGAAAGCCAAAAGCCGCTCTATTGCCTTACCACACATTTTTAACTGAAAGCCGCGCCGAAAATTCACAATCACGCCCGCACACACACACACACACACACATAGTCGCACTTATGTCGGCCCAACGTCCGACTGAGATTTGCTGACAGCATTGTTGGCCGCTGCGCTAGCAGAGGTGGGCGGTATTTTGGCGTCTGTGTCGACACGATATGCGGCTATAGCGTTAAACTTTTTGCAAACGGAAGCGGAAAACGGAAATGCTGCAATGTGAAGAAGCCAACGAAAGATTTGTTTTTATTTCACTCGCTGCGGTTGCTGGCGATTTGCAAAGTGGCAAACACATTTGCAGTCGACATGTCAAAAGCGTTTGTAGCAAAGAGCGCGGCGGAAGTAGTGGCAGCAAAAGAAAATCAAGAAGAAGAACAAGCACACGAATGCAGGTGCAGCTGCAATCAGTGACCGGACGGTGAGAGCCGCAACGAAGCGCACACCAGCAGCTGCTGACTTGAAAAACATGTTGAATTCTTTTTGTAGGTACTTTGTACTTTAAACTAGCTTGGCTCCCAGCCTTGCTTGGGGTAAGTGTAGGGAGTCAGTACATTTATTCAATGGTCGCCGAATATTTTGAAGGAATTGAATTGATAATAAAACAGATGCAATTTGTTTGCTTTGAATTTATTAGCAAATGTGTGATTTATTGTGTAAAAAAATATTTGAAGTGAATTAAAGAGGAATGAAGTGATTAAGTAAAGACAGCAGTTCATAACAAACATCAGTGTCTTGAATAGGAGAGAAGAGAGAAATTTGCTAGAAATCTCGATTGTCTTGACATATAAGACTTTGACTGTTTTGTGGTGAGTTTTAGATTTAGTGTGACTTATAGCATAGCAAGCAACGTCACACCCACTTTTCTTATGTCCGCTAAATTTAAATTTTGTAGCCAGACACAACGGCTCAGCATTGAGTTTCTTAGTTGTGTGACTTATAAGCAAGTCTGGACTTTACCAGCATTAACCCTTATACTTTATGAAACATGCCACGCCCAGTTGCCCAAAGATCACGACACTTTTTCGATTAAAAGAACATCAGCAAATTTAGTTGCTTTCCAAATAAATTATTTCTTTGGTACTAGTATACGAGTAGGTTGGGTTAGGTAAGCTAGCAGGTCAGTTCGGCCATGTATAGACCCTACTACGCTTCTAGTGATGTTAGTTAAGCTCTAACTTAGTGTTGCGAGTTATCGTAAATATGATCGGTGAGGTTAGGTTTTGTCCCCAAGAAGATGGGGCCTCCAAGCACAGTCTTTAAGTACATTATTTGCCTTCGTCTGGTTATCACCAAAGTTTCTTCATTCTTCCCTCTATGGTTGGTGTTCCTAGCAAAGTTCAACAGCGACTTAATATCGCCCTTAGGGCCCCTGTCTAACCCAAAAAAGAACAAGGCCCCTAAATCAGTAAAGCACAGTCTTAAGATAACCAGACGGAAGCAAAGGGAATTCTTCAAGGTTTCCACGTCACCATTTTCTTTGCAGTTTCTACATTCGTCCCTCTTTGGTTGGTGTTCCTAGCAAAGTTCAACAGCGACTTAATATCGTTTTTGGGGACCCAATCTAACCCATAGAGGAACAAGGCCTCTAAGTGAGTAAAACACTGGCTTGAGATAGTAAGACAGAAGCAAAGAATACGCTGCAAGGTTTCCCCGTCGACCGTTTATTTGCAGTTTCTTCATTCTTTCCGCTCGATGCTGTCCATGTGGGATCGGTGAGAATGTTATTGCTCCTAGCAAAGTTCGGCAACAATCACATCTAACCCAGTGAAGAATTGGGTCTCTAAGTGAGTGAGGCGCAGTTTTGAGATAACCAAACAAAAGCAAAGAGTGTACTTCAACATTTGATATACAAGATTTAAGATCTGTCATTTACTTAGTTGCTTATTCTCATTATTTGGTAAGTAGTTATTGGATTCAAATTCTAGTTCAAGTAAGTGCCATGCCCACTTATTCGATACCGTGAGTCAATATGAGGCCATAACTGAATACTTAGCTGCTTGTGCCAATCCTCATTACTTAGTTACTAGTTATGGGGCCGAAATTTCAAGACAGCCATCTGAGCAACCGCCACTAATTTTCCCAATAAGTAAACTGAGTCCAATCTTGGGAGAACACTCTGGGCCATGTAGACCCATACTCCAAGTTTAAGCAACAATATCTGTTTCAAAGCCCGGAAATTTTTTAAAAATGTTACTAGCTTCAGAGTTACCTATAATATTTATAAATTTTTAAAACAATGTTCAAAGTATACTCTAGAAATTCGTTTCAGTCAAAAGTTTCAATAGTTGAGAAATTATAAGCAACCAATAGTGCACAGGGTCTAATTGACCCAGAGTGTTCCCAATGGTTACAAAATTAATTGTGTTCTCTGAAGTCAAGTAAGAGCGTTGAATCCAGTCTCCTTACCATTCCTTTATATTGCAAAATTTGTCGCGTTATACTAATGTTAAATTTTTTAATTCTTTTTTTTTATAATTGTTGGTTTTATGGCATGTGTCTCACCTATGCAACAGCATCAGTTTGAGACACAAATGATTTCTAAGTACCGAAGTTTATTGTACTCAGAAGCTTATAATTCTCATTTTTACTAAAATCAATTTTGTATGGATTTTGTATGTAATGGAATGTGCCACATCCATTTCTCCAACAGCAACAACATTTTTTCACAGTAACTGAACAGAACTAAGTAGCATCTTTATATAATGTTTTAAAGCATTGTTCATTAACCTAAAAATTATTTTATGATAACAAACAAGCAAGAATGAATGAATAATTTGCTCTAATTAACAAATTTCAAATTGCATTCCTTTTTCTTCAGCTGTTAAGAGGGTATTTATGGCACACTCAAATTGAACAAATAAAACAACAACATACAGACAAACAGTTACAAATACATATAAAGTTATAATAGATTCTCCTAGAACACTTTTCATGACCACATATGACGTGTACGACCTGATTTTGTGGCAATTTTGAATAATAATTTTGGATTTAGTATAGTTTTGCATTAATGTTACTCATACGCCACGTATTCAGTGACGAAAGACTTCATTCATATGTGGGGCCAAAAAACTAATTTGCACTTTTGAATATAAAAGAACACAACAGCTGCTTATATCCTGTTTCGATCTGTTCTCTGTATTTGTTACTCATACGCCATGTATTCAGTTATATAGGGGGTTTTTTTTAGAGGTATAGAACTTCGAATTGAAATAAAACACAAGAAAATCGTTTTAATATCCAATTTTATGCCATTAATGTTTAAATATGATTTCGGGCATGTGGCCGCCGCGGCTGGCTCGAATAAAGCCAATTCTACAGTTCCAATTTTCAACCACTTTTTCGTATGTCGGCAATAACGCCACGAATGTTGGCTTCCAAGTCCCCTAACGTTTCTGGTTTGTTGGCGTAGACGAGCGACTTCACATATCCCCAAAGAAAATAATCCAATGGTGTCAAATCACACGATCTTGGTGGCCAATTGACAGGTCCATTCCGCGAAATTATGCGCTCATCGAATGTTTCCTTCAATAAATCGCTTGTGACGTGCGCTGTGTGGCATGTAGCGCCGTCTTGTTGGAACCACAACTCATCCACATTCATGCCATCCAATTCGGGAACAAAATAGTCGGTTATCATGGCTCTATACCGGTCTCCATTAACGGTAACTGACTCTCCAGCATTATTTCGGAAGAAGTATGGCCCAATGACTCCACCAGCCCATAGAGCACACCAAACAGTCAGTTTTTGTGGATGTAATGGCGTCTCAAGGGTCTCATGTGGTTTCACTTCACTCCAAATGCGGCAATTTTGCTTGTTTACGTAGCCATTCAACCAAAAATGAGCCTCATCACTGAACAAAATTTTGCGATGAAAATCAGCATCGAGATCAATCTCATTTTCGGCCCATACACCAAAATCACGACGCATTGCATGGTCTCGCGGCTTTAATTCTTGCACAAGCTGGATCTTGTAAGGTCGCAAGCCAAGATCTTTGCGCATAATCTTCCATAAAGTTGATGGACAAAGCTCCAATTGCTGTGCACGGTGGCGAATCGATTCATTCGGGTCCTCTTCAACATTTTGCTCTACAGCGGCAATTGTTTCTTCGGTGCGCACTGTTCGACGTCTCTGCGGATGCGTATTATCACATAGAGTAAACGTAGTGCGAAAACGACCCATGGTTAACCGAATTAATTGCTCTGATGGACGATTATGTCGACCATAAAATGGACGGAGCTTGCGGTAAACTTCGCGAACTGAACCATTATTTTCGAAATAAATTTGCACGATTTGCAAGCGTTGTTCTTTTGTCAACCTGTTCACGATGAAATGGCAAACTAAACATAAATGACATTAGAGTTGCCAGATTTGACCACAAAATGCCAGTTTTATCTCTATTCGAAAAACAAACCTCTAAAAAAAACACCCTATACAACGAATCACTTCTGTCGTATGTGGCACCAACGAACATTTTGTGGTTTGAGTATTAACAGAATACAACAGTTGCTCCGATCTTGTTTCGACCCGTTTTACATTAATGTTACTCATACGCCACGTATTCAATTATGCAAAAAGTCACTTCTGTCGCAAATGGGGTAAAAAAACCATTTTGTAGTTTGAATATTAAATAAATGCAACCGTTGTTTAGATCCTGCTTCAATCGGTTTTAAAATAATTTAACTCATACGCCACGTATCTAAATATAAAACTAGTTATTCTAGTGCTTTGTGAAGTCAAAACAATATTTTTTTGGAAAACTTAAAAACTTCAATAAGATTTTATTCGAGTCATCTCGTCATGTGTGAAGCCAACAGACCTTTCTGCCAAGAAATTTTTGAGAGTTGTCAAGTTTGGTATCCTAATTTGAATCAATGTTCATCATACGCCACGTATCGACTCATAAAACTAGTCATTGTTGTGCTTTGTGAAGTCACAACAACAATTATTTTTTAAATTTTAAACAGTTGAATAAGTGTTTATACGATTCGGGGTTGACGTCTCTCATACGCCACGTATAGTATCACAAAATTAGTAATTCTCGTCGTACATATATAAAGTCAAAACAATAATTAATTTGAAAATTTAAACAGTTTAATAAGCATTTATACCATTCCGGGTTAATGTCACTCATACGCCACGTATGACATAAACAAAAACTAGAAATTCTCGGCGTATATGAAGTCAAAACAATAATTATTTTTGAAAACTAAACCAGTTGAATAAGTTCTTGAAATCAAAACAATAATTTTTTTTTTAAATGTAAACAATTGAATAGGTTTTTCCCAGTGGAATATTTTGAAATCAAAACAATAATTATTTTTAAAAATTTAAGCAAACATTTAAACAGTTTGAGTAAGTAAGCTGTGAATAGTGTTATCGACTAAATCTGCTGGACTGTCGAAGGCGAGTTTGCCGATTCTTCCTTTTTCTAGATAATGCAAGACAAGTAAATACATAGAATGTGTGAAAGAAGGTGAAGTGCATTTTATTCCTCGTTCAAGTTATTTGAAATGATAACCAACCTTCTTGCGTCAGAACACCAATCACAGCATCTGGTTCATTTTTTCGTTAGAAAACTTCTCTATCCTGTGATAACTAATACACGTTACTCATACGCCTCACATACCAGAAAATATAAACAAACCGACTGCACTCAATTGCTTTAATGAGTAAAATATTTTCCAGCAACAAATTTAACCTTTTAATTCCACAGAGTAGAGGACAACTACTTCAAGTCAAACTGCAACATGCGTACACTTATCAACACTTTCGCTCCATGCTGTGGCACGTCGGGCGCGCTAATTCAAATTAACCGCATAAATATCAATTAAAATTCACAAAAGCAAATTTATTGCACAATGCAGCCAGTCCAGCTGAACTGGCTGGATAAACTTTTGCAATGCTCAGTTGCGCGCTCGTTCGCCACTGTTGCAAAACAACAATTAATCTGCATTAAGTGAAAATCTCCAATGCCATATTACAAAGTCAACTTTCTCCTTGGAGTCCTGGGAGTGTTTTTGCACTAGCGACCGTTGCGACTTGGCTGGCTGCTCTTTCGCCGCTTCGCTCCCAAGTCATTTGCAACGTTTTCATGCGCCTCGTCTAATTATTGTTACACTTAATTTTCACCACAATCCCATTGCTTTTTGTGCAACATTTACCACACACACACACACACACAAACGCCCACCGACAGGGATCAGCAATGCCACATCTGATATTTACCGTTGCTGCATTGCGTACTCACCAGAGTGAAACTTGGGCCGTTTTTACTTTGGCTTTTTGGCGCAAAGTTTATTTGCTTATTCTCTTTGTTGTCGCTGTTGTTGCCGTTGTTGTTGTTGTTACTACGGTTGTAGTTGTTATTGTTGCTTTTGCTGTTTTATTATTATTGCTGTTGTGGTCGCTGTGTTGTTGGTTTTTGTATGACCCGTTTGTACGTTTGTCCGGTTTGCGGCGCATAACTTGGCCAGTTGTCATTGCGCACTACGCGGCACATTTTACTAAAATTTATGAAATTTTTGCGGCCAACATTCGAATTATTTGCACTTATTTGCGGTGAGCTCGCATTGAGCATTTGTGAAATGAATATTTGTTTCCCCTTTTATGGTTTGGTATGTGTGAAATTTTACTTAATTATTAGTGTTCTAAATCCATGACTGAGTGGTTGTGTGGTTGGGTGTAGGCTTACATAATTTTAATTAAATATTGATGTAATTATAAAATTCAGCCCTTGTATGTCTGAAGCAAAGCGGTTTAGAGATTGCATTCTATTTAATGTGATTTTCATATCAGATATAGATGTGTCAGAGGGATTATATAGATTAGATAGATTAGATGGATTAGATAGATTAGATAGATTAGATAGATTGGATAGATTAGATATATTAGATAGATTAGATAGATTAGATAGATTAGATAGATTAGATGGATTAGATAGATTAGATAGATTAGATAGATTAGATAGATTAGATAGATTAGATAGATTAGATGGATTAGATGGATTAGATGGATTAGATAGATTAGATAGATTAGATAGGTTAGATAGATTAGATGGATTAGATAGATTAGATAGATTTGATAGATTAGATAGATTAGATAGATTAGATAGATTAGATAGATTAGATGGATTAGATAGATTAGATAGATTAGATAGATTAGATAGATTAGATAGATTAGATAGATTAGATAGATTAGATAGATTAGATAGATTAGATAGATTAGATAGATTAGATGGATTAGATGGATTAGTTGGTTTAGATAGATTAGATAGATTAGATAGATCAGATGGATTAGATGGATTAGATAGATTAGATAGATTACATAGATTTGATAGATTAGATAGATTAGATAGATTAGATAGATTAGATAGATTAGATAGATTAGATAGATTAGATAGATTAGATAGATTAGATAGATTAGATAGATTAGATAGATTAGATAGATTAGATAGATTAGATAGATTAGATAGATTAGATAGATTAGATAGATTAGATAGATCAGATGAATTAGATAGATCAGATGAATTAGATGAATTAGATAGATTAGATAAGTTAGATAGATTAGATAGGTTAGGTTAGGTTAAAATGGCTGGATAGCAAAGATCCCTCACTTAGGCCAAAATACTGGCCCATTATGATGCCATATACAGCTTAATCTAACTAGGTTGTGCCTGGTCAAGCCATCTGGACGATGTTACGAACCTAAGAAGGTTTTTGACATCTATGCAGGATGTTTCTGTTAGGTTTGAGAGAAACGGTTGTCCTAGGATGCGTAGCCTACTTCTGCAAAGTGCTGGGCAGTGACAGAGGAGATGCTGTACGCTTTCTTCCTCTTCAGCACAATCGCAGCTTCTACAGAAGTCTCTTGTATCGACACCCAGTCTGATGGCGTGTGCTCCAATCAATCAGTGTCCTGTGAGGGTCCTTGTTAGAATGGATATCGCCGTCCTTTTGAGGTCTAGGATACACGCAGTCCGCTTCCTGTCGTATGACGGCCATGTGAGCCTGGCTGTTGCGCATGAGGAGAGATTATGCCAACGCTCCTGAGCTGTTCGGATTGCATACGTTCTGGCGCGAAATCTGAATGTGGCCAGTGGCATACCTACCGTCTCCTTGTCGGGAAGGATATGGATGGTCGTGCCTTTCCTGGCCAGCTCGTCCGCTTTGTAGTTACCTACAATGTTGCGGTGTCCAGACACCCAGATTAGGTGAATACTGTAGTGCTTTCTCATCTCGTTTAAAGATCTGCGGCACTCAGTGAGAGACTTTGTGTTTTCCACGCACGAGTCCAAAGCTTTCAGCGCAGCTGGCTGTCAGAGAAGATGAAGACTTGCTTCCTTCTGTTAGGCATTGGGTTCAGGTGCAGAGTGGCCTCCTGAATGGCGATCATCTCCGCCTGATATACACTGCACTGATCCGGGAGTCGGAAAGAGACCTCAATCTCCAGGTCTGGGGAGAAAACGCCTCCTCCAACCTTCCCGTCCACCCTAGATCCGTTAGTGAAAAAGCTAATCGCATCTCGTACCTTCGGAGGTCGATCGAGCCACTCCTGTCTGCTTGGTATGGAGACATCATATTCTTTGTCGAAAGCCAAAGCAGGTATACAGTAGTCAGTATTTTGGGGGATTGATATTGGAGCCTGCGTTCCCAGGATAAGGGAGTGTCCAAAACTTCCCATATGCCAAGACCTAGACTCTCTAAGTCTTAGCGCGCAAGCCAGTGCGATCTCCTGAGCTACAATGTCAAGAGGAGGTAAATGAAGAATCGTGTTTAGAGCATCAGTGGGGTAGAACAAAGTGCTCCGCTGATGCATATCTCCGCACTTCTTTGCACCCTGTGCAACTGCTTCTGTGTCGCTGACTTCTTAGTTGCTGGCCACCATGCAATTACCCCGTAAAGTAGAATTGGGCGTACGATGGCTGTATATATCCAGTAGGTGATTTTGGGGGAGAAACCCCATACTGTGCCTATTGCTTTTTTGCAAGTAAATAGCGCTGTAGTCGCTTTCTTGATGCGCTCCATTAGGTTTTTGTTCCAGAGCAACTTCTTATCTAGAATGACCCCCAGGTATTTTGCGTTGTCGCTCAGGGTGAGATCTACCCCTCCCAATCTGGGAGGGGTCATGGAAGAAGTCTTATATCGTCTAGTGAAAAGTACTAGCTCAGTCTGAACCGGGTTTGCACCGAGTCCACAGCCGCTCGCCCAGGTTGAGAGAGTGTGAAGGGCTGATTCCATGATATCGGCCAACGTTTGAGGGAATTTCCCTTGGACAATTACTGCAACGTCGTCTGCATAAGCGATAACCTTGTAACCCTCCGCTTCCATGCGCTGCAAAAGCTGGTTGACCGTTGCAACCCACAGAAGCGGAATACCCCTCCTTGTGAAGTGCTTTTATTAACAAACCTGCGAACAACCCTGCAGGTGAGTAATTGGCGGATGAACCGAACCAGGGACTCGTCGACTCGCAGGCTCGCTAGGGCCGAAGTGAAAGCCTCTGGGAGGACATTATTAAAAGCCCCTGCTATATCAATGCTACCAGAGCGTACTCCTTGAGTTCTAGGGACTTTTCAAGGTCAAAAATCAGGGAATGAAAGGCCGTTTCTGTGGCCTTGCCTTTGCTTTATGCATGCTGTGAGCTAGATAGATGTGAAGAATTGACTGTTTGTTTGATGTAGATTTCTATAAGTCTCCCAGGATTGCAGGAGAAACGAAGATAGACTAATTGGCCTGAAGTCGTTCGGCCTGACATGGGAGGCTTTCTCTGCCTTAGGAATAAAGACGACTTTTACTTGCCTCCAGCTTATCGAGATCTAGTTAAGTCTTATGCAGCTAGCAAATATAATTTGATAGATTAGATAGATAGATACAATTTTCGAACCTCAAAACCCAATGGGACTCCTCCCGTACTCAGTTGGCATGACGTCCATAAAAGATACTCGCAAGTACAATTAAATAAATTATAAACCCACAACCATCTTCACGCAATTCGTTGTCGAACAATTGCACTGCCATTACAATTTTGCAAACTAGAAAGCAGTCATTTTGGGCAACCAATCATTGGGCAATTAAACGCAAAGTTGCGCCAACAATCTACAAAATTTCGTGGCGACTTTTTAATCTCAATGCCATAAGTTCACGTAAATCGCTACTTAGACTTACACATTCGACTGCTGTCGCTGGCAAATTGAGTTTAAACGGCTTAGACTTTAATTAAAATTAACTTGAACAATCTCGAAAATGGTGACAATAAAATATTTTTTTATTATGGCTTAAATTATTTCTATTTTTTTTTGGTCTATTCTTGAGAGTTTTTGGGACGAAAATTTGATGGCTTCCACACACACACACACACACACACAGGCACAAAGCTGTGCCGCCAACTTGCACAATTTGCGTGTAAATTTCTGGTGCGATTATTTGAGCGAGAACTGTGAGCGCATAGCTCGCATTCGCCAGCCGCCATACGCAGCACGCAGTTAACGGCAGCAGTTGAGGATAGTTGAGTGCAAGTTTTCAATTAGACTTTCGTCCAACTATCGTTGTGGAAAGTTTTCAGCTTTGGCCCTTTTTGCAGTGCGCCGCGGTGTGTCGATGCGGTGCGGAGGCGCGGTGTCTCTGCGCCATAAAGTTCGAGCGTAATTTGAGTTTGAAACGCAACGGCCACAGCATTGTGTCGAAATGTTTGCTCATTTTTTGGGTGCAACACACTTTGTTGTCTTTGTTAGGTTGCCGAGGCAAATTAGATTAGAAATGTAATTGTCTGGAAAATGTGCCTGAATTGAAGTTGTGCCGGCAACACGGCAACGCGGAAAATTGCATAAATATGTTGACGTAGTGAAAATCATAGCGCACTGCAAACTTTAACATTTGCACATTGCAGTCGTGTTGATAATAGTTGGCGTGAATTAGAGTTGCCAGATTTGTGTCCTGAAGGATTTTCGTTGCAAATTAAATGAACTTCTTTTTCAGACAAATTACCTACTGTTGGCTTATAAACTGTACAAGAGAACGAAACCTCTTCTAGGATTGGGAGGTGACATTATCGTCCCTACAGAGTTCTAACCGGTCAGTGGACGTGGATCACCCCTTCCATCGCAGCTATGGCTCTTTCATTGAAGAAGAGTACATTTCAGTCTTAGTCCGAAAAATACTCCATCATCTTGAGAGATTTTTCTTGGTGGACCTGTCTAACCTGTCAACCATATTCATTGACGTTCCATAAGGGAGTCCAAATGACTTCCACCCGAGAGGGTGTGGGACCTTCCCTAGGCTGGCTATAGTACAAAAGGTCTTTACTGGCCTATGTGGCCATCCTAACCTAACCTAATGCTCACTGTATACTTTTAAAGGTAAACTATGTATAATTTTATTTAAGGTGTCCCAATAAATAAAGTACAACTCATACTTATTGTGATATTGGTGATATTTTTATTGCATTGTAAAGTATACTTTTTTCTATGAACCCGAATGTGCCGAAATTCTTTTTCTCTTCAACTTTGCTAAAACATGTTTTGATCGATTTATTATGAAGCATAATTGAAAAAAAATACATTTCTTGAGAACATCTTTAGTGCAATCGACACGCTAGGCGCTACCGGGTTAAGTATGGAAGAAACTCGGCAGCAAATGATCTCCGCGACTCTGATCAGAGGTCCTTTGTCCTCTTTCAATTGTCGATGACGTTTTAACTAAGTTGTGGCTTTATCTCTATCTGCCTTTCTTTCCCCCTCTCTAGAGAATCTACCAAAATGGATCTGTTGATAAATCAGGACAAAACGAAGTATGTGATGTTTACAAGCAGGGATTCGCAGCGGCTAGGGTCTCACGTCAAGGTCGACAGGTATACTTTCGAAGTTACCAAGAAACTCGTCTACCTTGGCACCGCCATAAGCAGCAGCAACGATTTCAGTCTGGAGATAGAGCGAAATATTCGGTTAGGTTAGGTTGGAGCGGCAGCCTTCTACGTAAAGGCTTACACTTGCCAAAAGGTGCTACTATGGTCTCGGTAGGCAACTGAGTAGCAGAGACCCCTCTCGACCGACAAACCTTGCGCTCTACAGGATGTTCATTCTGCTCTGATCCTTTGATCCTTAACGACATAGCGACCCTTGAGGTGTTCGAGAGGAAGGTGGTTCTCAAAATCTTGGGCCCTATTCGTATTGGCAACGAGTATCGAATAGGAACCAACAACGTGAACGTAGCATAGCGATTTAACATTCAGCGGTTATGCTCGGCCATGACCCTTGTTTGGACGATGAAGCTCCGACGAAGAAGTTGCTCGATACGGTAGTTGGAGGTAGGCGTCGAAGAGGGAGACCATGTCTCCCGTGGAAGGACCAAGTTGAAGATGCGATACTATCTTTTGGTGTGACCAACTGGCTGGCACGCAAAGGAGAAGTGTTTGGAGAAAGCCCCTGGAGTAACCTGGTAATGGGTTGTTATGGTCAGTAAAGAAAACAAGTAAATCAGATCCGTGATTTCTACTACACTAGCCAGGTCCGTTAGGAATGTTAACCCCAAGGTGCGTAGTCAGAGTTTCTGCAGAGGTGGTTAGTGGCGCAGAAAGTGTTGTACTGTTTCGATCTCTTTTCGCCTTTCATCTGCCCGACAGGTTTCGCAACGCCATGAGACTCAAAATCGTTTTTGGTCAAACTGTAAATATTCACAATCACGCCAGATATTGGAGGAAGCACAGATTTATTCACTTCAGTAACTTCAGAAAGGTGACCTTTTTTTCTTGCCATCTCGCCGTTCCTTCCTCCTCCTACCTGCCACTCCCGAATGGGGAACGGAACCTAGCAGAGAGTGAATCAATGCCTTCGGTGAATCGGTGTCCACTGCCTTGAAGTGCGATTCGGCAACTCTGAACTACTTTCAATTTAATTACTCGCTGTTGGGGCTGCCTGACTATTCACGAAAATTAGTTCCGCAGCTTTCGAGATTCCAAAGATATCCCCTTAAAAAATACTACAGAGTTCTGGCAGTCTGAATGACCTTTGAGTTCGTAGTACGTCTAAGTGGAGCCCAGCCCCTGTACCTTCATCCATCTGCCGATTAAGTATGGAATAAAATATTTGACAAATAACCCTCGCAGCTCTTATCACAGCCCTTTTTACTCTTTCCATTTCCAATGCCTTTTTGACAAAGATGTGGCTCTACATCATCAGTGATGCGTTCGATCTTGGCCTTAAGTCGAGTATACTTGTACTCGATATATCGGGTGTTTTTTTTAGAGGTATAAAACTTCAAATTGAAATAAAACACAAGAAAATCGTTTTAATGTCCATCAATTTGGCTTTATTGGAAGGATAATTTTATGCCATTAATGTTTAAATATGATTTCGGGCATGTGGCCGCCGCGGCTGGCTCGAATAAAGCCAATTCTACAGGTCCAATTTTCAACCACTTTTTCGAGCATTTGGGGCCGTATGTCGGCAATAACGCCACGAATGTTAGCTTCCAAGTCCCCTAACGTTTCTGGTTTGTTGGCGTAGATGAGCGACTTCACATATCCCCAAAGAAAATAATCCAATGGTGTCAAATCACACGATCTTGGTGGCCAATTGACAGGTCCATTCCGCGAAATTATGCGCTCATCGAATGTTTCCTTCAATAAATCGATTGTGACGTGCGCTGTGTGGCATGTAGCGCCGTCTTGTTGGAACCACAACTCATCCACATTCATGCCATCCAATTCGGGAACAAAATAGTCGGTTATCATGGCTCTATACCGGTCTCCATTAACGGTAACTGACTCCTCTTCTGACTGGGTCCTCTTCAACATTTTGCTCTACAGCGGCAATTGTTTCTTCGGTGCGCACTGTTCGACGTCTCTGCGGATGCGTATTATCACATAGAGTAAACGTAGTGCGAAAACGACCCATGGTTAACCGAATTAATTGCTCTGATGAACGATTATGTCGACCATAAAATGGACGGAGCTTGCGGTAAACTTCGCGAACTGAACCATTATTTTCGAAATAAATTTGCACGATTTGCAAGCGTTGTTCTTTTGTCAACCTGTTCATGATGAAATGGCAAACCAAACTGAACATAAATGACATTAGAGTTGCCAGGTTTGACCACAAAATGCCAGTTTTATCTCTATTCGAAAAACGAACCTCTAAAAAAAACACCCGATAGTAAATACAATGAATAGGCAAATGTCAAAAAGGAATCTTGGTTGCGAGAAAATTGTTGTCCAACAACTGTGCAAAATTTGCAAATCTGTTTTTCTGTTGGTTGAAATTTTGTTTACATTTCGTAATCATCTAAAAACACTGAACTTGATTGCATCACTGTCCACATAAAATGTTGTGTAACAATTAATTAAAAATTAATTTTATTTTATAGAAAAAAATGTTTAAAAATCTACTTTCCGTGTGCTGAGTTCAATCACTGGAACCACAACCACACGTCTACATTGAGCGCAGTAACGACAACAACTACAACAACAGTAGGTATGTTAGTAGAACAGTCAACTAATGGAAATTCAGTCGACACAATTTTGGTGCAGCAGCATTTGTCATGTCGCGTGTACGCGGCGGCAACAACAACGTAACAGCAGCAACAGCAGCGGCGGTGGCAAGTAGTGGGAAACGTGTGTGCAATGTTTAGGGATACAACTAACAAATTGGCAAAACCACAAATTAATGTGGCTAATAAAGCGCTGCAGGCAAACACACACACACACAGACACACTCGCACTACATTACACGCGCTGACAACGACGCACAGTGTCGCGAGCGTGGCCAAAAATGGTAAAAATCAATGTTTCAAACTGACTAAAATGAATATGACAGTCGACAGATAATATCTGAACTAAGAAAAATCCGTTTTCCGATCTTCAATATCTTACTCCGTTCCATTTTTATGTAGCTTCAAAGTTGATGTTAAAAAATACGCATTCGTTCCAAGTTTGTGGGTAATTCTTTATGCTGAATGAAAAATCAATTAAAAATATAATTTATGTACTTATATAGTCATGTTATATATTAAATGAAACTTTGGAATTTTTCCTGTATGGCAATACTATTTTTTGGTTTGTGCTTTGAAATAACTGTAAAATCCCGTTACATTAAAAAATTACGTTTTTCGGTTTGCTTCTAACAAAGAACCAAAAGTTTGGTGGAAAAAAGTTTAAAAAACGTCAAAAAACACTTTTTTAGTTCCAACCCTAAATTACTCTAAAAAGTATGTATTAACATAATCCGGAGTAATTTTTTGCCTTCAAGTGCCTATTCGGTTGTTATTCGCATTTTTCCAGTGACGCCTCCACTAAAAATACGTGATTTCTTCGAAATGTGGCGTAAAGCTGAATCCAGAAAACGGTCAATAAAACTTGATTTTCTTATAAATTTACTTAAAGATAAGACGGGCGTTGATGTTAATTATGAACAAAAGCAAAGTTTGCGTCCCCACCTAAACATTTACTTTTTGCAGTGGCACCTACAGTAAAAAAATGTGATTTTTTTGAAGTATGGCTTCCGATGTTCAATGAAAGAAGCGGCAAAGCAGCTGCTGAAATGATGAGCTGTATAAAGGACAAGGTTGGCACATTGTTCGTATCATCAAAAGTACGCAGAATGCCACGCCCACTTTAAAAATTTAAACATTTATACCAAAATATGGTATCACAAGCTGAAAAAATTAAACATGAATTCATAAAGGAAAAGTTTTGGCCAGTTTATATATATGCTCCAGCTGCCACGCCCACGTTAAGGTTTTAGAAAGCTTACCAATTAAAATTACATCGTGGAACGAGTATCGCAAAAAACCTCCTAAAAATACGGTTTTAGTTGTAGAAAAATACGAATATTTTTGAAAGTGGGCATGGCACACCGCCCATTTTTAGTGTGAGCTTTTATGTCATTATTTTAAGCTCAAATACAAAATTTCATAATTCTATCACTAATATTAAGAAAGTTATTTCAATATTACAGTTCCGTTCGTATGGGAGGTGGGCGTGGCAGTGGTCCAATTTTAATGATTTTTTGTAAATTTCTTAATTTCTACCACGAAAACAATCTCACCAAGTTTCATCGAAATAGGACAACGCTAAGTATTTTTGGCCACGGCTTATATGGGATCGCGACACTGTGCGACGTCGCACAGCAAAGTCAATTGCATGCATTTAATGGTTGCCAACAACAACGATCACGATGACTACGACGATGGCGATGGCGTCAGTGGCAACATTGGGAACGACAGCCAAGTGAACAGCTCGCCAGCTCACCAACACGCTGCGAGGTGTTAAATTAATAAGCAGGTGAAGAGTGCCACTTGATGCAAAACAACCGACAGCGGTGCTTTTCATCCGCGACCGCGAACGCAATTGTATGTTTGAGTGTATGTGTGTGTGTGTTGTGCGTATTGCACATTTGACAGGCCGCCTGTCGTGCCAGTGGCTGACACACTCTGTGCAGCGTTCGCAACATTGTAATTGGTTTTGACGCAACGCCAGCGTCATCCGAACGCGCGTTGCCCTGTTTTGGCTGTTTTGTACGCCGCAACATTGCGGAGGTGCAAGTGTTGCACGATAGCAAAACTTCTGGTTGCCGTGTACATTCTGTATGGCACACATGTACACACACACACATACAGACATTTGCTGCAACGGCCACAACTGCGTGCGGTTGCACAGCGAATTACCATCGTCAGCGTGTCGAACATGTTTGTCGGTGTGCGGTGCCCCGACTGACCGCGATGTCATTATGCAAATTTCATGTTTTACGCTGTTGGTTGTTATGGTTGTTGTTGTTGTTGCTATGTTGCAGCATAGAAATTGTTTGTGCGGGCATTGAATATTTTTTGCAACTTTTAATGATGTCAGTTGATTTTAAAATTTTAATAATCCAAACTTTGTTAGCAATAAATTGAATTCTAATGGACCAAAGATGCAACTAATTTGCACACTGAAGCCATGCAATGTTAGGTAATGGAATTTTTCAACAATGGATGAGAAAACCAACCAACCAAACCAAACCATCGGCCGAAATTCCCATACCAACTGGCCATGAAAATTGTGCAATTTCTTTCTTTGGGGTCTTGTGCAATCCAAACAACGCGTCATCGGTGAGATGGAACCATATTTCTGTCAAAAAGGCATCGGAAATCGAAGGAGGACAAACGCTTGTGATCAGATTTGTCAAATATTTTATTCCATACTTAATCGAAAGATTGATGAAGGTACAGGAGCTGGGCTCCACTTAGACGTACTACGAACTCAAAGTTCATTCAGACTGCCAGAACTCTGCGGTATTTTTTTAAGGGGAGATCTTTGGAATCTGGAAAGCTATTGAACTTATTTTCGTGAATAGTTAGGCAGCCTTTAGAGCGAGTTGTAAAGTTGTAGTAAAATCGAAAGTAGTTCGGAGATGCCAAACCGCACTTCAAGGCAGTGGACAGCGATTCACCGAAAGCACTGATTCACTCTCTGCTGGGTTCTGTTCTCCATTCGGGAATGGCTGGAAACGAGGTAGAAAGGTGGCAAGAAAGGGGGCTGCCTGGCCCCTTCCTGAAGTGAATAACTCTGTGCTTTCTCCAATATTTGCCGTGATTATGACTATTCACAGTTTGACCAAAAAGGATTCTGAGGCTCATGGCGTTACGATAGGTGTCGGGGCAGATGAAAAAGAAATCAAAACGTTACAACACTTTCTAAGCCACTGTACGCCTCCACAGAAATGCCGACTACGCACCTTGGGATCAAGATTCCTGACAGGCGTGGCTAGCGTGGCAAAAGTTGATGGCTAACTGGCCATAACAACCCGTTACCGGGTTCCTCCAGGAGATCTCTCCAGGCGCCTCTGATTTGCGCGCGTCTTCTCCAGTTGGTTACGCTAAGAGATGATAAAGCGTCCTGTACTTGGTCCTCCCACTGGAGATATGGACTCCCTCTTAGCCTACAATCTCCAACTACCGCAACAAACACCTTCTCTGCCGGGGCTTAATCGTCCGTACGGGAGACATGACCAAACCAGCATAACCGATGAATGTTAAATCGCTATGCTACGTTCACGTAATTGGTTCGTTTTTGATACTCGTCGCCAATACGACAGGGTCTAAGATTTTGCAAACTACCTTCTTCTCGAACACCCCACTATGCTATGTGGATAAGGAGCACAGGCAGAATGAGAGTCCTATTGAGATCAAGTTTCGTCCGTCGAGAGAGGTCTCTGCTACTCAGTTGCCTACCGAGACCGTAGTAGCACCTATTGGCCAGAGTAACCCTTCGCTTAAAGAATCCAGGAAGTTTGTGCAGGAAGACTAGTATTCCCTATGCCTTCCCTACTACTTTCTTTCTTTAACCTCACCTCACTCTCCTCGATCACCTTTTCCCTCTCAGGTCTTACGCACAATGGGCTATCCAACCTGAGTGCTTCAGATATTGGACCTTCTAGGGTTCACATTCTCGTCCCCCCTCATATCCATTCCATACCATTCCAATCCTTCGCTTTATCTCGTAATATTTAATTGTATTTAATTTTTACTCCATTACCTACTTTTTATCATTTGAATTTTAACTCCATCACAAATTTCAGCTAAATATTTTCACCAATAAACATTCGCTTTTCATTTCAAATAAATTCTCAGCTTTTGTCCTGTGCCAAATGTGAGTTGAAAACTCGCATCTGTTCTTTTTTGCAAAAGTTTTCTAACATGGCCTTGTCTTAAAATTTTATGACTATACACACAATCAGACAATGATTTTTGGAGAAAAACTTTGCTGTGCCAAACAGAACGACATGCAAAGCACACAATAAACTGCCACACACACATACACATACACGCACATATGTACATACATATGTATATGTACGGGTACGTGTGATGAGATATGAACCACAAATAATAATGACGCAGGAATTAGTGATGACAGCAACGAATGGTTTATTAATTGGCGGCGTTCACAATGTTATTCTGTTTTCTTTTCAATAACTTCTGATCAGGAAATACTCAATGCAATTATTCACTTGATTGCCCTCACAGTAATCTCAATTGCAAGCAAGAAACATATTCAAAGCCTCCTCCAATCTTGAAAACGCCTTCATGGGCTGATTTTATGTTATCCTTTAGCTCCTTTTGCGAATTCTCTTTTACTGCTTTAATCGTCTTTAAACGTTTCTCGCGTAGTGGTAACATCAGTCGCGGGAATAGAAAAAGTTACAAGGAGCCATGTCGGGTGAATGCAGAGCTTGCGGAACGGTGTGAGTGTGGTTTTTGGTCTGACTTATTTACAAAGCTTTTACGGCCGATAAATGGTCCTCAAATATATATTTAAGAACCACATGATAAATAGATGATAGATGAACCAACTCAGAAACACACAGATTTCGAAAGATTCCCGGTATTTTTGATCAGAAGATACAAATATATAAATACGTACGTATCGGGTGTTTTTTTTAGAGGTATAGAACTTCGAATTGAAATAAAACACAAGAAAATCGTTTTAATGTCCATCAATTTGGCTTTATTGGAAGGATAATTTTATGCCATTAATGTTTAAATATGATTTCGGGCATGTGGCCGCCGCGGCTGGCTCGAATAAAGCCAATTCTACAGGTCCAATTTTCAACCACTTTTTCGAGCATTTGGGGCCGTATGTCGGCAATAACGCCACGAATGTTGGCTTCCAAGTCCCCTAACGTTTCTGGTTTGTTGGCGTAGACGAGCGACTTCACATATCCCCAAAGAAAATAATCCAATGGTGTCAAATCACACGATCTTGGTGGCCAGTTGACAGGTCCATTCCGCGAAATTATGCGCTCATCGAATGTTTCCTTCAATAAATCGATTGTGACGTGCGCTGTGTGGCATGTAGCGCCGTCTTGTTGGAACCACAAATCATCCACATGCCATCCAATTCGGGAACAAAATAGTCGGTTATCATGGCTCTATACCGGTCTCCATTAACGGTAACTGACTCCTCTTCTGACTGGGTCCTCTTCAACATTTTGCTCTACAGCGGCAATTGTTCCTTCGGTGCGCATTGTTCGACGTCTCTGCGGATGCGTATTATCACATAGAGTAAACGTAGTGCGAAAACGACCCATGGTTAACCGAATTAATTGCTCTGATGGACGATTATGTCGACCATAAAATGGACGGAGCTTGCGGTAAACTTCGCGAACTGAACCATTATTTTCGAAATAAATTTGCACGATTTGCAAGCGTTGTTCTTTTGTCAACCTGTTCATGATGAAATGGCAAACCAAACTGAACATAAATGACATTAGAGTTGCCAGATTTGACCACAAAATGTCAGTTTTATCTCTATTCGAAAAACAAACCTCTAAAAAAAACACCCTATACATTCATAAAAACTTGGCTTGAAAAAAATATCGATTGCGAAATTCAAAAAATCTCCTGAAGTAGTAGTCTGATTTAAAAAATTAAGCCAAGTTTTTAAGTAAATTTTTATTAAGCTTTTTACTATATACTGTAATTAATATTTTTCTGTTATTTTCATTTAAGAAATTGTTTTTCAATTTAGTGGCACCTCTTCCATCAAGGATCATCTGGTGTTCTCTGATACTTTTCAAGAAGAAAATCTTTAGCATCTTTGGCTACTTTTGTGTTGCCTTCATTTCTCTTTGATCCAAGGCGCAGTATCTTCAAATTGGCCTGAGCTCTGGACAGTTTGGAGGATTCGTTGTGTACCACGCCAAGGGAATTTTACTGTAATGACAAGAGGCAAGGTCTGGACAAAAGAAAGTGGTGGCCTCATGCTGTCTTAAAATAGAATAAATTTTAATATGGTTTGTGGCACTGAGACCAAAAGGGATCTATTGGGCCTCCTACATGTTGTTAGAGAATATCCACTAATCCCACCGACCTAATGAATCTTAGTAGCTCACGGTGGTTTAGGTGCTTCATATTCTCTTCTGCAAGCCAGTTTTGGCCCAGGTAACGCATCCTGCTACGACATGCTGCATCGCAACGTAGTATTTACAATGTGTTCGAGAGTCTCCCCCACTGTTCCGCAGAGTCAACAGACGCTAATCTGCTCTAGTCCGCTTGTATGCATGTCTCCTCAGTCTAGAAAGCCGGTTATATATCTAAGCTGGTTCTTCCTTAGCTTGGGGTTATAACCTTTAATAAAGATATCGACTGCCTAAGACCCGAGACGCTAGACCAGTGTTCTGAGTTCTTGGTTTTCTACTCAAGTCTTAGTGACTCTGCTAGTGTTCTTGCCTAGTCCAATAAATGGCTCGGGTCCCAGGGGGCCGTGGCTGCCGCAGTTCTAGCAAGGCTATCCGCCCCGTAATTTCCGTCCATTCCTCTTGCACACAGAGCCTGATAGCATATAGTTCATCCTGAAATATGCTGGATGTTTCCCCATGGATTCCTAGTACTTAAAGCGAGGTCCAATTACCCCCACCCCCTGTTCCCTCGTGCGTTTTCGAGCCGTCTGTAAACCACTCGATGGTATGTGGTTTGAAATGGATCTGGTGTTCTTTCCAGCTCCATTCTACATACTTTAAGACTTACATAAACTCAAGCTGTCCTAGGAAGGGCTTTAGTCTATTTTCCAAGCATTACTTAATTTATATTTATGTGTTTATTGTTCGCGTGGTTACAAAAGACTTCCTTCTTTCGGAACAACTGCAGATTGCTTGCCAAACTAGAACTTTCAGGGAAAATACTGACTAAATTTGTGACTTTAACTTTTCGTCTACATTCCTCCGCTAGTCTCCAATGGCCTGAAAGCTGTGCAAAGTTGGCTAAAACGTACGGATCGTTATCCATGATGCAGCAAAGACATTTTTTAAAATTATGATTTATTATTTTTCTACATGCTCTTTTGCCGCCGTGTTCTTTACAACATTTCTGTTTGGAACTATTTGGACCTTGAACATTTTCAGAGCAGTCTCTGTTTTAGCCTTGCAAACAAAAATCTCAGAACACTCCATCTGTTGTTCTAGTTGTCTCACCGAAATGTTTTGGTACTTTTAAAACATGGAGACGATTTGGTTATCTGTTTTGTACCAACTTCCTCCTCTTTGAATATTTTCGGTACATTCGACACAGTTTTCGGGTTTTATTTTTACTAATCAAGCAATTATTTACTTATGTTTAGTACTTACGTGTAGTTTTCTTTTCCTGGAACTTTAAATCTGGATAGATGAACTTTCGAAACGCCGAAACTGCCATTTGGTGAGGTATGTTGATTTACAATACTTACTTGGGCCAAAAACTTGTTGAGCTGGATTGAGAATTAAGTGACGCCACATCGAGTTCACCGTTCATAGTTCATTTTACAGCGTAGCAGCTCATACTTTGCCTCATAGTGTCACAATTTATCAAAGATCAATAATTTCTGTTTCCAAATAGTTTTTCCAAACATACTTCACTTCTCAATTTTGTTATGAGTTCTTTATGCAAAATGGACTTTGGAACGTAATGAAAAGGTTTTTACTATCTATGCTATCTGGTTCAATTTAAGGCCTTCAAATATTATCTTTCAACATATTTATTCCCTCTACAAAACTAACAATTTCAATGAATTCAGCTCTACACTGCTCCCAGAATTATCTCAGGACGTTCGACTAGTTCTTTCACAAATATAATTCCCCGCCACTTATGGCTCAAATCTAATATCTAAGAAGTCTGTCATAAAACCAAGACATCCTTAATGAATAAAGATTTGAAAACATCCTAAAATTGTTCTGTTATTATCTCAATTTCGTTCTTTTTTAATTACTCTTCGCGGCCAAAATAAATTGAAGACAACAGCGACAGAGTCACAAAACGACAGATAGGTGTCAGCTTCATTTGTTGCCGTGTAGTCAACTACTTGATTACAATGAAAACGGTTGCCAATTGATTTGGTTTTATTACCTACAAAATGGAAGTATGTAGTTCTAAGTTTGGCGCTAGCGACAGCTGTGGTCGGTGGTCGTCAAAATAATCTTCTTCATAAGAATCTCCTACTATCTGACAACTGTAGTCGTGTCGTTGCAGTCTTCAAATGTCCACAAAGTTGTATCTGGGTAAAAAAAATAGACAAAAGGGTTAAAAGAAACGAAATTTTGCCATTTAACCCTTTTGTCGACTTGGAGCTTTCGGAGTACAAGGAATCTATTTTGAAGATAGTAAAACAAGTCGAATTGATCAAAAGTTGTCACCTTTCAAAATCTAAAGCTATGGCTATAAGAATTTCAGAAATTCATAAAAAAGACTTCGTAATTATTAAAAAATATTTATTTTATTTATTTAATTTTTTTTATTATTTTTTTTATTTTTGTTTGTATCAAAACAGTTCATATATTCCTTACAGTCATTAAAATTAGATCATAATTTAATTTAAAATATTTATTTGTTATTGTTTTTTTTTTTAATTTTTTTTATTTTTATTTTTTTCAGTTTCAAAACAGTTCAAATATTCCTTACAGTCTAATAACAATATGAAAAATTATGTCATTAAAATTAGATGCTAATTTAATTTAAAGTTAAATGTGTGCTGTCTGTAATGTTTATTTTTAGAAAAAGTCGACTGGGAAAGTCTTTGCTAAGTGTAATAAATTTTTAATATTCCGCCAAGGGTGTTTCGACAAGTTTCTCTGTTTAATCTAGAAACTTGTCGAAGTAACTACTGGCAAAAATTACCACAATATTATATATAGAACTCTTAGTCGACGAATTCAATTAGAACTCTTGGTCGTCTTCTATAGTTCAGACCTGACGGAATCAAAATACCGCTTCAAAATTCTACTTAACACTGTGTCTAACATTTAGTCTTATATTTCGTTTTAGGAATCTTTAAAACTAACATTGTTTATTAATTAAAACAAATTACTTAAATTATATAAACATTTAAAAAACTTAAATTACAAGCTGAAAAAATTTGTATTTGTATTTACGTTCTATTTAAAAGTTTATATTTTGTATACATACAATTTGGATTAAATGTGTAAGAAATCAACAGTTTACAAATATTTTAAATGTATTTTATGGAATAAAATTTTTTTAATTTAAAGCACCACTAAAGACTAAACTTAAACTGACTTATTTATTAGCAAAACTAAACTAAGAAAATTAAAAAAAAATAATACTTCTTTAGTCTATTGTTGTCCATTGAAGTTAGTTTCAGTATAAAATTACTTTACTATAGTTTCAAATGCTTTTTTTGAATGAAGAACCTAATTACTGCAGTCAAAAAGGATCAAAACATTCAGGTTTTGCGTTTCGTCATTCAAACAAAGCACGAAATGAAAACTATAACCAATTTTTCTGTCTATATTGAATCGTATGGGTTATTGAAAGTCTATAAGAGGTGACATAGCGATTTTAAAAATTATTCAAAACCCACTGTTTTTTCCTCAATCTTCTTCAAATTCAAGATTGTGTTCAAAAACTACACTCAAGTTGTAGCAAATTTGCTATCAAACAATTCGGACGACATATATTTGTAAGGACATTTGTAAAGCGATAACGTTTTCAAACGTTTCTACTAATTTTTTTCCCCCAAAACCCAATTATAACAAATAATTAATTCTTCTCATTTAATCGATAAAAGACTCACACTGGAACTTGAATAAATATCCAAACGTCTTTTCAATTACATTCTGTGCTGCTGACACTGATTAATGCCCACTTCAGCGACAGCAGCAGCGACCCACTGCCGCACGTTTTGCGTCTGTCATAATCAGCGCTGATCAATTCAATTCAATTTCATTTCAACTCTAGCGTAAATGACATTCTTGGCATCGTTGCCGCTCAAGGGGAGTCGAAATCGAATGCTCGTCAACAGCCATGCAGCCATTCAGAGCGCGTCTAGTGAACGCACCCAATGAGTCGACAAGCAAGTCGCCGTCGCCACCATTCAATGCGTTCAAATTACTTTCGCAAGTTTGCAATTCAACAGTGGCGCTGTGACAGGCCCACTGTGCAGAAACTTTGATGTAAATATTTAAATTTCAAATGGAATTGAAAAATGCAAACATTTGTGAGCGAAGTGGCAACCCCAGCGTCAGTCGACCGCCAGCGTTGAGGGCAGTGTGCCTGTTTTGATCCAAGTGGATCAAAAGTGATACATTTCTGAATATGAATGTGAAGTTGGTACCACTCTCAAGAGCATCCCCATCATCTTCCGTCACCTCGCGAAGACGGAAAAACCGTCCTGTGCAGTCCCTTAGCACAACGGTTAAGGAAACAGCCCCTCGCCCCATGTCTAAATGTAGACAGTTTGGGCAGACCGCAGCCGAAGCGCAACGTTCATCCCCAACTAGCAACAAGCCGTAGACGACGACCGCAGGACTTTAGTCGGCCTCGCTCGAATCGCCTTGACAGCGCAACCCGTCCGCACGAGTTACTGCACCCGCACGAAGTATGACATCACCGACGCTACACGCACCACCCAAATCACGGAGGGCAAATTGCTGACAACGACAGCCAGTCGACAACAACAATCAGCAGCAACATAGTAGTACACTGCCGACACAGCAACGAGCCGCAATGGTGTAAACAAATAGTAAAATCGCTGACATTCCACAGCAGCGTAAACAAATAGGAAAACCATCGACGTTCAACAACAACGAATAGCGATCAACAGAAATCGATACCGCCAACACCAAACGCACTGGACAGCAATTCGATACCAGCAGCACAAGACGCACTGGGCAGCAAATTCTGCGGAAGCCGAACCGATCAGCAAATTCGACGGAAGCTGAAACTATTAGCAAACCTACAAAGTAGGACATGCTTACTTCAATTTCCTGCACCCATGGAATTTAATTAGTATAAGTTAACGAATGTTAACATTTAAATATCTAAAATATGTGCACGGTCGAATTTCGACATCACCAAGTGCAGTGCTTTATTGACCCATAAATAAAACTGAAGTGCATTGCTCTTTTGTCGCAATAAACAAAAGTGCAAGCTGGTCATATTACCCAATCGCCACTTGAGCGACCACCAGTACCGCTTCAAGTGGGTCAATCGTAAAATAAACACAACGCAGCATAAACGCCAGTATGCTGATACGTCGCCTTTTGCGTTTGCGCTGGTAGGCCAGGTTAAGAATTAAAATTGAAAAATAAAGCAGTCTTGATCAGTCAAGCAATCAAGTAACAACTCCAAAAATTTAACTGGCGCCCGAGCAGGGACCAATAAAGAGTAGTGATTTGCAGTGCCGGTCCTTTTAACCAAATCATCTCGAGGAGGAACTGTGAAAATCGGAAGTTTCGCGAAGGCCCCCTGGGGGTCCGACACTGGGAAAACAGGGCCGAGCCGCAGTGAGCAGGCAGAACCTGATAACAGTGTCGAGGCGCAATTGAAATTTCTAAAAAAGTATTGGGAAATTATAGGGGTGCCGAATCGCGGGGAACCAACCGAGAAGGACCTTAAGGACAAAAGATTAATAGAATTAGAAATGGTATTAGCGATTCGGAAATTCGCCAATGATTTTTAGACAATAAGATTATGAGAATAAGAAAAAATAAAAAAAAAACTAAGAAAATAAAAAGGAAAGGAAATAAATATTTTTATTATTTTCAAACGGAACGTTTGTTTTAACTGGCAGCAGTGGTGAATAAGCGAATAGCAGCAAGCAACAGCGATTAGCAGCAACAGAAAGCAACAAGCAGCGAAAGCAACCCGCAACAACCAGCAGCAAACGGGCGTTCAACCGGAGGACAGCCAGACGAACAGGATCGAAACAGTTCCCCCAATTGGTCCCGACACCCACCCGCAACCTACCAAATGGCGATTAAATTATTGATATTAATGTAAGTCCATTCCAATTTTATTTTAAGAAGCAAAACCATATGAATATAAAAGCTTATAAAAAAGAGTTTAATGAAAAATTATTAATTAAAAATTAAATAAAAGGCGACAATTAAGCCAGTAAACAACGGAAACCCACCAAAAAGGAAATTAGAAATACAAATATTAGAATAACTCAAAAATTTAACGGGCATTTTTCGAATATCCCGACCCCCAATAAATAAATGTTATGAAGCTCACGCAGGTAGAAATAGCGATACAAATATTTACAAATAGAGCACATCTTTATTCTAGAGGAGACGAGTCGGCTAAATACAAAAAAATGGTAAAAAAATTAGAATATTTAAAAGAAATAATTATACAAAAAGAAAACAAGAAGACGGAAAAATTTTATTAAAGGATTCGTATTACATCAAATAAATAAAATTAAAATTCACAAATAAAACACAAAAACACATCTGAACAACGATATTCGTAGAAAGGAAAAGGAGCAGCCGGAGGAAACCCAAGGAAAATTTGAAGAATAGACAATAAAAAACTAACAAGAAGCAAATTAGGAAAAATATTATATTGTTAAGAAATAGTATTTAAGTAACATTCATTTTCTTAAATTTAATTTTTCACAACACAAATATGAATCCCAACAACTTAATAAGACCAGCTCGTTTAGAGGCCAATCCAGGTCCTAGTGCCGCACCATCCCCAAACCCACCCACCCTTCCACCTTCAAATCCTACCCCCTTCAATCTAAATGACATGACACAACAAATAAGCAGAATAGTCGCAGACATTCTAGCCAGAGACGGTAGACAGATATTCGAGAGTATAATAAATCCAGGTTCAGACATTACCGACGAGACTGACCAATCCATCGACGTAAATATAGACAGAAATTTGGCCGAATTAGACAGAATACCCGACGTGGTAAAAAGCCTTAGGGAATTCTCGGGACAGCCCGGAGAATTCAGCTCATGGAAAAAAAGCGTAGACCGCATCCTACAAATTTACGAACATCTTAGGGGAACGCCAAAGTATTACGGCATTTTAAGCGTAATACGGAACAAAATTATTGGCAACGCCGATATAGCCCTCGAGTCATACAACACGCCACTAAACTGGGCAAAAATTTCAAAATGTTTAACACTGCATTATGCAGATAAAAGAGACTTAGGAACTCTCGAATACCAAATGACGACTTTAGTCCAAGGCAGCAGCACAATCCCCGAATTCTATCAAATAGTCTACCATCAATTATCACTCATACTTAACAAACTTTCCTGCATGGATATGGGCCAAGATGCAGTTGACAACATGACCAGATCTTATAGGGAAAAGGCACTAGACACATTCGTACGAGGTTTGAACGGCGACTTGCCAAGATTGCTAAGCATCAAGGAACCCATCGATTTGCCCCAAGCATTACATTTATGCCTTAAGCTCCAAAATGTAAATTACAGAACTCAATATGCGCAGCCGACAACCAAGGCGCAGCCGACTGCGCAGGCTGTGATGGGTGCTTTTCTTTGTTTGTTTTGTGCGGTAAAAGAATAGGAATGCAACCCTGGGTGCACTCTATGCTAGTAATAGATGAACACCGAACTCGAACTGCTGACGTGGCAACCACAGAACAATAACTAGCGAACTGCTGACTTGACAGGACTGAACAATAACTAGCGAGCGGGGACTGCTGAACAGACAGACGGGGACGAACTACTGAACGAGAAAGAACAAAGAAAAGGCGCGAGGATCAGGAATTGGAGCTGCGGTTTTTTTTGGAGTGCGGACAGAGGAGTCCCCACGTGCGGCGGAGTGGCAGAAAAGCGCCACGTTCCGGTAGCCGCCAGCAAAGTTCGGGCAGCCGCCACCACAGCACCACGTGCGGCGCTGCCGCCACCCACAGTTCGGGCAGTCGCCCTCAGCACCACCTACGGCGCAGCCGCTGCCACAGCGCCACGTTCCGGTAGCCGCCAGCAAAGTTCGGGCAGCCGCCACCACAGCGCCACGTTCCGGTAGCCGCCAGCAAAGTTCGGGCAGCCGCCACCACAGCACCACGTGCGGCGCTGCCGCCACCCACAGTTCGGGCAGTCGCCCTCAGCACCACCTGCGGCGCAGCCGCTGCCACAGCGCCACGTGCGGCACAGTAGCAGCTCAAGTGCGGGCAGCGCAGTTGCAGAAAACCACGTTTTGTTTTTTTTTGAAGAGGAGGCGGGGAGTAACCCCCATGTGCGGTATCAGCAATCATTTTCTTGAAATTTTGAACTATTTAAATTTAATTTTTTTTTTGGCGTCGCTGTAAAGGCAGCAACAGAGAAACAGGAATAGGTCCAGAGGTCCAGCAACCAACGAATTTCTCCTGAACTTCGCTGCATCGCCGAATTGTTTGCGCAAACAACGAGGGATCGCCGATCAAGTCGTGTGAGTGTAACGAAATTTGAGTTTATATTTGATACAATTCTCTTTTGCTGCTTCCGCCTCATAAGTTATGGTTAGCATAGTTATGATAGAAAATAAAGTGTAAATCTTAATTGAATGTGATCATCGTCGTTGCCAGTAATGGATGGGTCGGGAGAGACGGAAACGCTCTCGCTTAAGGTTGGGAAGGGGAGAGCCGGAGACTAAAGAACACCTATAGGTCTCCAATCTTGTTGTTGCTACCTCTGTGTTGTCGCACTACTGCTGCTTGCGTGAACTAATACTCTACACCTGCGGGGTGGACGAGTAGGTTCGTAAGTGGTATTGTCCGTCCGATTGTCCGTATGTCAAGTTGCATGGCCGGTTGATAGGTAGAATTGTCCGCGGTGTGAGAGCTTAATCTTCTTTCTTTGAGGTGTTTTCTAGTAAGCAAAAACCACGTGCATGAATAACTTTTGTGTATTGTTGGTATGTAGCGGCAAGTGCCCGAGCAAGAACCCCCCCACAACCCGAAGAGCTTAGACCTGGTACCCAGCTAGCATGCACACCCGCTCGACATTGCACTACAACAAATACCAGCAGGTCCCCATGGCCTTAATCGGGGCAGGTAGCTCCTTACCCAATTTAACACCTGTGGGATTCATTCATAAAATGGTACCCAATTTGGGGCCTGGAAAACCTGTGCGTCATTACATAAAAGGGCGCTCCAACTTAAGGCCGGAAGGATCCATTACAAGGCATCGAAGGCGCAGTCCAGCAGGCATCGAGGGCGCAGTCCAGTGCGCAAGCAAGCAAACATCGAAGGCACAACCAAGTGCGCAAGCAAGTAACAGCGAAGGCGCAGCCGACTGCGCAGGCGACAACGAAGGCGTAGCCGACTGCGCAAGCAAGCAGGCATCGAAGGCGCAGTCTAGTGCGCGAGCAGCAACGAACAGAAGCAGAGACGAGGTCAAACGCGCAGCAGGCGCAAACGAGTGCACCACAGGCACAGCGAACAAGGCAGCAGCGTAAGCGTGGGTGGAAACGCAGGCGCGTGAGTGAATATTGAACTTGAATTAAATAATTAAAATGTTTAATATTACAACATAAATCGAAATGTTTTGAAATTTATTCAACCTTGAAATTGTTTTGTATAGTTTTAAGATACCTTTTTGAAATTGTATTGACTCGTTTGTATTACCTTGAACATGGACCGCGAACAAATTTTTAGACTGACGGTGAACGAACTAAAGGAAAAGTTAGGGGGTTTTGATCTTTCGACGACTGGACGAAAAGCTACGTTACAGGACAGGTTATGCGAACATTTCGGTCTGACGGTAGGCGAAGACGATGGTTCCGACAACGATAGCGAGTCGATGTAAAGTAGTGCGTCGCCGACAACTGGAACTGGTCACAAACTGGTCACCTTCACACTGCGCGACATTGAGGGCTCGCTGTCTTCATTCAGCGGTTCAGGTCACCCATCGATAGAGGAATGGCTCGAAGACTTCGAAGATAACGCAACTGCGGTGTAATGGGGCAGTCTGCAAAAATACATTTATGCGAAGCAATTGCTGAAAGACGCAGCTAGGACATTCGTGCGTAGTCAACGTGGTATCACAAACTGGAGCTCACTAAAGCGATCCTTGCAGGAGTTTGGAACCACTACCGCGTCCATCGACGTGCATCGACTACTTAGGAATCGGCGCAAGCGCCCGAACGAAGACTACCGCGAATACCTTTACAATTTGATGGAGATTGGGAAGCAGATCGAGTTGGATGAAAGAAGTCTTCTGGAATATTTTGTCGAGGGTATTCCTGACTCGCGAACGAACAAAAGTAATTTATACCAAGCAAGGACCGTTGTCGAATTTGAACTTTAAACTAACTTACCGTAATGGCGTATAACAACAATAATCAGCGTGGAGCACCCGCAACAAACAACAACCACCCCAGCAGCAACAAAATTCGCGCAGAAATCGATGGCGCGATTATCAACGCATGAACGCATTTAATGTTCAGCGTAATGATGGTTCATGGGCAGGAGAAGTTGCTATCGAGGAGAAATTCCAAGAAGCACAGCAACGCCAGCCACAACAACCGCCCAGACCACGAGGGCCCGAATCGCACAATTACTGTTGCTGAATACCTAAAAAAAATGGGAGCCATCGTTCGAGCCGAACGATAGGTCAGGCTGGCCGAATGTGGGATTGGGGACGAGCAAGTGCGACTCTGCACAACGGACAGACCAGTGCGACCCTGACAGACGAACGACAAGACAAAGCGGACGAGACGCTTCACACGAACGAACGAGGACGACAACGACGGAGTTAGCGGGCAACTACGAGACGGAGTTAGCGGGCAACTACTAGACAGGACGGACGGCGGACAGCTGGCGATACTTCAATAAAAGTGTTAAATTATTTAAATTAATTAAAATTAAAGTGTTTCTTTTGGACTACGGCGATCCTACATATGTATATGTTATAGAAGTTAATACAACTTTAGTAATTTTATTTAAGAAAAAAGAATTGCACCGCAAAACGGTGCGTTTTATTTGACTGCTACTTTAGGAGTGATTACAATTTAGCTTATGATTAATGAGGAAGGTTATTAGTCGCCCTCGACTGCTGTTGTTGCGCGCTCTTGCGTGCAGGTGTCGTCAGCGATTTTAGCGGTGCGGACGGTGCGCCGTTAATTGGGTCAATTGGCTCGTTCTTGGAATTTTAGTGGTTGCGCTTTTGTGTCGCAACTTTCCGCTGTTGTTTGCTTGTTGTGCTGCTGTCCGCTGAGTTCGTTGAACTGCTGTGTTGGCTTTTGCTTGCGTGTTAACTTATAGGGCGTTAACTTATATATGTGAGAGGGACAAGCGCGGGCGACGCATGCCGCATGCGCGACAGCTCGAGTGTGAGAAGGGCAATCGGAGTCAGTCGCGAGCGGAGTGTTGCAGAAGCAGGTCGTGTGGGTTCCGTTTTTCGATTCAAGGCGTTGCGCAGATTGACAACTTTGTGCTATAATTTAATAACTTTATATTTCAATTATAACCACAAATTCCACGAATTCCCTTTTTAAATTTATTTATAAAGGAATTAGCGAAGTGGTAGCCCCACAGTTCACGATAAAAAGTGTACAGTAAGACCTCGGAGAGGCATTCAAGCGTATATCAAAGCGATTTTCTCAAGCGTAAATTTAATATAAATAGTGAAGAACACTATAAACGAGCAAAATGTCTCGATATGGGTTTAACAATAACAGAGGCTCAGGACAACAACAGTGGCGAAATCATGGTCCGCCTCCAAATATGTACCCACAACAACAGCAGCAACAGGTTCCTCCTTATCAAGAGCAATACTCTTATTTCGAACAACCGCGCTCCTCCAGGGGTAGAGGTGGTTTTCGTCGAGGTGGTATTTCAAATAAACCAAAGGAGAACGTCCGTGTCCCGTTAGACGCGAAAGAACGTGGTACAATGCCGACAGGTCAGCATCTGTCAAAAACTAACTCAGAGTTAAAGAACGATCCTCTGTATCTTGAGGCTTTCTTTCCTTCTCCTTCTGAGGAGTTAGTTCCTATTGCAGAAGAGTTGAATCATTTTTCAAGTTTTGATGGTTTAACTGCATTAATTAATGAGACTTATGAGAATTTTTCTTCCCATAATTTAAATTTTAAGCGCTCCGTCTCGTTATCAGCTTATGCTTATTATATTTCTGTTTTAGCATGGGCTCGGGTTTTACATTTAAAACGTCTGAATAAGTATCGTTTAACTACAGATGAAATTGAATTTGTAGATATGATTTATCAACAGGGTAATTATATACTTCCTAAAAGTATTACAATTTATTTGTCTGGTTTTGGTAATTTCACAATCCCTTCTGGTGTGGAATCAAAATTTAATACTAAACCTTATAGTTATGATGAAAATGGATATTTTCAACACATGCAGAGAGATTTATACGTATGCACTTCTTATCCATGCATAGCTATATATGCAGAATGTATAATGCGCGATTTAGCTTATACAAATAATCCAGAAATCGGTACCGAATGGTCACCGAATGAAATAGAACAGGTTTGGAATACTAGGTGCTTAGGTTACTCTCCCTCTGTAGAGCTTCCTTCTATGCAGGTTTCGTTGTTTGAAAGAGCTGCAGTTACATTTTCGAATTTTCCTTCTGATTGTTCAGGTTTCTTAATTAATATTAGACTTTTAAATTCTGTTCAAAAGTATTTGGCTGAGATTCCCAGTTTTGAGTCTGGTCCAATACCAGCTAATCTGACTGGCTCTTTAGGTCAGTTTGTTATTCAAACCGTTGTTTCAACCGCTTCTCAAGTCGCTGCTGCTGACGAACTTGGTTCGGTTTCTTTTACTTCTCAGTCACCTTTAAGTTGTCCTGGTTCTGTTTCTTTCTTAGGTGGTAGCTTTTTGTATCGTGTTGATAAAGCTTTAACCGCTGCTAGAAGCAAATTCTTCTTTCCATTTATAATTGATAATCCTACTGCTGCACAAATTGGTAGGTTAAATTTGCTTAATTCAGGTTGGTCGCCTATATTCGATCAAATTTATCATTATAGTAACGTACCTTTTAAACCTGTTCTTAGAATTAAGAATTAAGAATTAAGAATAAATCACATCTTTACATATATAGTACCGAGTTGAACTCATATGCACTCATTAATATTCCCACACTAATAATAATGATATCAATAACATAGCAGCGCCACTTCGCGCCGTGCTACAACAACAACGCATACACAACCGTATGCTTAACACTTTCGCACACTTTGCGCATAGCCAAGCATAAAGCCAATACCCGTGTTTGGTTACCAGCCAACGACACGTAATGCTTTGGGAGAATCAATTGCTAACACCAGCAATTTTGAACTGTTACGAAGGTCTGGAGTTACTGGGTGCATTCGTGGGAACTCAAGGCCACTCGCAATTGCATTAGTTAGCGTTAAGAAAATTAGTATAAATAAAGGTAAAAACCGAAAATAAAGTTAGTTCAAGCAAATCAAGCTCTGTCTCTTGAACTCCAAAAGTTTCGCTCCAGTTTGACTGTCGAGCGTTTTTGATCTGCCTTAGTCTTGTGGCTTTAAACAAGACCGGACTCCAAACACCATTACATGGCGATCCTGCCAATTTGTTGGCTGCCACAAAACGTACAAAACATATAACAGATCCTGTCAAGCTGCCACGAACCCTGCCAATTTGTTGGCTGCCACAAATCCAACAGAACCACTCCACATATATCCAACCAATGACAACAAAGGCCGAGTTCGACGAAATTTTTAATAAATGGGAGAAAATACTAAAGAACCACCCACCAGATGCACAACCAAAACCCATTACAATTGAAGCCTACAGGAGGAGACAGACACAACAGCAGCCGCGAAAAACCGAGGAAAAGCAACCCACCCAACCAAGCAAATCAAGCTCTGTCTCTTGAACTCCAAAAGTTTCGCTCCAGTTTGACTGTCGAGCGTCTTTGATCTGCCTTAGTCTTGTGGCTTTAAACAAGACCGGACTCCAAACACCATTTGTTTGTTTTTTTTATTATTATTATACTACTAGTAGGTACCAAGTAAAACTTAATTTCGTTTTCAATAAATATTAAATAAAAAAAGTGATACAATCAATCGATTCGAAATAAATTAACTCAAAACCTTCGTTCCACGTTGAAACGATGTTTCAGCGCACTACGCACTACATAGAAGGTTCATTTCTGGCCCGTACATAGCGGTTGTTGAATGGTCTCCCTGAGGATATTTTACCCAGCACTTATGATCTCCGTGGGTTTAAGTCGAGAGTCCATAACCACTTCTCTCAAAACCTTATCTCCTAACCTTTCGAGTCGAGAGTCCATAATAACTTCTCTCAAAACCCTATCTCCTAACCTTTATATCCTTTCTGAACCATATCCTGCGCGTTTGTTCGAGTCAAACAAAAATAAAAATATTAAATAAATGTTTTTTCTAGATTTCCAGATTACAGGCCTCTCACTTGGCTAATGAGCTTAAAAGAACCAAACTTATTAGGTGGAGACTCAGACTAGATGAATTCGACTGCACTATAATTTATGTGGGATTGAATAGCAGTGAACGCAGTTTCAATGAAGAACAGGATAACGAAAAACCTTCAACGATAGAAATTACCGTCACGAAGATGTGCGCATTAATAATTGTATTGACATTATATAGATAGTGCCTACAAAAAGCCACTATAATACAGTGGATCACTTTAGACAGTTGCACTTTACACATTTACATTTTACAAAATGACTTGTTTAATTTTTAATGGACAATCGGGCATCCGATCTTACGTGTATAGTAGGTACATCTTACGATGCAGAAACAAATGTATCAATCATCAATGAGTGTTTAGATGTAATCTATGAAACACCCAGTTTGCAATTCGACTTAGATATCTCGTCTACCAGGAATATTTTTCGCAATGCCTTGAAAGGCTACTTAGCTCTTAATCCTTAGTGTTAAGTCTTTAATGTACATTACATCTCTCTATGAAATCTCTTACTCCTATGGTCTGTAAGGTTTTCTCCGTAGACTTGATAAATAAATTAACACTGTATTAAGTTCGAGTTCATCCGTCGTGCGAGTTAGACGTGTTTTCTATTTTCTCTCGCTGACCCTACTAAATCGTGTAGTCTCTATGGTTATTTGCTATTATACTAAGACAGTGACTCGTTTATTGCCTTATATTTTCCTGATGCGTATGGTGCTAAGTCATCAAATCGAGATAATGACTCATAAATACTTAAATAATAATTTACAATGCCCTGTGTTTGTGGCCTAAGAGTTGATCGTGGTCAGCAAAAAGTGCAGTGCGCTGTTCGGAAACCCTGTCCACAGGGAATTACTTGTATTACTTTATTCAGAAACCCTGTCCACAGGGAATTACTTGTATTACTTCTATTCAGAAACCCTGTCCACAGGGAATTTATTTGTAATCGGAAATCCTGTTCAAGTGGAATTTAACTTGTAAAACACTACTTCCATTGTTTCCACTTTCCAATCTATTTGTTTCAATAAAATTTACTACGTCTGTGAATGTCAAACCGAACGGACGTGTCTCATTTGCGGTCAAGCGCTGAATAGAAAATCAATTGTCAGACTTTCGCCAGAATAGGGCTATAATTTACTATTCACTTCCGCTGTGATCACGAAACTGAAAAGGATGGCCAGGAAAAAAGAGAAATAAAGATACTTATTTTGCAAATCGATTGCCATGCGAGAGATTTAAATTAATTTTAAGGTCCTAGGTGGGAAGAAAGGTAGGGAATACGTCCAGGAGGGAAGGAAGATAGAACCAATGAATGGAAGACGATCGAGGTACAGACGGAGGACAGACTAAGAAAGTATGCAGAAGACTCCAGCTACGTTTTAAGGGTATTATTTTTACGATAAACATATAAATTCATATTTTACAAGCATTTTATCGATTTTGTAGTAGGCAGCCACTTAATGTGACTCTTGCACATCGATCTGCGCATGAAAAAATCATAACAACACATCAAGCAAGTGCATCCAGAAATGCCATTGAAAACATCAAATATTTCTTAGCTCTCAGTAATCGCCAAAGAATGGGAGAAAATTAGCAGTGAGGAGACAGCTAAGCTCGTAAATTCTATGCAGAACCGGCTTATGGAGCTTACAAAAAGGAGGATTATAGAGGATTAAATAATTTTTTTTCAATTAATTAAAGGTATTAGTTTCCTTGGCGATTTGTAAATAGTGCGGAAAACAGTACAAAACAGGCGCGAACACAACGAACCTCATGGACCTTCTAAACCATATTCATCCGGTAATAAGATTAAAAAAAATGAGTTGGATTTGGACATGAATACATTTTTCAAATGGTTCCGCAGATATATTAAAATTAGATAAAATGGATATGCAGCCATTTAATATTGTAATTCCACTTACTCGTAACTACGCTAACTCTTCATCGGCTGGTTATGTGCCTTTTGCCCTCCATTATGCTCACCAACTCTTTTAGTCTCTTGCCGAGTGCCGATAGAGTATCATCGTATGCATTGCAACTCTCGCGCTGACTCGTGGGAGTGAGCCGTGCACACATGCCAGTCGGTTCGGCTTGCCGTCTGCATCGTGTCGGTTTTGCGTTTGTTTGGAGGTGTCGCGTTCGTCACGGTCACCTTGCTGCTGCATGTGGTCTGCCGGGCTAGCCTGCGCGCGTGTTGGAGATCGCAGTATCCGCGAACTGCGCTTAAAAGGATTAATGGGCTCCTCGCCTTTCAGAGCCGCATCGGGACGCCTTTCAACTGCCGCTGTAACGTCATTGTTGTTACCGCTGTGCATTTTACGCCTTCTGCCAGGTAACTCGCAGACCGCTGCCCCGGTGGGGTCAGGTGCGAACATGTGAATTTTGGCTCAGGCCTGAGCTAAGCAAAACTTCTACTTTGTAGAGAAGAAGCGGTTCGTGTCTTTGCTAATCTTGTGGTACAACTACTCGTTGGGTTATCCGCTCTCTTTCTCTTCCCGCTTCTTGCTATCGTGTAGGAGACACTGCTAGTTGGTAAGCTGTCACCGCGTTCTAAACCGAACTCCGGCCAAGGCGGTCGCTCTTAATAAAAACGGAACTCAATTTGAATTAATTACCAAAATTACCAAAAGGGACCCTTTTATATAACTCGCGCTCTGACTACCTTTCGCAATACGCCGAAATTAAACCAATTGGGGAATTTAGCGTACTCACCCCTGACAGCCGTCTGCTCAAGGAAGGTCAAAGGAAGAGTGTCGAGATACAACTGAAAATCCGGACCTACTTCTCCGGACTCCCCTGTTCCCATCATGAGCCGTCTCTGGTTTGTTAGACATTCATAACAAACACAAAAAAAAACAATATGTATTAGCAATTTTTTTGAAAATGTTTTGGATAAATAATTCAACGAAACAGCTGGGTTGGCTTTTCGTAATTAATCGAGCAAATACGTGTATCGAACTGTCGTTTTTGCTTTCCGTAACACAAAATGTCGTCGTGTCGTATCGAACGTTCGACACAAACAGCTCGATACCAATTCTGCTCTCGTTTTGCTTTTTCTCCGTTGTCAACCGTAACAAAATGTAAGTATAACATTTGAAATTTTTTGGATTTTAATAAATGTTTTTAATTTTTTTTAGGAGTTAACAAACGAACGCTGAACGAATAAAGATGTTAATCGAATTCATGGAGCAACATGCCGAGCTCGCTACTCCCATCGACTTGGGAGAGATTAGACAAAACAGAGCAAACACTGACAAGGAGACGAAAGATGATTACATTGATTTATGGTTGAGATTGACAGAGTTGTTGAACAGCAATGGGCCTCCAATGAAGACGACGAAGGGATGGCAGAAAGTAAGTAAAAACACTTTCTTTGAAATGTACAAAACTTTTCCTGTAACTCGTAATATTTTGAGGTATGGACTGACTACAAATATAACGCCAAACGAAAATTGACTACCCGAATGAAGAGCCTGACAAAAGCGGGTAGATAGATAGATTCTTTTATTTAATTAAAAATTTTCTGTTAACAAAAAATATCCTTAAAACTAATTTACAAAGAATTTACGACAATGACCCAGGGTCGTCTGTCGGAAGATACACTCAACGGAAACATTAAGACATTTAAAACATTAAAGTTACAACAAAAGTTTCTCAAAAACTAGTTATATTCATTTAAGATCAGTTTTCTATATTTTAAAGCACTCGCGACAAACCACACTACCCTATTCCAACCACCAGAACCAATACCATTTAATCTGTTAATCACTTCGTCCTGGCCTAAATAAAACTGTCCAAAATACCTATATCTCATTTCTTTCAGTATTGGACATCTTCCTAAAAAGTGTGTCAAGTCTTCCAATTCATTTAAGTTACAGAAATTGCAGTTAAGTTTCTTGTATACTCCGAGATAAATAAGGTCGCATCTGGTCTTCAGAATCCAAGATATCTTATAATTTTCAGTTGTGTTGTTAATATAGCTTTTTCCAATATTGTGATCGAGGTACTTGTACAACCGGGAGCTGTTCATAGCTCTTTCCCATGTTTTTTGTTTGTTCGTCCGATTCACACTTGAGAGTAATAAGTCTATATTTGCACTCCATAGCCTCCTATCAGAATTGTCAAAAACTAGATTGATGTTTAACTTGCTTCCTAAGTCCTTAACTGCCGTTGCCCAAAAGATTTGTCTCTGTAGAATTATTTTTGTAAGTCTATGTGGTAGTCTGTTTGAATCGTAGTCAAATATGGTTTTGTAGATATATCTAAGGTGGAGTTCAAGTGTATATAAATGACAGTTTGCAAAGTCAGTTTCCAACAGAATACAATACGAGGGTGTATTAGTGGGTAGACGCAAAATTCTTTTTAAAAAATAGAATTGCGTTTTATCGACTTCGTCAAACAGTTCACAGCCCCAAACTTGTGCAGCGTAGCTTTGAATCGCTCTTGTTACTGCCAAGAATAAATTCTATTTTGCCGATAATTTTATTTTGTCTTTGGTAAGAAACGATCTCCAGGTAGCGTTTATGCTGTTCTTCGCTAAACTACTTCTATTCTGAACATGTTTCTTAAAACTTAATTTTGGGGTCATCTCATGGCACTCATTATGTCCTGCAATGATATTTGTGGACGGGTTTGTTCGATACTTGGCGATAATTCGTAGTTTCTCCGCTTGCTGCTTTGTGATGCAACCGTGTTTTTTCTGGAGTGTGTTTCAACGGCATGCTGGCAACTCCGTGCTTTTGTCACACGTTATCGATAACAACAGCTGATATGTAATTTGTTGGGCGCAGTATTTTTGTTAAACTGTTTCTCAACTCGTGCACTTCGGCTTTGAGTGCTTTAAAAAGATTTCCGTATCTTACCGGTATACCTGAGTCACCGTAATCGAAGCGATGTGTGAAATCCGAAAATTTATAAAAGATTCCTCAATTTCGCGAAACTCCAGGCCAAATCCTGCATCCGACATCCAACCGCCGCAGTCCAAGTTACAGGCACAATCCGGGAGGACCAGCCGGCAATCCGTTTTTCAGGAACTAGGTGCAAATTTGTAGGAGCGCACCTGACACACAACCGCTTACTTTTGTTGTTCCTATCGCAATTACAAAAGCGGGTCATTTGGAAGATCGGGTAATAGCTGTAGCGACAATAAATGCCCAAATAACGGGTATTCCGGGCGTGGCGTCATATGGCACTGAAATAGATATGCCATGCTCTTCTGCTGCTGCCTCTTTTGGCCCGCAGCGCGATGAAATTCAATGTTCATATGAAGCATTATGTGAAGATGTTTTCTCCAACGATGAGGAAATTGCAGAAGCCATTGATGTCCCACAAACACCAGCAAAGAAAAGCTGCGGAACAGGACCAACAACACCAAGAGCAAAGAGGAGGTGTGAGACAAGTGCGACTGACACACTGCAAACACCAAGAGCCAAGAGGAAGTATTTATGTAGATAAAAATATTTCTATAATAGAGCAAGAAATTAAAAACCAACACAAATTTCAAACCGAAATATTAGAGGTTTTAAAAGAAAAAAATGAAATATTTCACTTTATTTATTTTCACTTTTCAACTAGAGGAGAGCGTTTGTGCCCTGGGGCTGCGCTGCGATAAACTCACTGAGCAGCTAAATAAATTTGTCAGCGACACTAGCAACAACATAAGTAGTGAGAAACCCTCAGTAGACTACTCTTCGGATGCTGTCTTGTTTGGAGTGCCGTTCTCTAAGGAAGAAAATCTGAAAAGCGTCTTTAACTCGATCTGCCGCTCAATTGACTTCTTATCTCCGCAACTAAAAGACGTTTTCCGAGTAAAAAGTAATTCAAACAACTCAAACTCGCTGGTGATCCTCAAATTCTACACGCCGTATGATCGTAATCGTGCACTGAAGGCTTTCGGTGATTATCGCAGGCGTACAAATAAAATGAAAACGATAGTTCTCATATCGAGTTACGGAAACCGAAACTGTCTCGTTGAGCGTTCGATATCGAATCGATGTGTCGAGCCAACGATGGTCGAGAATCGAATTACGGAAAGCCACCGCTGATCTCGCAGAACCGCTAGAGTCGTGCAAAAAAAAATTTTGTAGCAGAGCCCTCTATATTTCTAAGTATTTAATAGCAGAGGCCTCTGTATTTCTAAGTTATTTACCAGATATGTACATGTTCGCGTTTCCATCTATATTTCATGCAATATTTTGTAAAATTTTTACGCCAACATAACGCTTTACTTTTTGCCTATAAAAGCGAGCTCTCAGCGGTCGCTCTTCCTTTTTGGATCGAGCGGTTGACGAGGACATAAGGTAAGGCGAATGGGGTACGTAGACAGCAAAGCTGGCCGGTTCCCATTTGTTTTACTTGGTGTTTCATTGCGCCTAATGTCGCAGTGTCGTGTCAGTGTCGATTTAGACGCCAGTGCGAACGGATGTGTTTGTGAGTGATTTTCTCAGTGCGAATACACAGCGTGTAATTCAGTGTGCCCGAGTAGCGGTAAATTGTGAGTACATTTTTGTAAACAAGTTACCGTTGGTGACTTGTGGGCAATTGTTGTTGTGCTATTTTGCATAAACACTACTACTACACTTAATATGTAGCAGCAATTTTTGTTTGAAAATGTTTTTTGGATAAATAATTTAACGAAACAGCTGTTCTCGCAGAACCGCTAGAGTCGTGCAAAAAAAAATATGAAATCTTTTTGGCTAAAGGTATCGTTCCAGTGATCTGTGGATCCTGCAAACTTCCAATCCCATCCCTTCCAATTCCCCTGTTGATTCCTGCAACGGCACCACAAGATAACCAACATCTGGTTGCACTTATCAAGTGGTGACTGCTGCAAGAATTCAAGTAACAGACGCGATAAGAGCGTGTGACCAGCATGTGGAGTCGGTATGCTCTTATTGTGCTGTGTATTTAGGCTGCCATGCGACCTAAGTATGTGCAAGGGCAGGCCGACCTTAGGATGAGAAATATTGTAAATAAGTAGGTACTTGAACATAAGAAATATGATAAATAAAGGCTCCGGGCGACCTGAGAAATGGTCACTTTTCTTGTTTAATTACAACAACACAACTGAGTTTCAAATCAATTACAGAAAGATCCTCATGCGGCTTCATAAAGCGCTGCAAGGGGCTGCTAGGCGCGCAGTTGTGTCATTGCTAATCTACGCCAATAATGTACCGAACGTCATCAAAGAATTAGAAATGCAACGATTTCCAACAATTCATGATAGCCAGTTAGACCAAACATTGGCAGCCTAACCCACGATGTCGAAAGAAAACCTATGCGAACGACAGCCAGTCACTCACTTTCGCATAAAAATGGTATTCACTATCTTTCGACTTGTCGTTCGCATAGTATTACGTATTGTTACCTATGTCATTAAACATTGTCAAATAATATTGCTGCCAGATCAACAATATCAACAATTAGTAGCAGAATCGGAAAAAAATAACGCTAAATTGTATACATTGTACTATTCAAAATACAACTCTGTGCCACTTGAAATTGCTCAGCTGATAGCAACTGACACAAGAAATGTAAACAAAGCAAAAATTGTAAACACACCAAAATTTTTTGTTTTATGTTGAAATTGTCCGTCGGTTTGTGTTTGTGATCTTTTTGTTTAGTAAACCAAAATGTTCCTTACGGTGGCTGTGCACTTTTTGGATTATGCTGAGGAGAATGAGCAAGTTCCCCGGAAACGGCTACGGGATAGCAGTAACGTTCTTGAGATGCCCACAAACCAGTAACTATAAAGTAGTTTGTACACATAAATACATAGGCAAATTGTAAAAACAAACGTTTTGTTTTAGGTTTACAGGAAATTTTCGAGTCTCGAAAGAGATATTTGTCCTTCTCCTGGAAACGCTGCAGGACAAATGGGCGCCGGCATTTCGAAGTACCCATATACGGCCAGACACAAAGTTGGCCACTTTACTGCGATTCTTGGCCACAGGGAGCTACCAGCAAAGTGTGGGCAATGAATGTGTCTCTTCAACAGCACAGTCATCGGCCGGCCGCATAATAAATGAATGTCTGCTGCTGTTCGAAGAATGGATCTGCCCTCAATGGATACAAATGCCTGGGCCTGAAGAAGAACGACAAATTATGGAGGGTTTTTTTAATTTGTGCGGATTCCCGGGAGTAAAAGGGTGCGTGGATGGAACTCACATTCGCATCAAGTCCCCAGGAGACGATGTGAAGTGGCTATACTATAATAGAAAGGGATATTACAGTATAAATGCAATGGTGGTAAGTACATACATACATAGGGTAAGATGGGGCTATTCCCCGCACCACTATTTTCTCAGAAACAGTAACACTAAATCTCAAATGTGCAGTCTCATTGTATGTGTCATACTATGAGACATGTTTGGTTGGTGAAAGTTTTTTTCCCCTTCCAGTGACAGATCGTCGAGCAAGCCTAACGTTTTTTTGTACTCCTCGCTGCAATTTTTTCGGTCCACAGAATTTGAACTTTTTCTATATAATGTTTTATATTTTCATTTAAAGGTGAGTGTTTTTTAAACTAGAAGGCGAGTACTTTCGAGTGAATATAGAGCGATTTTGGTTTTGTTTTGTGGGGCTATTCCCCGCACCTCCATTTTTAGTTCTATGCATACAGCGTCATTTATTGTAGTATTGCCAAGGCCGATATTCCGATGGCAGTGGATATTGAATTGCCTCACAATATCTCACAGCAAAACATTGAATTTGACGATGATGAAGATGATTCGGCTCAGCTTCGTCCATTGGGCAGAACATCAACACCAACAAATTCCACTCAAGACTTGGTTTCATTGCTGCGAGACATTCGGCCGACTCAACAAGCACCACCACGTTCCGAAAACGCTCGTAGTCGAAAAAGAGGAAAAACGACTATTTTAACATCCGACGAGTCGATGCAAGAGATTCGAGCTGAAAAAGAAGCACATGATGCTAAACAAACGGCCAGCCAAAATCGAAAAGCAGCTACTGCTGCGAAGAAAAAAGCCGCTGTATTGAAGAAATTGACTGCTGAAGCAAAAAAAGCAGACACAAAAAGGTCTATCGACACAACCCCATCGACACCGGGACGTGTGAGCAAGCGGCGTAAGACCACCGTGGAATATGTCGATGAATCAAACTCCGAAGAAGATTAAATGGTTTTAATTTCCCTCGTTCTCATTGAATTTTTCATATTTTTCTGACAAAATGCATTTTTTCCATGTCAACTTTTGAACTTGTCTAAGATTATGAATAAAAAAACACAAAAAATATTTAAAAAAAAACAAGTTTGGATACTTATTTTCGAGTTCATTTGCTTTGAAAACGGCAAAATCGGGGGTGCGGGGAATAGCCCCATGGGGTGCGGGGAATTACCCCACCAGCGGGGAATAGCCCCACAATTTTCGATTTTGGGACAATGGCTGCAGCTCGTCACACACTATAAGTAATGTAGTAACAAAAGTTGCGCGTTGGGTCCAGCTTTCCAACGATACCACTCTTGTCTCGAAACTCAGTCCGAGTCGCGAGATATTCGGATTTATGCTTACATGCGGGGAATAACCCCATCTTACCCTACATTGTGTTGGTGGCTTTATAACTAAATTAAACAACAAATTTTTTCAATATTAGGTTTGTGACCACAAAATGACGGTCATGTTTGTTGACGCTAGGCATCCCGGCACCAACCATGACTGATTCATATGGGAACAAAGTGTGGTGGACCCAAAATATGAAACGCGAAAGTTAACTGATCTTTACAATGATTTTTATTTGTGGAAAAATTCAGAACCATCTTCAAGAAGACTTTGTAGGCCTATGAAATTCGAATTTGTGAAAGAAACAGCAGATGTTATTAACAATGAAGTGAATCGTGTAAATACAGAAATTCAAAATTTAAAAACGACAGAATTCGAAATGTTCAACAAGAAGTTTGCGATATCTCATAGTTTAACTATGACGATGATTGACGGAAAAGTGGCAACAACAGTCAGTAAGAATTGCTCGATGGCTGTTTGTTTCATATGTGGAGCAAAACCTACTGAAATGAATAATTTGGATGCAGTTATCTTGAGAACAAATTCAGCTGAAGTATTGAAATTTGGAATTTCGCCGCTACATGCTCGAATAAAATTCATGGAATGTGTTGAATCCTGCAGCGGCACCACGAGATAACCAACATCTGGTCGCCCTTATCCAGTGGTGCCTGCTGCGAGGGTTCATGTAACACAGGCACGATGGGAGCGCGCCGGTCAGCAGACACTGGCTGCACGCTCTTATCGCGCTGTGTATTTAGGTAGCCATGCATGTCGGGTCAAGCTACCTACGCACATGCATGCGCTGGTAAGCGTTAGGATAAGAATATGTTTAGCAAGTAGGTACTAGAACGTAAGTTATAAATAAAGGCTCCGGGTTACCGAAGCATTAGTCTAGTTTTCAAAGTTGAAGTGAAGCGTTTTAATTTGCATCAATTCCTGAGCGACCAGCGATCAGCGGACTAAACAGAATGTATATTACATATCAGTTATAATAAAAGTTTTAAAGCGTGGAGGACAAATAAAGACACAAAAGAACAGAAAGAAGCTGTTAAAACAGAAATGAAAAAAAAATTCAAATTAGTTCTGGGTTTAAAAGTCGATGTGGTGAAACAAGGCATGGGAACAACCAATGATGGTAATGTCTCTAGAAGATTTTTTGAAAATCCAGAAATAACCGCTGACATAACTGGTGTAAATTTAGACTTAATTCACCGCTTTAAAATTATATTACATACTATAAATAGTAGTAAAAATATAGATGTTGGTAAATTCCATACGTATTGCATGGACACTGCAAAATTGTATGCAGAGCTTTATGGCTGGTATTACATGCCTATCACTGTGCATAAAGTTCTCATTCACGGCAGCAAAATGGTATCTGAGGCTATATTGCCAATAGGTTTGTTTGCAATTTTTATTTTTGAAAGTATTTTTTTAAATTTTATTTAATATTAATTTTTTTTTTTGCTACAGGAATGTTATCCGAAGAAGCGCAAGAAGCAATGAATAAGGAGTATAGTAACTGTAGGCTATTCCATTCTCGTAAAAATTCTCGTATTTCTACAAATGAAGATCTAATGCACTATTTGCAAATATCATCAGATCCTTATATTAATTCATTTAGAATGAGAATGAAATTGAAAAAATTAGAATACCATGATGATATTAAAAAATTATTGATAGAATGAAAAACAAAATTGTTCTTTTTTATTGCATTTCAATGGGAGGTGGGCGTAATAGTGGGCGTGTTATTGTAATTTTTGCATGAAACATTTTAAATGATATAAATTACAGTAATATCAAATTTGAAGGTTGTACCTGTAAAATATGGCACTTTTTATGTTGAGGTTGTATGGGTGGTGGGGGTAAAAGTGGGCCAAAGTTCAAAAGTTTTTTCCGATAATGTTTGTAACAATATAACATTCAAGTATACCAAAATTGAAAGTTATACCTAAAGTATTACGGCATTTTACAAATTTCGATTGTATGGGAGGTGGGCGTAAAAGTGGGCAAATTTTCTTAATTTTTTTTTAAAAAACTGGAATTGTCTCAAAAATAACCTGTGCAAAATTTCAGAGCTCTACAATGACTACTTGTATTTAATGCCGGCGTTGTCTCACTGTGCGTCGCAGCCAAGAAGGCAAAATTGATGACAACGCGGAAAACACGCATAGCGCTGGCCAGCGGTCATTGCCGCCGCGACGCGCAGATTTCAGTCTTCATTCTTACCTCAACCGAGCCGGTTGAGAACGTCCAACTAAAATCCGGTAAACCCAATGTATCAATAAGAACTCAAGTACTCAACTTCAAAAATAACGAATTTTATTAATAAACCCAATTGTGAAAAAAGTTCTCATCAATAAAAACTCAAGTACCCAACTTCAAAAATAACGCATTTTATTAATAAACACGTGAGAACCTAACTTACACAAAAACAAATTGTTTTCATTTACAAAAAAATGTGTTTTTTCTTGATATTTCTACCTGAACAGGTAATTTAGTTCAGTAAAAATACATAATGAACAATGAAAACCCAAAATATTATACCTGGATAGCTCATATATGTATGTATTTTAATGCGTCTACAGAAACTTAAAAATTCCATAGAAATGTATGGAAATATGCGGTGGTCTGGCTAGACCACTGTGGTACGAATGTGAACATCCGGATAGGTGCCAAACGAAAGGTTAAATAATTGTGTAAAACGCGAGTTATGGGCATGTCCGCCGCTCGCAGAAAACCCCAACAATGCAATGCACTAAACAAACAATAGAAAGTATCAAACGATATGATACTATGACTCCTATACATCATTTAATTTCGTACGAAGAAAGCAGAGCACAATGTAATGAATGGTTGAGAAAGTAATTCGTCCGTCTTCAGCCAACAAAGACACGGTTACAACATTCGGAGCATCCTACATGATGGGATTCCAGCTGGTGAAAGAAGCAACAGGCGACAATCACCAAAACTGGTATCCATTGAAAATTACTGCAGATAAAAGTTCGAAGAGTCATTACAGCAACTCGCTAAAATGAGAAAATTTATAAGATTGGGGGCCACGCCGAGTAGGATCGAGGGTACACAGCTCATATAAATATTTAAAATTTAAATTTAAATTAAAATTTAAAATATCTAAAAAGAAATCCAGCAAGTAGCGGTTAACTACAAAAAGGACTCAAACGCAAGAAAAGCATCGGAGGAATACTTCGAGGAACGACTCAAGCGGATCATTAACCGTTATGAGGAGTGCGAAGCAAACGACAACGCCATTAGGATACTCAAGGAAATTCCTCTCCAGCATCAATAATTTACCTTCTACACGGAGATTAGCAATTTAGTGCACGGCTCATTTTGAAAAAGCTAGCTTGCTAGCGTTGGTCGTCGTTTAGATTGCCAATACCAAACTGCTAGCAATAGCAGAATAATTGGGCATACGAGAGCCACACTAGATAAAGATATGGTGATGCGGCTCTGTGACTTCAGATCGTATGGTAGCTCAGCTATTTTCAATGTGTTGAGCAACGTTTGCAGACTTGTTAGATTCTTCATGTGATCTGTGTAGTCTGTCGAACTGACGTCTGCGAATAGTTCCCTGATGTGCTTTGGTGATGACAGTTGTGAAATGTTGCCGAAACTTGCAAATGTTGTTCGCAGACAATTAGATAGCGTTTGATGTCCAGTTATTGTCACCGTGTTGGTATGGTAGACATTATGTACGGTTTCGAAGGAAACAAATTATAAATCGGGCTACACAGGTGACAGCCGGGAATGAGCGTGATCTTGCCATCCATAAAAAAGGTGATTTTGCCATCACTAAGAAGCGTGACTTTTGACTTTCATCCTGAAGAAGAACCCGAAGACGAAAAGCAGCCGAATAAGTAATCAACCAAGAGAATTAAATAAAAAGTGAATTTTATGGCGCCTCTATGGCGCTGAAGCATGGACAATGACACGAAACGACATAGCGGCCGTTGGAGTGTTCGAGAGGAAGGTACTTTGCAAAATCTTCGGCCCTGTTCGTGTTGGTGACGACTATCGCATACGAACCATATGTAGTTTTTGATAGAAAAATATTTATTTATTTTTTAGGTGCCAGTAATACGATGGAAGGAGATTTGACGAGCCTCAAATTATTTCATGCAATTAAAAACATTTTAAAAGGTGACAAACACGACATTTTTGCAAAAGTAGAAATCCTTTTATCGAAAAGTGAGACTTCCCGTTATACGTTATCAGATGAAGGAAAAAGCCAAATATGTGATACAGTGAAGAAAATGATACAAAGATGGGATTGCAGCAAAAGAGTAGATGATAGATTTTTGAAAAAAAACAATGATTGGTTACAAAAAAATATTGAGCTCAAAAGAGGTAGCCAAAAGGAAAAAACTAATACAGAGCCAAGAGAGACGCAAAATTACGAACAAAATTCAAAACCAGGCCGTCGAGAACTTAGTTTCTCCGAATCATCAGAAGAAAGGTGTCAACAGAAGCTCTTTTGTACTCGGCAACTAGTAAACTGCGTTCGGAAGGTAACATTGAGTTTGCAAAAGTGGTACGTGATATTTCCGAAGGAAGTCCTACAAAAGCTGCAAGATACAGGAAATCGTTGGAGTCTACAAATAATAATGTACCTTTCACTGAAAACGAGGCTTTATCATTGTATGTAGAACTTGGATTATCACAGAGTAAATATCAGCTGCTGCGAAATGCTCATATGGAAAAAAAATCACGGATGTTTCCAGCATATAAAAAGATCCAAAAAGCAAAGTTACAGTGTTATCCTGCAACAGGTATGTCATTCAGTCTATACTTAACCCTCGCTTTAGCGGACGGGTCTGGCCAGACCTTTTTCATTTTCATTCGAAAATTGTAACGAAGCTATTTTACATAGCGACTTGTCCTTCTCGGTAGCTTCCTAAAATTGTATTCTCTTTCGATCTATATCTATCTATCTTATGAAAAAAGTCCTTGCAATAGGAGAAAAAAGGATTTTTAGAAATTACCCCTTCGGTTTAGCGGATGGTGTCTGGCCAGACCCCTATACATTTTGTATGGAAATACATGCAATTTGAGCCTTTTATCTTTTTTTTTTTGCATTTTTCATTGTAAATATATACTTCCGTGCTCATATATGCAAAGCTGACTTACATGTTAGTACCCTGCAGTAAAAATCCCAACTAGTTGCTTAAATTTCTAGTTGTGCAACTAGTCCAAATTGGACTAGATTCAAACTAGTTGTTTATGGATGCAGCGGGGGTGAGTTGAAAAGAAAAGAAAAAAAATAGTCAGATATGTGCACCAATGCTGTTGTCGATAAACGAATTTTCTGGTGTGTGTATTTATTCCTTTTTAAACTAATTTCTTAGTTTAATTGAAAAACCCCCTTTTATTTGAGGATTGTATGCTGTGTGTTAGAAACGCAATATATATATCTATCAAATTATTCAAAAACTTCATATTTACACCGAGCGAACTCGTACAAATAATCGATAAGTGAGCAATCAGCTGTTTTTCGATATATCAATCGCTCATATCTAAGTTACGTCAATGTGATTGTGAAATTGTAAAAGCTGAAAGTGAAAAAGAAAAGTAAGTACAAAAATTATTATAGAATGAGCAAAAGGCACATCAGAAGGCTAATTAAGGAGGAACAAGACAGATATGTGGGTAGGCTAAGTGTGAAAAGTGAAGTGCAGGAGGGATATGTGCGGGCAGACGCTGCATCTGCCCAATTCGAGGAAGATGGCCAGGCAGAAGTTAGAGGAAGATATTTAGAAAAAAAAAGTTTAAAAGATAAGCTTGTGGGTTGGTATTTTAGAAATAGACCTTCTCGCCAAAGTTTTGAGGAGCTTCTGCTCATTTTACGCGACGAAAATTTAGATGTTCCCCGGAGTGCCGAAACTATATTCTCGGGAAACAAAAAGGACAAGGCAATTATTTGCAATATTTCGCCAGGGGTTTACTGCCACATAGGAATAAGAAAGCAGTTAGAGAAAATGGGTGGAGTTCTAGCTGGTCATGATTCAGTTCTTTTAGATCTAAATGTGGATGGTTTGCCACTATATAAAAGCTCTCGAGCTCAGTTATGGCCAATATTAATGAGAGTAGTGGGCATTAAAAATATTTCAGTTTTTCCGGTAGGCATTTATTTAGGTTCACGGAAACCAGATTCAGTTGAGATTTATCTGGCTCAATTTATAACTGAAATGAAGGACATTATTGAAAATGGTGTGCAAATATTAGGAAAGTTATTAAAAGTCGGTATTAGGTATATAGTACGCGATGCGCCAGCAAAAGCATTTATTTGTGGCATTCCGAGTCATGTGTCAGCTAATGGTTGTTCCAAATGTACCCAGATTGGAAAAAAGGTCGATAATGTCTTAGTATATAGCACAAACGTAGAGACTTTAATTTCAGATGATGATTTCGCAAATAGGAAATACCTGACGCACCACCTGCCTAACTTTAGGGACAAGAAACTCCCTTAGAACATTTAGGTATCAAAATGATAAGTCAGGTGTCAATCGATAGTATGCATCTGCTTGACTTAGGTATAATGCGCAAATTTTTATTACGATTGCTGCATGGAAAAACAATAATGAAAAAACAAAATAAAATCAAAATTTCACAAAATTTGCTAGCTTTGAAGTCATCCATTCCCAAAGAGTTTGTACGAAAGCCTAGAGGCTTAGAAGATATTCGCCAACTACAGAGTTTCGCCAATTTCTCGTTTACACAGGCATATCTGTATTGAAAGATGAAATCTCTGATGACCTTTATTACGAGTTTTTGCTCCTGCATTGCGCATGCAGATTACTGTTTTGTCCAAAATCTTATTTGCAAAATTTAGAAACAGCTAAAAGTATGTTAGCCCTATTTGTAGAAAATTTTCCCACTTTATTTGGTGTCAATAGCGTGACACATAACGTCCATCATTTACTTCATTTAACAGATAATATAACAGAAATAGGAATATTGCCTGATTCATCAGCTTATGACTTCGAAAATTATCTTCAAGTTCTAAAAAAATATGTTAAAAAGCCTACATGTATTTTAGAGCAACTTTCTAAAAGAATAAATTTTGAAAATTATTTTATAGATTCAAGAACTAAAGGATTTAAATGTACTAAAAACAAGGGATTATGTTATTATTTTAATGATTGTTTTTTCACTGCGAAAAGTCCTGATAACTATTGTTGTATTATACATTATATTCCAATAGAAGTTCAGGGGTTTGTGAATGAAGACAGAAAATTCCTTTAGGTAAGAGGTTAGTAAATTTGGAAAGCTTTTTTAACGAACCAGTAGATTCAATGTCATTAGGAATATCCATAGCAGATGCATGCCCATCCGAAATTATTGAAAAATTCCCTATAGAGGAAATTGAATACAAACTAATGTGCCTTTCTCATAATGGTCGCTTATTATTACTTCCGATACTGCATGGTTGTTTTTAAAAGTTTTAGATATACTCTGCACTGGGATACCACATTGTTTTGATTGATTTTAATTTGAATTTTTAATTTACAGGCGTGTCTGCTATGGACACGTTTATAAATGGTCTCAGTTACCAAGAGAATTTATTAATCACGTCCGCCCGTCCGTGATCCATACGCCTTTTGTAACATTTTCAACGAATCGGCACACGAAATTTCATTTTTAACACAAAATTTTAGGCACGCGCGTTGTTCGAATTTTGTATCCATTATAAAATTCGCCACACAGCAATTTTTCGACTTCTTCGTATAGACGCCAATCGAATACTAATCTTACGATATGCGTCAAAATTCGACAGAACATTTTATTTCCGTTCTTTTTTGATCATAAGGTAAATTTTAATGTATGAAAAAGGGGGGTATGTCTAGCTGGCTGAAAAAATGTAAACGACAGTGCAGTGCAGGGTATAAAAATGTCGGTCTATTCCGACTAAAATACAGTGCTTTTCGTTTATAACGAACCCGTTTAAAACGATTTTCCACCTAAAACGATCAAATTTCAAAAGTACGCGCTTTATGTTTCCGCTTATTACGGACCCCTTTTAAAGCGAACTTTCGGTTAAAAGGAACCATTTTGCCAAGTCCCTCGAAGTTCGCTTTAAGCGAAAAGTACTGTACTTTTATTTTTTAAATAATTAATAATTAATACTTTTTTTCTCCGAGGGAAATGTCTGCGATGGAGAATGATGGAAATGATGCAAAAAAAATTAAGCGGATGGCACCAACCCTTCCATGTAAGCTGTTGCGCATCAATTAAAGTTTCCAAAGACGGATTTGTAATTATTAATGTATATGTTCTAATTTTCCAGATAAAAAACCATTCACTGAGTGCAACAACTGCAACGAACAACAAAAAAAAAAAAAGCAACAACTGCAAAAAAAAGTGGATTTGTTGCAAGGTAACTATAAACTTATTAAAAAAAAACACCCTCAAGAGTTGTCAATTCTCTTTTATAGAAAGTCTGGAAAATTTATCAGATACGATGAAAAAAGAATTTAAAGAACTTAGAGGTAAGCTAGTGGGTATTTATATACACTTTTACTATATTAAGTTTTTTAATTTCAGAAAACACTTTGCAAAATGCAAAAGTCATGATGGCGGCCCTTGCGGAACAAAAAGTCCTGACCTCACGCTTGCTAAAGCAAGAGTCAGCGAGTCAGTCTGTTGCAACTTTTTTCCCGGTTCCTACGGAGGAAGATCTGCTGACCCTGGAGCGGAAAATTGCCACCAACAGGGACGTTTTTGTAAGAGGTTTTTAATCTACTCAACCCATTAATGCCCACAATAACACATATGTAACGGCAGCAACGTAAATGTAAAATCGTCGCCGCAGAAAACGAATGTCGTATGTTCCATTGAATTTAATTGCACATACGGCAATCGTTTTCTCAGGCGACGAAATGTCATTCACAGGTTATGTAACCATTTTAAATTAACGTTGCTGCCGTTACATATGTGTAATTGTGGGCATTATTGGGTCAATAAGAAATTGTTTAGCATTTGTATTCACCTTCTTTTCTTAGGTTACGACGATAAAAGCACTGCTCGGTAGGAACATTAATGTTAATTTAAAGAACATAATCGGGGAAAAAGTTGCAACAGGCTACAACATTGATGGTACGCATGGCAAGAAGAGGCTAAGAGACGTCCCGATATTTTATGGTGCTCTCTTAGGTAAGCAGAAAAGTAACAATAACGCATCTCGTTTTTTCTATATATCTATACAATTATCTCGTTATAGATGCAATTTCAAGCTTGCCATCAACCGAAGAACCGGAAAAGCAGTTGCGCAAGGCGATCCAGTTGCTTAAAAAGAGGTCGTTCAGAAAGAAAACGGCAAAATTTAACAGTCCCAACTCCCCTAGTTCGGAATAATTTTTTTCTTTTCTTTTTATATGTTATTTTTTTTGAATTGTTTCTTTTCTTTTTATATGTTATTTTATGTTATATGTTCCTTTCTCCTTCCTTTCCCAACTCCCCTAATCCTGATTCATTTTTAATTTTGTTATATATGTCGATTTATGTTCCTTTTATATACTTATATGTTCCTTTTATATACTGTTCCTTTTATAACTATACGTACAAAATTAAAAAATTTAATATTAAATTCAAAAATTTATTTATATGTATAAATGTAAATTTGTTTATTTTGAAATGGTTGGGTATTGGAATTCAGCGTTCTAGTCCAAAACTAGCGCATTTTGTACTAGTTGCAAGCTAGTCTGGAATGGTCTAGTCCAAAACTAGCGCATTTTGCACTAGTTTAAAACTAGTTGGAATGTGTGGCAGAGTGTGACAATTGCCACAGCGTAGGACATGCACATGTTAAAACGGACAGTTCGTAGCATTGAAATGGGATTGAGCGTGGACTGGTACCGGTGCAGAATGGACTAGTTGTGCACTAGTTTTGGACTAGTAATTTTTACTGCAGGGTATGTACACCCACGCACACACACGCACACATGCACGGACACATACAAATACGCACATAAACACGCGCGCTTATGTGTATGTTGGGTTTTTTTTCTGTATCTTTTCTTGTGTTTGGATTGCTTTCGTCTTCACTGCCACCTATTCTACGCTTCAGTTGTCTGGTGGACGTTGAAGGAATAACATACTCATTACTGCGAGAATATATTTGTTACGCCCAATAAAATAAATTGTTTGTGTGAAAGCTGAGTGACGAAGTGGAATTTGTGTATAATACGCGATTGCGTGGAAGAGGCATAACTAACGATGGTATCTATACTGTTTTTCAGAGTATTATACTGTTTTACAAGCTCAAAAACAGTATGCTGTTTTATTCCCCCAAAATACTGTATTTTAATGCTGAGAATTTTTTTCAATTTTTTGTCTTGAACGTTTCGAAATTCGAATTAAAATTTATTAATCGTAATGCAAAACATCAGAGAGGACAGTGGCAACACGCGGCGAATATAAGTACTTTTAACGGCGAAAACAACATGTCATATAGATTTGTCTCTTTCTTTCATTATCTGTTGCTGTCTTGTCATTATTCATTCTTGTACAGAACGTTTTACTTCGGCTTCGCTTTCCATTGTCAAATGTCGAAATCAAGGCCAAAAAACACATTCAATACAAAACTTCGTGAAAAGTATCCATTTCTCGAAAAAATAAAAAGTGAAAGTGATGTTTTGTGCAGAAAATGTGGACGTAAGTTTTCCATTGCGAATGGTGGTAATGCGGATATTGTTCAACATATAAAAACAAAAAAACATCAAGACGCTCAAAATGCCGCTTCTGCCAGTACATCTATAACATCACATTTTCAATCGGATTTGGATACACATTCAGCGGCAATGGAAGGAGTGTGGGCATATCATGTGATAAATTCGAATCACAGTTTCAAATCGTCGGATTGTGCGACAAAAATATTTAAATCATGTTTTAAAATGAATAAATTTTCGTGTTCACGAAAGAAATGTCAAGCAATAGTTACCAATGTTTTTGCGCCGCACGCCCAACAATTGCTTGAACATGATTTAAAAGACTGTAATTATGTGTCAGTGTATACAGATGCATCGAATCATGGAAATATTAAACTTTTTCCCGTTATTGTTCGGTATTTCATTCCCACTGTCGGTGTACGTGTTAAAATTTTGAATTTAACCGATGAAGCTGGCGAAAATTCGCAAATAATATCCGATCTTATCGAGTCTGCCGCCAGTAAATACAAAATAAAGAATAAAATCGTCTGCTTCTGCGCCGATAATGCAAAAGTTAATTTTGGTGGGGAAACTCGTGGCGGCCAGAACAATGTTTTCTACCGATTGAAACAGTGGCTTCCTCATTTAATTGGTATCGGCTGTGTTGCCCACATTACTCACAATGCATTGAAATTTGCATGTGAAGAAATACCGTTTGACGTTGAGTGGGCCATTGTCAAAATATATTCCCATTTCTACCTTAACACTGTACGCGTGACTGCATTGAAATCATTTTGTGAAGAAGCAGAAGTGGAATACAACAAATTGCTCGGCTATTCAAAAACACGATTTTTGGCTCTCGGACCAGCTATCAAGCGTATAATGGAACAATATGATGCCCTTAAAATGTATTTCACAGGACTTGAAAGAGGAGAAAAAAAGTTGATCGAATTTTTCAATGAAGAATCATCGAAATTTTGGTTGATGTTTGTCCAAGAACAGGTAGCAATTCAATTTTTTTCACAATTCAATTTTTTCAAATGTTCTTCTTCTGTTTTATTAGGCCGAGTTATTCGCTAAATATGTGCTGAAAATTGAAGGTGATGATGTCACGGCAATCGCAGTTGCACACGGTTTAAATGAAATTGAAGAAACACTAAAAATGCGTCAAGAAGATGATTTTTCATCGCCAAATGCAGAGACAGAAAAGCAAAAACTTATCGACAATGGATACAATTGTAATGAGATGGCTGCTATACGCAACGAATTTTTCGGTAATTTCACCTTCTTTTGTTCAAATCATTAATGTATTTAACTAATTCGAATTAATTTGAACTAATTTCGCAGCCGCTGCACTCTCTTACTTCAAAATATGGACAGCACAATTTGAGTCACTGAAACTCTTTGCGTGGGTGACATTGAAAGAAACTCCAAAATGGAATGATGTCGAAGCGGTCATGAACAAGTTGAACGAATTAAATTTGTATAAAGCCAATGAAAAAGCAGCAGATTTGCATACTCAATTCAGATATGTTAAAAACTTCTGTACGACCGACAAAATCACGCAATGGAGAGACGGCCATGTTTCGGATGTGAATCGCTGGGTGGAAATATTCAACCACCTCATTAAGGTCGAATGCGAATACAATGAGATGGCTACAATCGTCGAATATATTTTATGCTTGCCCGGAACCTCATCATCGGTCGAAAGAATTTTTTCTGCAGTGAACAAGACCTGGACGTCAGAAAAAACTCAATTACAAGTCGACACATTGAAGGCAATTTTGATCGTTAAATGCAATTTGAAATATCCGTGCGTTGATTTCTACAATTATCTTAAAACAAAGCCGGAATTACTCCGTCAAATTGCCTCAAAGGACAAATACGAAACAGCATCCTCAGAAGAAGATATTGAAATCGAAAGCGATGATGATTAATTTGCATTTTTTGTTCATTTTCATTGAATAAAATTTATACTGTAAAACATACTTTTTTTTCAAATCGAAAATACTGTTTTTTCAAATTTTTACGTGAAATATACTGTTTTTTGTCCGAAAAAAGATACCATCGTTAGGCATAACTCCCGATTTTCACGATCGTTTGGCCAATGCATTGATGATGGATTTTGGCAACGGATCCGATGATGAAGAAGAAGAAGATCGTCCATTTGAAGACGATGGAAGTGCATACATGCCAAACGAAGACGCATCAGACATTGAGGACGATTTAGTGATTGAGCCGACTGAAAATTTTGAAAGCGATAATGAAGCAGAAGGAGAGAGACAAGATGTTGGCCCAGAAGAAACCGAAACCTGTTTGTACGGGAAAGATGGCACCAAATGGGAAAAAGCGGAGCCGAATGCAGCTACTCGTGTCCGTCAACACAATTTGATGCGATTCGAATCTGGACCGAAGGATGACAACTCCATTCCGGTCGAGGTATTCAAGAAATTTTTTACTGAAAATATTTCTTTCATCATCATAACCGAAACAAATCGACATGCAAGAGAGTTCGTTCGCAAATTCAACGAAGAAAATTCCGGCTCAGCCAAACCACTAGAATGGCAAGATGTGACCAGCGCCGAGCTCAATGCATTCATTGGTATTCTTTTCGCTGCTGGACTTTCGCATAACAATACGCAAAAGGCCGCAGAGTTGTGGCGTATGAATGCTCGTCCGATATTTCGTGCAGCTATGTCATATAATCGTTTCATTGCAATCTTACGATTAATTCGGTTTGATGATAGTCGCACGCGTGCATTTCGTCAACAAACCGATAAAGCCGCTCCTATTCGAGACATTTGGAATTATTTGAATGAAAATCTCGCCAAAAACTACGATCCGCACGAAAATATAACTATCGACGAGCAACTTTTTCCATATCGTGGCCGAACAAAATTTACACAATTCATCCCATCTAAACCAGCAAAATATGGTATAAAAGTGTGGTGGGCATGCGATTCAAAGACAAAATATCCTCTGCAAGGAAAGCTTTACACGGGAAAAGCCGATGGAGGACAGCGCGAGACAAAACAAGGCGAAAATGTATTGCTTCAATTATCTGGTCGATATTCGAATAGCGGTCGAACGATCGTAGCCGATAACTTTTTCACAACGTTGAATGGAGCAAAGCGATTGGCTTCTCTTGGTCTTGCATACGTTGGCAATGTACGAGCGAACAAACCATTTTTACCTGAACAGTGCAAAAAGAAGTCTTCTCGTCCTGTTCTTTCGTCTATTTTCGGCTTCCACGAAGATTTGTTTTCTCTCTGTAGCTACGTTCCAAAAAAAAACAAAGCCGTAAATCTGCTATCAACGGTGCATTACACGAAATGTTGCGAAGGTGAAGCGATGAAACCGCAGGCGATTTTATATTACAATCAAAACAAAGTCGGTGTTGATTGCATGGACCAAATGGTCACACATTACACTACGAAGCGGCCAACACGACGCTGGACTTTGGCTTTTTTTTTTCAATATGCTCGATGTTATGGCACTGGCAAGCTATTGCATATGTAAGGAGAATGATAACAACAATAAAAAAGACGCAAGACGAAAATTTCTCCAAACGCTCTCCGAACACTGGTGCTTCAAAACGTCGAAGATCGCATGAACAATGTTCATTGTATCAAGCATTTTCATGTTCGTTCAGCTGTTGAAGCATTCTTTGGCAGACCACTCCTAGTACAGTAAATAGAGACAAATAAATCCCATTTACTAAAAAAAAATACTTAATGGCTGAAATTTTGAGGGTGTGTTCGGGGGCATGTCCTGAGTCTAAAACTGAGTTTTCGTATTCGAGGGGGTGGGGGAAGTTACTACCCCCTGCTAATTTAGGGGTGAGTTCGTTTTAATGCCGTATCTCCGGTGCTATTGCTCGTACCGTCAAGTCCGAGGGATCAAATTTGTGGAGAATAAAATTATCTATCTAATGATAATAAAATCGAGTTCATAGGTCGATTAGGTGAATCACAATGGCCGGTCAAAGGTCAAAAGTGAGGGATAGTTTTTCGTTTTTCGTGAATACCGTGAAACCGGTAGGTTTTTTCGCATACTGCTTCGAAACCATTTTAAGAACCTGAAATTACCTACAAAATGAGTGCTCGAACACTCATCTACTATAAATAGTTTGCCGTCAATCCAACGACCAAGTTGACCGCGCGCGCTGTACGTGCGAGCCGCGCACTAGTGGAGTGTGTCAGTCGGAAAAGAGGCCGAAATCCGGTAGTCTTCTTGGACACGACGAGACTACTTCCCCACTGTTTTCGAGGGTGCTGAAGACGATGGTGCTGAGGAATTTGCTTTTTGGGCGGGGGAAGACCCTCAAAAGGGTTAAAAACCCCCTTTTTACGCCCATTATGGTAACAAAACACATCTATGGAAAGCTTTTGTAAGGCAATATGGGTATCAAACGATTCAGGGTGTCATTGCGGCAAACATAGGCTATAATATAATCGGCCACGCCCACTTTCCGCGCCCACTTAACTAACAAAACAAAGCTACACTATCTGTTTATATATTTGTCATTACAGTGGGCGTGGCGGGAAAACGTATCAGGTAGGCATGGTCAATCTCATATAACCTATGTTTAGCCCTATGAAACACAGAATCATTTTACATCGACATTTAGTTACAAACAGATAGTGTAGCTTTGTTTTGTTAGTTAAGTGGGCGCGGAAAGTGGGCGTGACCGATTATATTATAGCCTATGTTTGCCGCAATGACACCCTGAATCGTTTGATACCCATATTGCCTTACAAAAGCTTTCCATAGATGTGTTTTGTTACCATAATGGGCGTAAAAAGGGGGTTTTTAACCCTTTTGAGGGTCTTCCCCCGCCCAAAAAGCAAATTCCTCAGCACCATCGTCTTCAGCACCCTCGAAAACAGTGGGGAAGTAGTCTCGTCGTGTCCAAGAAGACTACCGGATTTCGGCCTCTTTTCCGACTGACACACTCCACTAGTGCGCGGCTCGCACGTACAGCGCGCGCGGTCAACTTGGTCGTTGGATTGACGGCAAACTATTTATAGTAGATGAGTGTTCGAGCACTCATTTTGTAGGTAATTTCAGGTTCTTAAAATGGTTTCGAAGCAGTATGCGAAAAAACCTACCGGTTTCACGGTATTCACGAAAAACGAAAAACTATCCCTCACTTTTGACCTTTGACCGGCCATTGTGATTCACCTAATCGACCTATGAACTCGATTTTATTATCATTAGATAGATAATTTTATTCTCCACAAATTTGATCCCTCGGACTTGACGGTACGAGCAATAGCACCGGAGATACGGCATTAAAACGAACTCACCCCTAAATTAGCAGGGGGTAGTAACTTCCCCCACCCCCTCGAATACGAAAACTCAGTTTTAGACTCAGGACATGCCCCCGAACACACCCTCAAAATTTCAGCCATTAAGTATTTTTTTTTAGTAAAATATACCTATTTACTGTACTATCCATATTCCAACAAATGTTGTGGCTACACAAAGAAGCGGCGCTGATACACTTACCAGCAAACGAGACTGCCGTCTTTGTTTACAAGGATGCGAAAAGCTTCGTCGCAAAACTCGTTTTTATTGTTCGAAATGCGCCCTACCAGTTTGCCAACAACATTCAAAGGTCGAGTATACCTGTTTTTCATGCAGCCAGAACTCATAACTTTTTCCTTTCATCATAAAATATATTGTAAACCCATGTTATATGCTTCAAACAACAAGCACACATAGAAAATAAAGGAAAACAAATTTCAACGAAAATGCGTTTTTCTTTACAAATCGGAAATTCCCAGGTCATATTTTCACTTTTACAGCTTATTGAGGATTTGTCCTACACGAATGGGTAGGTAAGAAACTCAAAATATGTGTTCAGCAGGTCAAAAAATGGCTTAGAACACAGTAGTAAAAACCCCCTATTCCCATGCGCATGCATAGGGGGATACCTGTTTTTCATGCAGCCAGAACTCATAAACATTTTTTTCCTTATTTACGTCGTATTTCTTTCATCATAAACTCCATTGAAACCCCGTTTTTTTTTCTTCAAACAACATGCACACATAGAAAATAATGGGGAAAAAAATTTCAACGAAAATGCGTTTTTTTACAAATCCTAAAATTTCCAGGTCATATTTTCACTTTTACAGCTTATTGAGGATGTGTCCTACACGAATGGGTAGGTAAGAAACTCAAAATATGTGTTCAGCAGGTCGAAAAATGGCTTAGAACACACCATTAACCCGGCGTCATTGTTGCCGGGTATCTAATACCCGACGCATTTTAAAACTGTCATAATTTTAAAACAAAATGCACGCGTCTTTTGTCCGTTACAGTAGCTGCGGTCGTTGACCTCTGTTCGCGTATTCTCTTCTCTATTCAGTGTTGCTGCGGTTACCTCGTAGTGTAGACGTGTGTAAAGAGCGCGCGGGTAAGTTATACCCGGCCACAATGGCCACGTAACATTTATAAAGACAGCGTGTTTGTTGTTTTTTATTGTTTATTGATAAATTGCATATCGTTTTTCACAGTTTTATGAACCATGTCTTACGAAAGCGAACAACGTCGACTCCTAGCCTTGTTTGAACAAGCTGACGCCAATGAAAATGAACAGTGCAGTTCAGACGACGAGGGTGAAATCGACCATATTTCAGAGCGAAATCAAGGCAGTGATACGGAACAGGAATGCAGCGATGATGAGCAAGAAGTAATTGTTTCAACAAGTAACCAGCAGTTTTATATTGGTAAAGACAATTCCACCAAATAGTCTTCGCAACCACCTCGGACCAACGTCCGCACAAGGTCAGAAAACATAATTTTACAAAAACCTGGGGTAAAGCCTATTGCGCAAAATGATAAGACTGAAATAGAGTGTTGGAGACGCTTTATAAATAATAATATGCTGGAACGAATACTTTGTCATACTAATGCTAAGATAAAACAGAGACAGTTGTCTAACAATAAACAATCGCTTCAGTATTTATTGAAAGAAACAACTATAGACGAACTATTAGCTTTGTTTGGCTTGTTGTACTTGGCTGGACTAAATCGTTCTAATCACCAAAATTTCGGGCCCCAAAAATTGCGAAATTCACTTTTCAAACGTTAACGGCAACAACAGCAACAACAAACAGGCGACAATTTTTGAAAGTCAGAATTTCATACGCTTCTGCGTACGATGGCCGAAAACCGCAAAACGTTTCCGTGCAAACAGTTCTCGCGCTCTAGGCATTACACCGCCCCTGTGATATGATTGTGTGATAAGAAGCGCGTTCAATTGGTGGAAACAATTTTGCGTGCACACTTTTTGAGAAACCGCAAAAATTGGGTGATAAGAAGCGCGCTCAAATGTTGTGAACAATTTTGCGTACGCACTTTTTAAGAAACCACAAAAATTGGTTGATAAGAAGCGGTCAATTGCTGTGAACAATTTTGCGTGCCCCCACTTTTTAAGAAACCACAAAGATTGTAGGAGAGAAAAAATTTCCCACGCTTTTTTTTTTTGCAGTCGAATGTTGATAGCCGTACGCTTTTTTGCAGACGAATGCTGATAGCCGTATGCTTTTCCCCAGAACAAAATCATATATAAACCTCCAAAATTTGCCCAAGACATTCATTCAAACAAAGATGTCCAACTTTACCGCAACAAAACGGACTATGTCGAGTGTGGAGGCTGCGGAGGCATTTAACGGGGTCAATAGGAAACCAACGATGTCGATCGTAGGACTCCTACACGGGGTTGAGTATACAATACTCAACATGCGCCGGGTTGTGACAAGATTTGGGAAGAAAATAATGTGTGAGCTCGACTCGCACGTTCTGTTTCTTCCCGAGAAATACAATAATCTAAAGGATGAAGTGCTCGAGGCGCTTTGCTTCGGGCACGTCCTCGTGCGGACCGAGAAGCCGAAGGGCTTCGATCTGGAGGTCCGCCTTATACCTCTCATCCCAACGCACATCGATATAGAGAGTGATGATGATGATGAGGAAATTCCCCAGACGCAACCATTCTCCGTTGACACGATTCTCAGACGATGATAATTTGTAACAATAAATTAAGAAAAAAAGAAAAAAAAAAAAAAAAAAATAAATAAATTTTGCGTTTTTATTTTATTTTATTTTTCAGGAAAAAATGAAGATTAACACGAATCGATGAACTTTTTAGTTTATAAAATAGGGGTTTTTTTCAGAAATTTCTCAACGTGGGGTTTTTATTTGCTCCTCCTCCTCCTCTTTCCTTTTCAGCGCCATAAATTCGTCCGTTCTTGGTTGGCACGATGCTCGGACGAGGGTAATTTGCTGCCACTAATTTTGTAATAATAAATTAAGAAATAAAGAAAAATAAAAAATCCCCAAAAAAAAAATGAAAATAAATTTTGCGTTTTTATTTTATTTTATTTTTCAGGAAACTCATTCATATAATAAATAAAAAATGAAGATTTACTTAAATCGATGTACTTTTTATTTTATAAAATAGGGGTTTTTTTTTTCAGAAATTTCTCAACGTGGGGTTTTTATTTGCTCCTCCTCCTCCTCGCGCATCCGGCTGGATGCAACCAAATAGCACCAGCTAAGGCCACATTCTTCAGCCAGAAACTGCAAGCGCGATAGCTGCATCAACAACTGCAACGTCAGCACAGCATCAACAGTAGCGAGCCCCCACACAACGCAGCAGAGTAGGGTAGAGTAACTTAAGTTTTTAGTCTTCAGTCTTTTGTCAGACTCTTAATCATCAACACCACCAGCGATCGTGCGGGTGGAAATAAAGTCTTAATCACAAAAATTGTTTTTTTAATTACTCCATTTTTGGCTGTATTAGGTGTGGCGATATGATGCTATATTGGACCCGCCATCTTGAATTTCGTAATTCTGACAATGGATTCGTAATCAGCGACCCCAAAAACCCCCGAGTACAAGATTTCAGGTCGATCGTTAAAGTTTTCGAGTTGTGGCCGCACTGTGCGCCAGTGCGAACGGATATGTTTGTGAGTGATTTTCTCAGTGCGAATACACAGCGTGTAATTCAGTGTGCCCGAGTAGCGGTAAATTGCGAGTACGTTTTTGTAAACAAGTTACCGTTGGTGACTTGTGGGCAATTGTTGTTGTGCTATTTTGCATAAACACTACTACTACACTTAATATGTAGCAGCAATTTTTGTTTGAAAATGTTTTTTGGATAAATAATTTAACGAAACAGCTGTTCTCGCAGAACCGCTAGAGTCGTGCAAAAAAAAATATGAAATCTTTTTGGCTAAAGGTATCGTTCCTGTGATATGTGGATCCTGCAAACTTTCAATCCCATCCCTTCCAATTCCCCTGCTGATTCCTGCAACGGCACCACAAGATAACCAACATCTGGTTGCACTTATCAAGTGGTGACTGCTGCAAGAATTCAAGTAACAGACGCGATAAGAGCGTATTTAGGCTGCCATGCACTTTGGGTCATGCGACCTAAGTATGTGCATGGGCAGGTCGACCTTAGGATGAGAAATATTGTAAATAAGTAAGTACTAGAACATAAGAAATACGATAAATAAAGGCTCCGGGCGACCTGAGAAATGGTCACTTTTCTTGTTTAATTACCACCGCAAACATAGTCCCGCCCGGCCCAGTTGCCGAGTACAGTCCAGTTTATTCAAAATTGTACCAGTTATTTTGTCAAAGCTAAACGTAGCTTTGCCTGTGTAAGCGATGTTTGAAAGGCCCCCTTTGGCAGGGTGCGACGATCGACATCTGCTGCTTTCACTTGCTTTTGGGACTTCGGGTCATCACACACTCATTCACGAGGACCTTTTTCTTTCGATCTGCACACATCACCCACTCACGCATTCTTAAACACCATCACTAGCGCAAATATTCCTCACAAAATTTGCCATCTGTACTGAACAGCTGAGAAAGCTAACGTTGTTTTTGGGCTTTTGAGCTTGTTTTTGCAACATTTTGATTGATATTCGTAAGCATTTTGTGTTCTTCATTTGTAATTATTTACAACCAACCCATAACAGGGATGTTCGAGAGAAAGTTACTTCGCAAAACCTTCGGCCCTGTTCCTATTGGTGACGACTATCGTATACGAACTAAAAACGAGTTGTATAAAGACATATTGGGTGTACAACTTAATAACCGGAATTTGAATTTGCTAGATGTCCGTACTAACAAATATCGTGAAAGCTCTAACCTTATATATATATGTCATTTTGAAGGTACATTTGACAGCTATCAAAATCAGTCAACAAAACAATTTTATCTTGTGTGCATCATTATTATTTTTCAGGATGAATAACTTTGAAAATTGGAGAAAAAGACAGCATTTGCGGGAGGTGTAGAATAAGTCACAAGTGTGCAAGCGAAGTCTCAGCAACTGACTCCGCGCGCTAAACGTGTATACCGCAGCGTCAGCATTTTCGCACGCTAGCAGGTCTGCATATTTGGCGCACAGCTTAAGCTGAGGATTTGGAATGAAAAATAAAGGCAGTCTGTCTTCGGACGCTGAAGACCCTACATCTAATATTTTATTATTCTACAGAGGTTCTGTTGGGTCATTTTTTTGCAAAGAAAACTGCTGCGGAAACTCATCGTTTGCTTGTAGAAGTTTATGGCGACGATGCTTTAGCGAAAACACAGTGTTTTGAATGGTTTCAACGCTTCAAAAGTGCCGATTTTGACATCAAAGACAAAGAACGCCCAGGACAGCCAAACAAGTTTGAAGACGAAGAATTGGAGACGCTACTCGATGAGGATTCGTGTCAAACACAAGAAGAACTTGCCAAATCGTTGGGAGTGACTCAGCAAGCAATTTCGAAACGTTTGAAAGCCGCCGGATACATTCAGAAGCAAGGTAATTGGGTCCCCTATGAGTTGAAGCCGAGAGACGTTGAACGGCGCTTCTGTATGTCTAAAATGCTGCTTGAGCGCCATAAAAAGAAAGCATTTTTGCATCGGATCGTGACTGGTGTAGTGGCACCACATGGTCACTCACACCGACACTATCCGTCTGATCGTGCAATTGCATATTCCGTTATGCACGGGTGTCAGGTTACGCGCGCCGCAGTTGTCGCCGCAGTTGTAAACAAAGCAAGTCAGCACTTGTGGCGGCGGCCGAGCGAGTTCAACGCCACCTACCGCAGCGCACTGTTCCTAACGGAAATGTGCAAGATCAGCTATTTTGGTCCTAACCCACGGATTGGTCAATTAAACTGTGCTCTGGAATAAAGGGCGGAGTATTGGAAATGCTACGCGATTATAACAGTTATATTTTTCCTTTATAAGCCGTAGTTTTACGAAATAAAGTTAGCTTCTTTAGAATTGTCATTTCATGCGTTTCTATTTCGAAGACACTGAGGCTCAAACATAGCCATCCCTTGTTGAGGCGAGGTCCGCCAATAGACCAACTTACACAAAACAGTTACACATACACCTAATTGAGGCAAGGTAGCCACATTTACCCTACATGGCGATCCTGCAAAACACGGACACACAGATTTTCTGACTACAAAAACAGACCAGAACCTCTATCTGCCAAAATCAGACCAAACCGAAGTCCGACTTCAACACAGAACACAACAAGATCCAGGAAAACTAGAACTAATGTCCGACCACGAGGAGTTCGACTCAATTTTTAGCAGATTGGTCAACATCGCACAACAGCATTTATACGACCCACAAGAAAACAAAGACGAAGAGTACAAACCCACATTAACCACAACGCAACACGACACACCACCATATACGCCCACTCCACTAACCGCTGGACCAAAACCTCTGACGATAGAGGAGTACAAGAAGCGACAAGCCCGAAAATACCCAAACGAGAAGGAAGAGAACAAACTCCAATACGCCGACAACCACCAATATAAAACTACCCACCGACCCAATAGAAGACCACGCGCAGGCAAGAAGGTGCGCCAACGACAGGAATTAGCAGTCCTACACCGAAAGCTGCACCAAGAGCCAAGCAAAGAAGGAAGACTACAACTACTACAGGAAATCCAAGCAACAAGACAACACTGATGGGAGGACGACACAGCAAGGAAGAAATCGTTGTTGCAAACAACAACGCAGCAGCTGCAACCACACACGTCGACACAAAAGAAAAATGCCCGTTGTATTTCCTAGGTTTAATTGTAGCCATACTAGTTATAGATACTAGAGATTAATCGGTATTATAAAGCTTATGTTAACAGACAAATAAACAAAAATAATAACGATGAGGGACGAAAATACGTCACCAACATCTAAATGAACAAAGAAAATATATATCTTCAAAACTAAAACTTGATCGAGATATTGTACCTATTGTACAAGATGAACAGAAATACCAACAAAAATTACCAAGAAAGGGGTGTTCCACAATTAAAACTAATAGACCCTCTGATAGAGGAACAGCGCAAACTAAAATTCTTAACAAAATTCTGGCAACTGATCGGTATGCCCAGGGAACCGACTGTAGAGGACGTACGAAATAACACAACAAGGGAAGAAGAACCATACCGCATGTTCGACATGCTCAATATGAGATCCTAACTAAGTAAATAGACATATCTGGAGACAAAAGTAAATGGACAGACTTCTAGAACAGCTAGTGAACATACTCAAAAACATAAAGAAAACACCCAACAGATTATACACCAAAACCACAATCCTACACAAACTTGAAATAATACAACATATAAAGAGAGAATTTGACGAACTAATAACTGACGAACAGGACGACAAAAGTGTAATAGGAATAAAAATAACATTCAATAACACCTATGACACTTTAAACAGACTATTACAAGAGCAACTCGAACAGACACAAATATAACAAACGAATCCACCCAAACAATGGCAGAATTTAGTATTGAAACGGCAATGAAAGCCATCCAATGTTAGGTGTCGTGTTATAAGCAAATGTGTAGTACGGTATCCATTTTTCCCATTCATCATCATTGGCATAGTTTAGTAAGAATTCATTGAGTACCCTATGGTTTCTTTCTACTGAACCTATTGTTTGATGGTGGTAAGGTGTTGAAAATACTTGTTCTATTTGTAAGAGGGAGCATATGTTGCTCATTAACTCATTTGTGAACTCGGTTCCTCTGTCTGATTTAAGAATTTTAAACTGTCCGTATTTCAGAATTAATTGTTCTACTAATGTTTTTGCTGTGGTGGTCGCGTCTTTGGTGCTCATTGGGTGCGCTATGACGTATTTAGTTAGTTCGCATTGCATCGTGAGAATGTATCGATAGCTGTTGGACATGCGGAGTGGTCCGACAGTGTCAATGGATACAATTTGGAAACTGTCACTTGGTGTGGTCGTTACTGTAATTTGTTCTTTCGTGTGTTTTGTTTGTTTGTTTTTGGCACATTTATGGCAGTTATTTATGTATGAAAAATGGATCCATTATGACAATCCCAAGCGCAAAAAGAGATTTAGCACAGCGACTACGTTGGCTAGGACATGTCTGCCGAATGGACGATGAAGCTCCGGCGAAAAATATGTTCGACGAGGTAGTTGGAGATAGACGGCGAAGAGGGAGGCCGTGCCTCCGGTGAAAGGATCAAGATAAGGAAGCCCTATTATCTCTTGGTGTGACCAACTGGAGAAGACGCGAGTTACGTTTACGTTGCCGTTGCGGCAAACGCCGCAATAAAAAACCAATTGCCCAAACATTTTCACTTTCTCTCTCCAACATTCCCTTCGCCTTCTCGATGGTCATATTTCCAAATACATAAGAACAATTTTGTACATAGAAATAAGAGTTTAGCATAAGAAAATTGTAATAAAGAAGATGAATTCTTGTTCAAGCCTCGAATCAATCCGGTCGTTTTATTTTGGCCTTAAGGTCTAAAACGGAATAAATACATAATTCGCGCGAGTTACGCCAGCATCGCAACCTGACGCTGCTGTCTCAACCCTCTTCCAATACAAACCGTAGGAAACGTTCCTGCAACACATTTCAACAATACCCGGAATTCCAACAAGCGACCACCCAGCAAAACACTTAGCCACATTGTCACAATACCTGGAATCACAGTGACACTTGAATCATTGGCACACAAATCATAACTGACCGCCCGAAATCAACAAACGCACCGAACTACTGGCACACATACCGTAAGTCGGACTGCAAAAAAGGGCGGATTAAATAACAATCGGCACAAAGACGGCGATCGCAACAACACTCGTTGACGAATGCACCGACAATCGAACCACTGGCACACTTGCAATAAGTGGGACACCAAACGGCCACTTGAAACGGATCAAATGACGATCGGCACAAGTTCACTGCATTTCTGCATAGACAAGCAATGAGCCCGTAAGAAACTGTGTAAAAATTAGTATATAAGACAGAATTTTTCCCAAATGTACTCAGTTTCAATTTAGTTCTCATCAAGAGTTTAATAAAGAACTTTATAGCCGAAGCTCCGTGACAGCACCAGCGAACATTGTACGTGACTCAAACCACTAAGCAAATAAACACATAGAGGTGTCAACTCGCACAAATTTGTGTACCAGCGCAGTAGGTCCCATACGCACTTCGGCTATTCGGAAATATTCGCGATGACTTCGGCACACTTCGAAGTCAGCACTCATAATTTGAATTATGTTGATGTGGTCAGTCGCACATCAACTGCAAGCTGTGATGTTGCGACTGCTGCTGTGATTCGCCTTGTTACCAGCGCAGCAGATCCCATACGCACTTTGGCTATTCGAAAATATTCGCATAATTGTGTGCGCTGACTTCACATGCAATGAAATAATCAACCACCAAAAAAGCCAACAAAAGCAAAAACACAATTTCCCTTGTTCGCGCTCATTTTTTGTGTGTATACTTATTATCGTTGACGATTGCTTTCGCTTCGTTATCAATCTAATCGTTGAACTGTCTGGTTGCGTGTTTTGATATGAATCCAAATGAAATTTTGAAAAATTTAAACGAATTCTGACGTGGTTGAATCCCCAAAAAATTTGTTTAAATTGAAAAATTTTGTTACGACCATTAAGTTATTTGCTTAGTGCTCAAACATGAACAACAGCACTTAATTAAGCAATGTAAGCATAAGCAGCAACTGTAACTATATCAAACTATATCATAATAATATAATATAAGTTACGGCGAGCGACTAGCTGCAGCGGTATGCAAAAGTGCTGACCAAGCGTCTGGCCTATGCACGCGCATCCGCTTGCATAACGGCGAGCGTGGGAAAGCAGTTGCACCGCGATTCCCGCACAAGTGCCGACACAGTGAAAATTAGGGCATAGAATAAGTTTAGTTCTAAGTAGGTTGCAGAGAGTGAGGCAATCCTGATTGGGACGTGGTCGTGAACAGTCGTAAAACTAATTAAACAATTGTGTTAAATAAATTGTAATTCAAAGTGAGAACAAGTATTACAACTAAATTGATCTAACTGAACTAATCTTCAGGTGAGTTGAAGGAATAACAGTCCAGGAGCTGCCGTTGAGGCTCCTGGCAAAATCATTTTTTTGGCCGACTATGAGCAAGCGGCCTTAACTTATATAATACATATAAGTTAAGCTTCCAAAACTTTTTCCATTCTTTATACAGAGGATGCATTTCTGGATTTTTCCTATACATTTCAAACAGTTCGTTAAGATCGTTAACTTTTTGACATATTAAATGCCATTTGTCGTCATTCCGCAACGGAGACAATGATTTACGCGAATTCTCCTCATGACTTAGTTTAGAAAATGAGCCAAACCTTGATCTTTTTGAGCCTTGAACAGGCAAACGAGACCTTGAACCAGGTCGATGATAGCGCGGTGTTTCACGTTCGGGATCGGAACGAAAGCTTCCGTCAATGCCTTTTAGAAAATCGTCTACCCTGAGTTTATCAGTTGTATCATCAACCGGTGCATAGTTTCCATCAGGAGTTGGATAAGATGACGTCGCAAACGATGTTCCTGGATAGCACTGATCGAAATCGTACGTTTTCGGAGTCGGCTCCTGATAATAACTCTCGGACAGAATGATGTTGTCGGCTGAACTGTTGAGGATTATGAATTTCGTTACGAGAAGCAAAACCTGAATGACAGGGATAGACAGTTTTGTTCAAAGATTTCCGGGGAACAAGGTTATGCCTTGTTGCAACTAGCCGATCTACGTCTCTTGAATCTACTATATGTGTAAAAGTAGGACCATATAGTTCAGAGGCATGACGAAATGAAAATACTTTTGAAAGAATCTCGTAACGATTGGTATTGAAATCACGCTCTATGCATTCATACGGCAAATCTCGGCCATGGTGCTTCTCAATAGCCACCGCCAGCTTCTCCAAAATCTGTAACATTACTCTCTGAACATCCTCCTCAGGAATTTTTCCAATATATTGTCGGCATTGCCGTATGGCCGTCGGAAAGTGTTTTTCGCAGAATTTCAGACGGTGATTGTAGCCCATCAAGTGATCTCGCATACCGGACCCATCCAATATAAGTTCGCATAACCCACACTCAAACCTCGCATTTACGTCACCAGAGCTTTTAAGTATTTTGATTACATACCCAACGCCTATCAGTCCCAGTATGCCAAAAGTCAAGCCCGAGAGGTATCGTCTAATTCTGGTGAGGAGCACCTCATCGGGAGGCAAACGTGTCGATGTCCTGTACAAGAAGTTGATGATGAACACTGAAGAAACTTATGGTATTACTGGTGATTGCCTCTCTATAAGCAACGCGACCATTTGTGAAGAGAGCCTGGTAAAAAAGGTACCGGAGGAGGAATGTTTGCCAAGATTGCTGAAGGGCGGCGATGCGAAGTGTCGCTTTGAAACGAACAACGATGAGGTCGTGGAGATGATTGATGAAAACACTATCTTCCTGACACGCTTTAATGGGACCGTCTGTGGTGAAAAGGAGACAAGAAACCTACAGGGCTCCTTCCTCATACAATTCAGCAACGAGACGGTACGAATTGGAAATCGAACATTTGTCAGCACGAAGGCCAGAAATCTCCAGGCTCTACCATCGGTGCTGAGCAACATAACCTATGAGGGCCTCAAGGTAAATCTGGAGTACGTCCACGGCCTTAGCATCCAAAATATCAATCGCCTCAGCAAGCTCGACGGCAAATTCTACGTTTCGACAGCGGTGGAAGCTGCAATATTCCTTACCTTAGCCATAGCCTGCTACGTGATCTGGAAAAGAATAACCACAAGCATTACAATCCCTGGCATGCATCAAGAGACAACAACCAGGCAGGACGCTCCTTCTCCAATAAAAACCAATGAGGTTCTCGGGATGACCTATGCCGATCTGCGGGACGCAGATTTTTGAGGTGGGAGGAGTTAGCGCACCCGCGACCGCTGCTGTCTTTGCACCTGAACACGAGCGCGTGCAAGCGCAACGTGACTGCAGCAAATCTGCTGATGCAGCGCCTGGGCCTTTGCACGCGTATCCGGTGCAATACCTTCGCAGCGTGGGAACGTACCGCGGCCAGGGAATGCCGACGTAGGCATTTTTAGGGGGTTAGGGCTTAGACTAAGAATTTGTAAGTCAGTCTTCTGCGAGACTTCAGCGGATTAAGACCACGAAATACATTGTAGCAGAAACGAACATTTGGGACTTTGATTTGATAAGGATTTAGGAAACGTTCAAGTTGTAAGTATGCCGCCGTGGCTCGCGGCAAATTAATTTTGTTTACGCGCTGCCTGACGGCCGCGTTAACTTATATAATATAATAATAATAATAATAAGGACCATTATGTTGAATAAGCTTTTATCAGAGAATGAAATTCACTGGCCACTGGCAGTTATTGCCACTGCCTGTGGCGACGACACGACACGGTGTAAATAAATAAAGTGCCGAAAAACAATTGAAGTAAAGTGGTGTAAAAGCGGTGAAGACTTGAATTCAATAAAGTGACTACTGGTGGTGAACTGCGTTGAAGAATTCAAAGTGATTTATTTTGAGCACAATTCAGTGATACGAATACGGCTGCACTGGCCAGTCGAACTGAATTTTCGTAACAGTATGCTCAACGATTGGAACCTCAGTGCCATTTGTCTTGTCTTGAAGAAAGACAACTCCCATCGGGTATAAGATAAAGGGTGCGCCATCTATTACTTTTTTTTTCACTTATAAGTTTATGTGTTACCATGTGAGTCAAAAGCCATGTGGTATACATATATGAACTGTCAAAGGTATGCCATTTAGGGGAATGTTCCCGGTTGTGTGCCATACCCGGTTGTGTTCCACCCATAATTTTTGACGTGTTCGCTTAGATGGCGGTGGGAAAATATTGTCAACGTTTAGTCTCAATGTAAGGCAGTTTTTCAGTAAACATCGAAACGACAAAACCCATTGCTATATTTTCGTCAGCATTGGTGTGTATAAATCATCAAAAATAATTTCTTCTCCTTGTTTAACAATCGAGTTTTGGAAGTGTAAATCGTGGAAAAAAGGTAAGTCAAATGTTTGTAAACTCAGTTCATAACCTCTATGTTACTATTGCAAAGTATTTTTTATGATATGTTTGACTCGAAAAGAATTGAAAAATCATTCGCAATATCGTGTCATTCCCGGTTGTGTGCCACGCATGTACCCGGTTGTGTGCCACACAGGAAAATCATTCTTTCAACATTGTAATGTAAAGAAAAGTGCAAGATTCTGATATTTATTGGTTATCAAGCACAGAGGACCTTACCCGGATCTATTTCATCATGACAAGTAAAAAGAAGGCTGCAGAATCAAAGGAAGAAGATGTTGCTGCCATCCTCAAAGCGATAAAAGACGTCAAAATCGAAAAAAAATTTGTAAGAGCTGCCGCACGCGAATACAACATCTGTAGAGTCAAGCTGGGCCGATATTTAAAAAGATTGGATGAGAAATTCGAAGATATTGCAACAATTTCCAATGCTGCGCTTTTGGACGCCATTCGAATTTTTCCAAAACATTTTCCATCAAACATGGTATGTAAAAAATGCAAATATTTTAATCCTTTTTTTCAATAATTAATAATAAATTTTCCTTTATTCTTTAACCCTTTCCTTCCCATGGTAGCCATATGGCTACCAAATTTCAATTCAGTATTTCAATGTATAATAGACACTCGTTCCCCATTCTAAGAATTTTATCGCTTAAAAGCAACATTCCCCTAAACGTTTTCGGCGAAATATGTTTTGTGTTAAATTGGCAACATTGATAATTGTTGACATTTGTTTACCGTTGTCCGCTCGATTTGCGTTTTTGCATTATTGAAGTTCGCGTTCAATAAAAAAAGGTGTTGTAATTAATATTTTGTTAAGCAAAAATTTTATTGCTGTGAATAAATTCTTAAAAAACGTTATTATCAACGGAAAACGCCGAAAAGTACAGGTGATAGTGAAAATATGTGCTAAAGTACCTTGGTAGCCAAATGGCTACATTGGGCCGAAAGAGCACTTTTTGTGAATATACTGCGGTAGCCATTTGGTTATATTTGTGTTTTAGTTTCGTTTAATATTAGTAAATTTAGAGCTTACTATTGCTATAAACTTCGTAGGAACGATGTTACGGTCCGGGAAAAATTTGGTTTTGAATGAAAGAGAAATTTTGAAGGTGTTGGAGGGTGATAATTCTGAAGAGGAGTCTGCTGAAGATAGTGAAGACGAATACGAGGTTTTAGCAAATATTGCGCGATCTGAAGCAGCAATTTTAAATAACACAGACGAAGCTACTATATTAGCGACATTCGGTATATTTCAAATAACTTTTATTTTTAGTTTCGAATAACTTTTAACAATTTCAGAGGAAAATGGCATCGAAATTCCTTCGGAGGAAGTTCAGGACTCAATTGAAAATGTTTCTCATGAAGTTCCTAGGAGAATGCAATGGCGAAAGGTCGATATAGAGCCTTCGGAAATATTTTACAAGCCGATTTTCTCTGAATGCACTACGGAACTTACTCCATTACAGTATTTCAAATTATTCTTTTCTGATAGCATTCTTAATGACGTTGCGTACCAAAGCAACCTTTATTCCACGCAAAATAATCTTAGTACTCCACTTGGCACCAATTTTGCGGAAATGTCTAAATTTATTGGAATCAATTTGCTATCCAGTATAGTCCACTTACCACAATATAGGCTATATTGGGCGAGATCTACGAGATTTCCACCTATCGCTGATGTGATGCCAAGGAATAGATTTGATTTACTAAAAAAAAATTTCCACTTAAACGACAACGCCGAAATAAAAGGCCGATCTGATCCGCAATACGACAAACTTTTTAAAGTGCGTCCGTTTTTGGAGGTCATGAGAAACAATTTTTTAAAAATTGAGCCGGAGGAAATGAATTCCATTGACGAAGTTCTCATTCCAACCAAATGCAGGAACAGTTTAAAGCAATACATTTGCAGCAAACCCCACAAATGGGGCATTAAAATGTTTGCAAGAAATGGTGCAAGTGGAATTATGTATGACTTTGAAGTCTATACCGGGAAAGGTACAATTGTGGAAAAAACTCAACTAGGTATAAGCGGAGATGTTGTACTAAAATTGTGTGAAAGTCTGCCGAAAAATGAAAATTTCAAGGTTTTTACGGATAACTGGTTTACCTCATATAATCTTATAAAAGCGCTGAAAGAAAATGGTATATTTCTCACAGGCACGGTTAGACACAACCGACTTCCAAAATGCGAGCTAGTCTGCGATAAGACTCTAAAGCGCCAAGGCAGAGGCTCCTTTGACTACCGTACTGAAAGACAAGAAAACATATGCGCTGTTAAGTGGTTAGATAATAAACCAGTTTATTTAGCATCAGCAATTTATGGAATTGATCCGATTGACACTGTAAGTAGATGGTCAGGACATGAAAAAAAGTATGTAGATGTTTCGCGGCCTAATATAGCAACCCAATATGTTCGTTATATGGGAGGGGTTGACCTCAGCGATATGTTGGTTGCACTTTATAGAACCAAAATAGGAACTAAGAAATATTATTTACGTATATTTTATCACCTATTGGACGTTTGTGTTGTAAATGCATGGCTCCTATATAAAAGACATTGCAGTCAAAAGCAGATGCCAGCTAATATATCGTTATTGAATTTTAAAGCTGAAATTGCTGATGGTATGATAAATGCTGGTTTTATTGCCAATGAAAGAAAACGAGGAAGGCCATCAGATCAACAAAGCACCAGTCCTGCTCTTCCACAACGAAAGAAACCTTGCTCAAAACGCCCAATTTCTGATGTACAATATGATTCCATTGGCCATTGGCCAATACCAGTTGAAAAACGGGAACGATGCAAGTATTGTAACGACAGGGCAGCATTTTCTAGAATTAAATGCCAAAAATGTAGTGTTGCTCTGTGTTTAACACAAGCCAAGAACTGTTTTTATACGTTCCATAACAAATAAGCCTAAAAACGTGTAAATAAATAATGAATTTCTTCATATAAAACATGTTTTCATTTTGTTGCATAAAAGCCCAATGTAGCCATATGGCTACCATCTCCTACCACCCACTGGAAAGTCGAATTCACTAAAATTCGTATGCAATATATTTTTAAATACCCCCCTCGATTCAAATAACCACATTACAATTTTTTTCTATGGCTGCTTCATAATTCGGGAAGGAAAGGGTTAAGGCATTTACACAGGATCAGGAGCGTGAGCTCGAGGTATACATCAGAAAATGCGTGAACCACTACTATGGACTAAGCATAACCGAATTTAGGCAGTTAGCATATCAGTTTGCTGTAAAGATTGGCTCTCAGTACGCTGAAGAATGGAAAGAGAAACAGATGGCTGGAAGGCATTGGTATTATAATTTTATGAAACGCCATAGCAACCTCACTCTTCGAACACCAGAACACACTAGCCTGAACAGAGTGAAAGCGTTTTGCCCTGAAAATGTTGCCGACTTCTTTAAGAAATATGACTCCGTTATGTCCACAACCAAATTCGACGCGGCAAACATATGGAATATGGACGAAACTGGTTTCACAACCGTACCGAATAAAGTCGGGAAAGTTATTTGCATGCGTGGCATCAAGCGGGTGGGACAAATAGCGTCAGCTGAACGTGGCACGACTGTGACCATGGCACGCGCTGTTAATGCAACCGGCAACAGCATGCCACCATTTTTTCTGTTCCCGCGTAAAAAAATGCAGTCCACTTTTCTAGACAATGCTCCTCTCGGATGCGTTAGGATTTGAGGGGTTGTTTGTACATACAATAGCTAGTTCGTGAACGAAGGATTTTTTTTTTCGACAAATTCTTCTATTTTTTTTTTTGGCAAAAAACTCAATTTTTCGACTTTAAAAAATCGACATTTTTGGAAAAAAATAGCACTGTAACTGTAAAAAATTTTTTTTTTTTAAATCCTTCGTTCACGAACTAGGTAACACCATGTACTAACGTAGTTTTTGTTTTTTTTCAGCTGAGCCGTTACCTCGAATTCATGCTCACCGTCAACCACTGCTAACAAAAGGAGCTCTGCGGCAAGGACTGTAACTTCCCCAATTTTTCGAATTTACGCTTGAAATTTTATACAAATTCACATAAAGACATGTACTTTTATAAACTTTGTATTCCATTTGAATAAAACAATGGTAACATGCTTAAAAAAAAATTAAAACCCTGTACAGTCAAACCTGGATAAGTGAGAACTGGATAAGTGAGAAAACTCTATAAGTGAGAGTAATAGCCAGGACCCGTCATTTTAAGCTCCCAAAACCTCTATTAGCGAGAAACAGAAACCTCTGTAAGAGAGAGTCGTTTTTCCCTCATAGACCTCCGTTAGTGAGACTGCTACTTATCTATACCTCTATAAGCGACAGTCGAGCTTTATTTACAAATTTAACGTGTGCTATTTTATGACTCATTCTTAACTTTCGTGGAACTTCCTACCATTGTTTTTGTATTCTCGTCAATTTTGTATCTATTCTATTTCGTGAAACTAAATAATGTTGTTATTTTACCGCATTCTTTTCAAATGGACACGTGTGCCTGTGTACCGTCCTGTTTGTCGGACTTACTCAGTTTATAGTTATCAATTGCGAAGGAAAGTTGTGTTCTGCATCATGTCAAAACGGAAAATGAAAGTACTGTCATTAAGTGATAAACTTAAAATAGTGAATGCGTTTGAATCCGGAAAATCGCGAAATGAAATTCAGAGGGAGTTTAATTTACCAGAATCCACCTATTATAAAATTATAAAATCAAAAGACTCTATAAAGTCTGAGTGCTCTGATGGACATGGAAATATTAAGAGGGCTAGAGTTTCTGAATTTCCCAATATCGAAAAGTGCCTTTTGGAATGGATAAAACAAACTCTCGATAAGAATATTCCCATAGATGGACCTTTGTTGAAAGAAAAATCAAAAGAGTTTGCTACAAAACTGGGAATCCAGAACTTTTCTGCTAGCAACGGCTGGTTAGAGGGTTTTAAAAGGCGTCATGACATAGCTTTCAAAAAAGCAGCTGGAGAAAGTAAATCTGTGGACCAAGGTGTGTGCAACCACTGGACTGAAGATCTGCCAAATCTTTTAGAAGGGTATGAACCAGACGATATTTACAACGCGGATGAAACTGCTTTGTTTTTTAAGTGCCTTCCGGATAAAACGTTTACGTTTAAAGGCGAAAAATGCCATGGAGGAAAACAAAGCAAGGAACGCCTTACACTTCTCCAGTGTGTAAACATGAGTGGTACGGACAAACTCCCACTTCTCATCATCGGGAAATCAAAGCGACCTAGATGTTTTAAAGGTGTCAAGACTCTACCCGTTGATTATGCCAACAATACAAAGGCTTGGATGACCAAGATATTATTTAAAGATTGGTTGAAAAAAGTTGACAAACAAATGAAGATAAATCGAAAAAAAATTCTGCTATTCATTGACAACTGTGCTGCCCATACGGACTTACCAACACTTGCAAACGTAAAAGTAATGTTTTTACCTGCTAACACCACTAGTAAACTTCAACCATTAGATCAAGGCGTCATTCACACTTTTAAACGCTTTTATCGCAGAGAAGTCGTTAAACATATTCTTACGAATCTGGAAGAAAACAGTAGCCCTGACATTAACGTACTTCTAGCTATGAAATTTGCTAGAAAAGCATGGTACTTAGTCAGTGACGTTACTGTCAAAAACTGCTTCAAGAAAGCTGGGTTTTGGAAAAGTACAGATGAGCATGACCTGCCAGAGGAAAATGATGTTGAAGTTGGACCTAGCAACGAGGAATGGACTAAGCTTATGTCCCACGAATCCAATATGTTAATGCCGAGCTTCGAAGATTTCGTTCAAATTGACGACGACGTAACTACCACTGGAGAACAAACCGACGACGATATCGTTAAAAATTGTGTGAACACCTGTATTGCTGGAAATGACAGTGAAGACGAGGCACAGATTCCGGAAACAGAAATAAAGATCATTCCAATGAAGCTAGCTTTAAATGCGTTGGAGACGGTGCATCAGTACTTTGAATACGCGGCGGTTGTTGATCAAGCAATATTCGACAAAATTTATGAGTTAGAGAAAAACATTCAAAATACAAAGACAGAAACCCAAACGAAATTGACGGATTTTTTTGAGTGCAAATAAGTTCTAAATAAAATAAAATTACATAGTACATGAATTTTTGTTTTGTTTTCGTAAGCATTTAAAAATATATATGTACATAATATATGTTGTGCATATCATGCACATAATTTTATCATATTACATATTTACTACATTTGTACTTGCTGTGACTTGTTATTGCTGCGTACCTCTATAAGAGAGAAACGCTACCCATGTACCTGCTTTAGTGAGAAACTCGGGTTAGTGAGAAACCTCTATAAGCGAGAATGAGATTGTGCTCCCTTGAACTCTCGCTTATCCAGGTTTGACTGTATTTCCCTACAGAAAAAGGTATATAACCCCTTAAACCTTCAAAACGATTGATAATAAAGGAGCTGAAAAATAAATAAAAATTCCCCTTTCTAACGTGCCATAATACCTTAACTAACTAAAGTATTTCACAATATTATGAAACCAATCCACAACATCCTGTTTAGATAGGAAAGAATATATTCATAATTTCACAATATTATGAAACCAATCCACAACATCCTGTTTAGATAAGAAAGAATGAGCTAAATATGTTGCATTCACATAAGAAATGTATGAATGGTCACGCTCAGTTGCAAATTAACAATGTTGTATTCATTGCTATGAAAAAAATGACTCAATTGATAAGAAATATATGAATTTCCGTTATGGTCATATAAGAAATAAAAAAAAACATACGAGCTGATTAGGATTATTTTGAACTCATAACGGATGTAACGGGTTTTTCAAAAGGAGCGCTACAAAAGTAGACCGATAGGGACAGCAAACGACGCCATATTTTTTTCCGCTCTTTTGACATTTCTCTTCAGTAAGGTTTGCCATTTCATCATGGAAAGATATACGGTCCAACAACGAGTCGAAATTATTAAAATTTACTACCGAAATTCGGAGTCAGTGGCCTCAACTTTAAGAGCGCTACGTCCAATTTATGGTCGTCATAATTGTCCTGCCAGATCAACAATTGAGCGTCTAGTGGAAAAATTTCAATCCACAGGCACAGTACAAAATGTTCCCGTGCCAGTGAGACAAAGAAGTGCCCGTAGTGTCGAGAATATTGCTGCCGCTGAGGCTTCAGTTCAAGAAAGCCCAAATGTGTCTCTCACACGTCGTTCTCAAGCGTTGGGCATTTCTGTGACGTCGTTGTGGCGAATTTTGCGAAAAGATCTTGGCCTACATCCTTACAAGAACAAATTGACGCAAGAACTGAAGCCGTTGGACCATTTGAAGCGACGCACATTCGTAAATTGGGCTCAACAACAATTTGAAAATGATCCAGATTTTCACCGTAAAATCATCTTTAGCGATGAGGCCCATTTTTGGCTCAATGGATTTGTCAACAAACAGAATATGCGTTATTGAGTCACCATTGCATCCCGAAAAAATTACGGTTTGGTGCGGTTTATGGGCCGGGGGCGTCATTGGGCCGTACTTCTTTCGTGATGATCAAGACCGGCACGTTACTGTGACTGGGAATCGCTACCGTTCAATGATAACCGAATATTTTTGGCCCGAATTGGATGATATGGACTTGGACAATATGTGGTTTCAACAGGACGGCGCCACAAGCCACACAGCGCATCGCACAATCGATTTATTGAAAACCAAGTTTGGTGAACGTGTTATCTCACGACATGGTCCAGTCAATTGGCCGCCTCGGTCGTGCGATTTGACGCCGTTGGACTATTTCCTGTGGGGCTACGTCAAGTCTAAGGTCTATGCCAACAAGCCAGCGACGATTGATGAACTTCGTACGAATATCGAACGTGAAATTGCGGCAGTATCGGCCGATTTATGCTTAAAAACCGTCGAAAATTGGGTTCAGCGTCTGGACTTCTGCAAGCGTGCCCGTGGTGGCCATGCAAGAGAAATCGAGTTCCATACATAATGGCATCGAATGTACTTTCACAGGAATAAAGAATTTCATTGATATCCAAAACCGTTTTTGTTTTATTTAAAAAAACTTTTGTAGCGCTCTTATTGAAAAACCCTTTATAAAAAGCCGAGTTGAAACTAGTAGTAAATCAGTAAGAGTCGTCAGTTCACAAAAAAGTATAACATAATACTTATAAAAATGAAGAATTATTTACAAAATTTTAATAAGATTGATTCGAAACCGAAAAATTTTGAGAAATCAATTCAACGGCTTGCTGATCTACCACTGAAGACCCCACTGAGAATCGTAAAGGCCGAGCGGAAAAACACAAAATTTGGTGAACAAATATTACTCGAGTTGCGAACGCACATAATTTTTCTTCCTGAAAAATATAACATCCTTGATGATGATAGTGTTTAGACCAAATCTCCTCTTTCAATGTCTCCGCTAAAGCTGCACATATTGTAAAAACTCTGAACTTCTTGTAAGCCGTTAGCAACAAAAGCTTTCGTCCTCTTGTTGCGCGGCAATCCCGGCCTCGGCCCTTTTCTTTTTTACTTTGCTTCGTCACTTGACGATCCGACGGCAACGAGGCAGCATCACCGCCAATAAAAACATACGAAGCGCATCCTACGTTTTTTTCTTCTTTTCCTTCTTACTCGTGGCTGGTTCCGAACCGCGCACCGTAAGTATCGAGCCGCAATATCATTTTTATATTGTTATTGGAATTTTTCTAATCCAATTTCATTTTCGCTTGATATCGTGCCGAGTCCCCAACAGATAGTTTGAAGGAATTATGTGCAGGAACATATAAAATTAAAAAACAACCTCGACCCACTTGCGCAAAAACATGGTCGCCAAGTTATCGACATCGGCAAATGTGCCCTCTACGAGCGCCAGAAGACCGTTCAATGAGGTGGTCCGGGATGACCTACAGGTGGCACTCATTGACGCAAATACAAACAGCGGCAAGAAGGTGTTGGAGAAATGGGGGAGAAATGCATTGCTCTTTTGTCCCAATAAACAAAAGTGCAAGCTGATCATATTACCCAATCGCCAATTGAGCGACCACCAGTACCGCTTCAAGTGGGTCACTCGTAAAATAAACACAACGTAAACACAACGCAGCATAAACGCCAATATGCTGATACGCCGCTAAAACTAAAATGGAAAATAAAGTCAGTCTTGATCGATCAAGCAATTGGAAAACAACTCAAAAATGTAACTGGCGCCCGAGCAAGGACCAATAAGAGTAGTGATTTGTAGTGCCGGTCATTTTCAACCAAATCATCTCGAGGAGGAATTGTGAAATCGGAAGTTTCGCGAAGGCCCCCTAGTAGCAGCAGTGGTGAATAAGCGACAGCGAATAGCAGCAACAATTAGCGAATAGCAGCGAAAGCAACAAGCAGCGAAAGCAACAAGCAATTGGAAAACAATTCAAAAATTTAACTTATATATGTGAGGTGGCAACGCCGCGCATCGTCGAGGCAGTCGCTGGCGAAAGCTGAAGGGAAACGGACGTTGCTCGGTCGGGTGTGCGGATAGCTGGCATTGTTTTCTTACTTATTTAACTAATTACTGTTCTCCGGTGGAAGAACGGAATGTTACGACCATTTAAGTAAGTAAGTATGTAAACCATAACGTATATGACTTTTTTCATCATCAATAAAAAAATTACCAATGAAACTTCTGCAAGAAACTTCGTGTTAATATTATATCATAAAAATATAGTAATAATAATAATTATAATAATAATAATTATAATAATAATAATAAGGACCATTATATTGAACAAGCGTTTATCAGAAACCGAAATTGAAAACATAAAACAAACAGTAGCAGCTTCTTTTAAGTAATTCGATAATAATAATAATTAGATTTAGAGAAATTAGGTGAAGAAGAGCTGAAAGTGAAGGAACCCGCAAAAGAAGCAGCTGCCATACTGCGATCCACTGAAGCTTATCCTTTGCTTGATGATTCGAATGATCGATACATAGATCGTTCGAAATAAATATAATCGATTTGTTTGATTATATTATTTATATTTTATAAATAATAAATCGATAAAAGATCACATCGGGTTACTATCCGATCACAAATTATATATATATATATATATATATATATATAGTTAATTAAGTATATATAAAAAATTTTTTAAAGATTTTTTATATAAACATCGCGTATACTTGTTAAATGAACTATGAAGTCATATAATTAGTAAAAACTAAGTTATATGGAAGGTTGAAACTTGACATACAAACTTAATATTCATACTTGTACAAGCTTATGAAGTCATATAATTAGTAAAAACGAAGTTATATGGAAGGTTGAAACTTGACATACAAACTTAAGATTTCATACTTGTGCAAGCTTATGAAGTCATATAATTAGTAAAAACGAAGTTATATGGAAGGTTGAAACTTGACATACAAACTTAATATTCATACTTGTACAAACTTATGAAGTCATATAATTAGTAAAAACTAAGTTATATGGAAGGTTGAAACTTGACATACAAATTTAAGATTTCATACTTGTTCAAGCTTATGAAGTCATATAATTAGTAAAAACTAAGTTATATGGAATGTTGAAACTTTCCGAACAAACTTAATATTCATACTTGTACAAACTTATGAAGTCATATAATTAGTAAAAACGAAGTTATATGGAATGTTGAAACTTGACATACAAACTTAATATTCATACTTGTACAAACTTATGAAGTCATATAATTAGTAAAAACGAAGTTATATGGAAGGTTGAAACTTGACATACAAATTTAAGATTTCATACTTGTGCAAGCTTATGAAGTCATATAATTAGTAAAAACTAAGTTATATGGAATGTTGAAACTTTCCGAACAAACTTAATATTCATACTTGTACAAACTTATGAAGTCATATAATTAGTAAAAACAAAGTTATATGGAATGTTGAAACTTGACATACAAACTTAATATTCATACTTGTACAAACTTATGAAGTCATATAATTAGTAAAAACTAAGTTATATGGAAGGTTGAAACTTTCCATACAAACTTAATATTCATACTTGTACAAGCTTATGAAGTCATATAATTAGTAAAAACGAAGTTATATGGAAGGTTGAAACTTGACATACAAATTTAAGATTTCATACTTGTGCAAGCTTATGAAGTCATATAATTAGTAAAAACTAAGTTATATGGAATGTTGAAACTTTCCGAACAAACTTAATATTCATACTTGTACAAGCTTATGAAGTCATATATTAGTAAAAACGAAGTTATATGGAATGTTGAAACTTGACATACAAACTTAATATTCATACTTGTACAAACTTATGAAGTCATATAATTAGTAAAAACTAAGTTATATGGAAGGTTGAAACTTGACATACAAACTTAATATTCATACTTGTACAAGCTTATGAAGTCATATAATTAGTAAAAACGAAGTTATATGGAAGGTTGAAACTTGACATACAAACTTAAGATTTCATACTTGTGCAAGCTTATGAAGTCATATAATTAGTAAAAACGAAGTTATATGGAAGGTTGAAACTTTCCATACAAACTTAATATTCATACTTGTACAAACTTATGAAGTCATATGGCTAAATGAGTGCTGTGGTTGTTCAGTGATCTGTCGATCCCACCTCTAATCCCTTCCTTTCCTTATGCTCTTGTACTAATGTTCCCCCTATTTATGCTCCCCGGCTTAGGCCGTTGTTCTCGTTCAATGTTTATTGTTATTCTATTGTCATTCGCTATTCTACTTTCAAAGAATAAACACCATTCTACCTGAAACAACCCAACCCAACCCAACCCAACCTAATCATCATATAATTAGTAAAAACGAAGATATATGGTCGTCGCCACTGCCTGTGGCGACGACACGAAACGGTGTAAATAAGTGAAGTGCCGAAAAACAATTGAAGTAAAGTGGTGTAAAAGCGGTGAAGACTTGAACTCAAAAAAGTGACTACTGGTGGTGAACTGCGTTGAAGAATTCAAAGTGTTTTATTTTGAGCACAATTCAGTGATACGAATACGCCCGCACTGGCCAGTCGAACGGAATTTTCGTAACAGTATTCTCAAGGATTGGAACCTCAGTGCCAGTTGTCCTGTGTTGAAAGAAGACAACCCAACAATATGTGCCAACTAAAGAGGTATCAATGTATGGAATTAAGGTCTCAAGGTATGGAATTCTTCTAATCCCATTTGATTTTCGCTTTTCGTTCAATATCGTGCCGACAACCCAACAGAATAAAAAATTGAAATTATGAATAAAATTGAAACAAAAAGACAACGAGGAAAATTGAATTGTCGCATGCGGAAGAATTGCTGCTGGTGGAGTTAGTGGAAACAGACAAGAATGTGCTGGAGAATAAAAAGTAGGTTGCAGTAACGTGGAAGGAGAAGAGGTATGGCAAAAGTTAACAAACCATTTCGTAAGCCAAACTGGAATAGATCGGACCAGCAGAACTTTGAATGAGAGTCCACAGTTACGCGTGGGCAGCAGTGTGACCGTTTTGATCCAATTGGAGCAAAAGTGATACATTTTGTGACGAATTTTAGAGGGACACTTTTTTTTTGCATCCAGTACAAATTCTGATACTTTTCCAAGTACAAAAGAACAAAGTCTGTAAATGTTTATGCATTACAAAAATTGTGTACACCTGTGGCAGCCTACATCCAAAAGTTCATTGTCTTTCACTGAACGAACCTTTTATGTATTCTGAATGTGAATGTGAAGTTGGTACCACTGTCAAGAGCATCCATTTCCTCTTTCTTTTCCTTTTTGCTGTTGAGATGGATGGACGTGCCAGCCTGGCGTAAGAATTAAAGCCAGTGAAATCGAGTAAGTATCAAACAATTTTTAATAGAATATATTGTTCAAATTAATATTTAACCTTATAGCTTCGCGTTAATGGTATTCTGCTGCACACACCGCAACAAGCTACCACGATTTCAATGGATAAATTTTTGTCAAGGAAGAAGAGGGCTGCTCAGCAAGAGGCGGGGTCGTCGTCTGAAGAGGAGTAAGTTTTTGTTTTTCTTATATTTATATATAAGTATTCTTTTATTAAATTTGTTCGTGGGCATTTAGATATGTAGGGCCGTCGTCGTCTCGTGCCCAAAAACCGCGCAAGTTTCGCGTACAGTGGCTAGAAATGTTTGATTGGATCTCAGAAAAGGACGAAAGGGCGTTCTGTAGCGTATGCAACAAGTCATTGTTTAATTTGATTGCGCATCTCAAGCGGCACGAGGCGACCCCCCTCCATAAAAAAAACTACGCCACCAAGAAGAATCAGACTCAGATCGACCAGGCGATGTTGACAACGAAAGAAAGCATCCTACGGGAACAAGTGAAAAATGCGGAACTACAATTAGTCATGTTTGTGTTAATTCATCACATACCCCTTCGTATATTCGACGATTTCGCGGGACTGTGCGCAAAATGCTTCCCCGACTCCAAAATCGCAAAGACTATTTCACTTAAGGGGAGGTTCTCATTAAAAAATTTTCAAAAATTCGATTTTTTTTCTTTACATTTTTTGAAAGGTATTAGTGTGTACTTTATTGCGGTAAACCGATTTTCCGATCCGCGCATCAGAAAAGTTTCTACAGGCCATCCCGCCATGGGGCGCTCTCGGCTCGGAACGCGCGCCTAAAACTTTAAAAGCGTTTATCTCAAAACATGATTTTTCTAAACTGCGTACAATCTCATTTGAAAACGGTTCAACTGAATGACTTCATGTTTTGTTTTCTCGAAAGAAGACCCTTTTCATTGGAGTAATGACCTATAAAATCTACAAATTCTTTGTATTAACTATTTTTTGTGAAGCTTCAAAGTATAAAAAAGGGCTAAAAAATCGATTTCAAAGTTTGAGATCGCACCATTATGTCAAGTTTGAAGTTTTTTACCCGTTCTTAGGTCATTCCTCCAATAAAAGTATCCTACTTTCGAGCCTTATAATTGGTTTTGTGTTTCAGATCGATCCTGAGGCAGCAGGCTGTACGCAGTTTTGTTATTCCACGCGAACCGCATCTTAGACGGAACGTCACCACGGGCGCCATTTTGTTTTTTTCGTCTTGAAAAACTTTGTAAATAATGACGAAAATATAAGCTTTTTGAATCCTAAAACTGTTTTTTCCTATGTTTTTTTATTGGCCCACAAAAAAATTCCAAATTTTGCTTACTTTTTAGTCATTTGAATGAGAACCTCCCTTTAAACGGACTAAGGCGACGGAGTTGATTACAAATCATTTGGCAGTGAAGGGGAAGGAGCGCGTGGTGCGGTGTGTGCAGCGGAGTAAATTTTCGCTCATCATAGATGAGACAACCGACGTCAGCACCTCGAAGGCGCTTGCACTGGTTGGGCGATTTTATGACAGATTAAAGCAAAAAATGGTCCATGAATTTTTAGGGTTAATTAATGTTAAATGTTGTAATGCGGAATCAATTTTCTCGGCAATAACTCGTCATTTCGAGGAATTACATGCGCCACTGGATAACGTTGTTTGTGTCGCCACGGACAATGCCAGTGTAATGGTGGGGTAAGTAAAGGGATTGTTTGCAAAATTTAAAAACGTTAATAAACATATTTTTTTAATGCGATGTGCCTGCCACTCATTACACCTCTGCGCGTCGCAATCGTGTAAAAAAATTCCCGCAGAAGTCGAAAAAGTTGCTGCCAGAAGACGGTCAAGGGCCAACTTTCTGACTTCTACCCGTTCGTCAGTCATCATACTAAGGAGAATGTTTTCTGGAAGAGCAAAGAAAGTGTGGCGGCACATACTGTACCGCTCGACAATCTAGCGACGGTGCCAGCGTGGCACATATCAGCATCGGTGCCAGCGTGGCGCATGGCATGCAACGACATAGCGGACCGCAGCTGAGCCACGACGACAGCATAGCGGTCTACGGCAGCGGCGACATAGCGGACCGCAGCTGTGCCACGACGACAGCATAGCGGTCTGCGGCAGCGACAGCATAGCGGTCTACGGCAGCGGCGACATAGCGGACCGCAGCTGTGCCACGACGACAGCAACGGCATAGCGGACCGGCAGAACGGACCACGGCCGGCTCGCTGCTATAAAAGAAGCGGTCCTGCCACCAGCGATAATCAGTCAGAGTCAGGACGCGACACCGGCAGCAGTAAATAGTGTATGTTAAATTGTGAAATAAAAAGTTGTTATTGTTTGAAGTGCAGTGTTTTACTAAAAAGTGCTGGTGGACACTAAATCCACCAAAGTGTGTTTTGTTTGATTTTAGAGGATGGAAGAGAAAATTCAGCATCAGCATCGTTTTTGGAAGAATGTATGTGCGACGCACCGACATTGTTGTCGTCTGTGTGAGTGTCTGGTTGATCTGAATGGTCACGTGTTGTAGCTGATACTTTTCTGGTAAGTGTTGATGTTGAATGACGTTTTGAAAGCTTTTCTTTACGTTCATTTCTCTTTGCAATCTTTTTTGTTTCAGGTAGATCAACACTTCCAATGCGACCAATTCGTCTGGTTCTCTGGTCCAAGAGAAATGGTTGTTCAATAATAGGAACTTTCCTTTCCTTTGGACAATTGCATGAAGAAAAAGAAATGCATTTACAAGCAGCGATGTCAAATAATTCTGCGGCAGAAGAGACAAAGTCGTCTCTTTTAGAGCGCAAACCTATTTGGTTCCTTAAAAACATTTGTTTAAGTGTCAGAAATTTCTTATGGTATGTGGTGAGAATTTGTAGAACTCTGGTGTGTGAGACTATCGGAATAGATGACTTTTTGAAAATATTTTCAACCATTTTTGCAACTATTTCTGAAACCTCTTTACTCCTAGGTTCATAGTTGTCAAGTAACGCGAGTACGACTAGCAGCGGAAAAAGCGGATCGACGGAAAAGAGGGAAACAAGGAAATCAAAAGGAGCAGAGCATAACAATGGAAATGTAAGTGAAATGCTCGTGCGCCATTAAAAAATTAAATATTAAATAAAATTGCCATCCCACGGCGAATAAGTGATAATAAATAAAACTGCCATCTCACTACGCATGAGTGAAATATTGGAGGATTTATTTCAGAGTTTGAAGACTTGAATTAAACCGTTCGGATCGCTGTTGTGATGCGCTGGCGTCATTGTTGACGCATTCAGGGAGAAGTGTGGCCGCAAGCCGATTTTTACCTTGCGCTGCGGCGCGCCGCCTTTTCGCTCGTATCTCGGGAACGGTTCGTCCTACGGCCATGATCATAATACCATTTCGGTAGCTAATGATGCGACAAACAACTTTTCTTTTATACATTTTGCCATGAGAGGCGTATTTCAGGCGCTAGGTAGGCAATTTCACGATTTTAGGCAAATTTCCGAAATTTCAAGGCCGGAGTTGGGGTTGAAGATGCAGTCCGATCTCAAAACAAAAATCAACAAAATCAAAAGATCAACAAAAAAAAAAATTGCATTGGAATCAGGAAGTACTAAGGCAACTTTTCCGCACTATTAGAAATCTCGAATCGAAAAAAGTCCGGAATCGACCCACCCTATTGTGAAGTGCGCTTGCTATCTCGTGCAAAAGTGATTCAAAGGGTACTTGAACTCAAAGAAGAAATTGCTATGTTTCTCGAGGTAAATCATAATGAAGACGGCAATATGTTTTGATTTTGGATGATAATTTTATTGTTAAACTTACATATTTGGTTGACATTTTTGAAAAATTGAGTGTTCTTAATAAATTGTAGCAATTTCGCCTGCATGACTGACTACTTGGCGTAATACGATATTACGATCCATGGTCACAAGTGTTCAAGCGTAGTCTCAGCAACTGACTCCGCGCACTAAACGTGTATACCGCAGCGTCAGCATTTTCGCACGCTAGCCGGTCTGCATATTTAGTGCACAGCTTAAGCTGATGATTTTGAATTTTGAAAATAAAGGCAGTCTGTCTTTGGACACACAATGAACAACACCGTTTTACTTATTACAAAATCAATGCGAGGACCGCAAATGCATTTGCTTATACAAAAAGACAAAGTTATTAAAAAAGTGGAGCTATGGAAATCAAATCAAAAAAAAATAAGATTGACATGTTTCCACGTTTAAATTTATGCGCACGAGATAACATATGTAGAAGCAAACAAAAATATCTTTGTGGAACACTTGAATGCTTTGTTTTCAATTTTCTTTGTTGCTTCAATTTTCGAATTATTTTGGTGATCTTGATTTTACAAAGTTTGCGTGGATACAGAATCCATTTATCGACGAAGAAGATGATGAATTTTGAAGGACAAGTATTGAAAAAGAAAAATTGATTGAATTATCTTATGATATGATTAAATATTAAATAATATGATTCAATATTTTTAAGGGAGGCGTGGCGTAGTAACATCAAGTTTGGAAACCACTGACTTAATGATCCGGCATATGGATGCAGTCACATACTTAGAAGCCGTGGGTTCTTTGTTGTTTATTTCACAGGTTACACGTCCGGACATTTGCTTCGCAGTCAACTTACTCAGCAGATTTAGTACTTATCCAGGGAAAGCCCACTGGGTAGCTGTCAAGTGAGTCATGAGATACCTGAGCTCAGTCATGTGTAAATGTCATATTTCACTTCCGGAATAAAACTTCTTCCCTTTTTCTGTTCAAACTGTGAAACTCGACACACGCGTTCTTCTGTATTCGAGTCCGCTGCACGAGATAAGTATTCAACAAAAAGAAATAGTGTCGTGCAAAACACAGAAGGAAAATACAAGGTGCTAACAAAAAAAAAACAAAATAAAGCTTCACAAAATCACAGAAAAAAAACAGTGCAACAACAAGTTAATACACAACATATTACGAAACAGTTAGTGACACCCCTGCATAGAGTCGGATACTATGCAACACTGATCTTGCTAGATAGTCAGTGAACTACAACAGCAATCAGCGAAAAGACCACTACATCAGCCCAATCCAAAACCCTATCGAGTTGGATTCGACGATACATGCTGCGCACAATAATAATATCCGCACTATTCAGTTTCGTCCTCCCATATTTAACCCATATGGCTTTTACTACTACTCACAATCAGCCACAACAACCATTGCAGTCTGGCAAAACAGACAACTCTCCCCCAGTATGACCCCAACCGATTTAACAACGATAAAATCCTGGCTAAGTTCAAGCGCCGACTAGGTCAATGGAGCTATGAGGAGTATATCGACTCTATGGACTCATCCGCAAAACGAAGATTTTATCGCGACGTTAACCGCCAATTGGAAAAGGAACGAAAAGTCACGAGCTTCATCACTACTTTCACTAAGCTCGAGAAAATGGGGACAAATAAATACAAAGCTCCAAGACTTATACAGGCTAGGCACCCAACATTCAACCTCGCTTATGGAGTATACATTAAGCTACTTGAAAAATCTCTCAAATCAGACATACACTTTGGAAAAGGAACATACGACGAAATTGGGTCAAAAAGTTCACAGACTTAGTAGAAAATACAAATACTACACTGAGGGAGACCACACCACCTTTGATTCACACGTCACTGTCGAAATGCTCAAACTTTGCCACCGATTTTATTCAATATGCTATAAACAAGACGGACTACTCAAGCTATGCAAGCGCACAATTAAAAACCGATGTACTATATATCCCGCAATGGTGAACGTTTGTGATGGTCCACTTTTGACGTAAAAGATTACAAGCTAAGCCTTGACTAGGGTATGCAACCCTAGGCAATCATCGCCAGTAATAGATTAGCACCGAACTTGCACCACTGAACTTAAAGGGTTTCTCGCGAGTGAGGATGAAGTGAATCGCTCTTTTTGGATTTGGACAATCAAAGGAGGAGATCGTCGAAGTCCGCCGCCACGCTCGGCCGTCGTGCAGAACTGCTGCCACCAAACTGGGATGCTTGACTGCAGCAAGATTTATCGTCGCAATCCGACGCTGTCCGTCCCAAAGTGACAAGTGCCGAAGAGCTGCCGCCCGAATTATCGGCTTAATTCGACGATATCCCTCTGCCGCATCCCACAAGTGCCACTTAAAAGGAGCCGCAGCCCGATTTTCGCCACGATTTGGCGTCGTCCATCTCGCGCACCTCAAAGGTGCCACGTAAAGCGGAGCCGCAGCCGGAAGTGCCACGGGCAAAGAGCTACAGCCGTAGGGTGTGAACTTGTTGCACAGCGCCCATCGCGCAGGTGGCTGTCGCTGAGGTCCGGCAACCGCCTGTATCTGACTTTTTTCTGGGAGGGGGCGAAAGCATCCAAGTGCGGTATCGCCAAATGATTCATTAAATTTTGGAATTTGAAAAAATAACCGAAGCAATAGCCGATTTCATAGTACTCGTAACAAACCTTTTTCAGTAGTTGACGGGGAAGGCTTCGTACGGCACATGAAGCAAATAGTGCCACTTTATAAGGTCCCCAGTAGAGAAACGTTCAAAGCGCGAATAGATGAAAAATATCTAGTAATGTCAAACATGTTTAAGGGGAGGTGGACACCGGGCAGTTGAGCAAAATTTCCAAAACATGCCGTCGGAAAAGCCTAATAACGGACGCCATTTTGTTTTTTTTTTTCTAATAATAAAAAATAAAAATAGAAATCTATAAATAAAAGTACATTGTATCAAAGTGCCAAATATCGTCTTGATATGTTTTTTAGTTTTCGTGTAAATAATTCCCAAAGTTAACTTACTTTTTGGTGGTCTGGATGAGAACCTCCCCTTAAGCAGTCTCTTCAGAAAGTCGATTATTATTCCCTTACCTATGACATATGGACGTAACAATGCAGACGAAATCTTTTGTTGGCGTAACAGTTCACTTTTTGGATAGAGGAAAACTTGGAATAATTGGGGTGCTTGAGCTAACGCAAAGCCATACGGCGGACTATCAAAAAGATTGTCTACATTTTTGATGGCGAAAACCACAATAGAAATGATTCAAGAGGGTCGATTCTTTGTCGAAACCATTTTTGGCGAAGAAACAGTTTCCGAGTTTTCGTTGAATATATGCGATTGTTGGCCAGCAATCGAAGAAATCAGACATCTCGACACTCCAGACGAAGGTGCAAAAATTACTCATAAACTGCTTCGACTGATACCAGTGACATGAGGGATCCTGCAAAAACTGTTGTGTTCATTACTGGTCACTTCACCTCACTCCATGACCGTTGAGAAAGTGATTTCTCATTATAATCAAATTAAATCAAACCACCGACTGTCAACTTCAAACGAGACCATATACTCGAGAATGTTTGTGGCACTGAATGGAGTAGCTACAGCTGTATATGACCCTAGGCGAGCTGTAGCAGAGTTCCGGATTTAACCTTGTACTCCGAAAGGGATTTCGTTCGGAAGTTTTTTCGTAAAGATGGCGGTTTGTGATTTTATTTGTCATTTAGTTATCTTTCATATCCTCTTTGTTATATACGTGCTCACAAATTCTTAACTGTATGTTGACAAAAATCATTAAACACATGTAGAATTTATATATCAAACTTAAGTCGTGCGTATGTTTTTTTCCATATAAATTCCTCAATGACAGTATATTTGATGCACTATCATTCATTCGTTGATAAATTGCTTTGATTTGCATCAAAAAAACTTCATTCGAATTAGCAAGTTATATATTTTTTGACATTTTGGGGAAATCATATATGTTCAGAAAATTTCTGACATTATTTCAGTTGGGTGTTGTTCACGCATTTCCAAAAATTTGTTGTGGCCAGATTATGATTACTACGTGGCCACGGCAGACTACTAAGTGGTCATTTGGCCACGTTCGTATTACTTAAAAAATGTCCTGCAACCCCTCCAGCTCACAGTTCCTCAAATGGCCAAGTAGAGCGGTTCCATCGGACCTTAACAGATATTTGCTATAGAAGAGTTTGCTATAGAAGACACTATAGAGCTTATCCTTATAGCCACTGCAAAATACAACAGAACAATCCACTCTACGACCGATTGTAGACCTATTGATATTAATATCAATCAATACCGAAAGAACTGAGAGAAAAGATTTAGTCAAAAATAGTAGCTAAACAGAAATCCGACCTGACCTCTCATAACAAAGATAGGATACTTAAGTCATATAACCCAGAGGAAAAGAAGTCTATGTCAAGATAAACATAGAATGATCTGGCAACACCCAAGCAGCTGGGTGCGTTTTTGAGCTGGGTTCTCTGAAAAATCTTAAAATTTGAACAAATTGGTGAATTTCCGTGCAAATTAAATACATTTTCAATTGAAATCGTTTTGAACAGAACAAAACGGAAGTTTTTACATTAGTAAATCAAATTAAATACAAGTAATAAAAGTTATACAGAAGTGTATATGAGCTGCGCACAATCCGAAGAGCCGTCTTTTTGATGACAAGAACCTTGGTGACATGGACCAAAGCACGTCCACACCAGTGCGTGTGGCAAAGGGGTCCGGTTCTCCCCAGAAGAGGCAGACGGGGACTGCTAGGGATGGGTAAATTCGAATATTCGAAATTCTATTTTTAATCGAATTTTAGCTGCAAAATGGCGAATTTTTAAAATCGAACTTTATGGTGCTAAAATTCGGTACAATCGAATATTGCGTTAAAAAATCGAATCGCAACGCTGCATTACCCATCCCTACTTGACGGAATTACTGAATCTGGTTTTAGAAAAAAATGGCGCCGAGTGTTGAGTGGCAATATTTCGACAGAAAAGAAAAGGCAACCGCTGTGTGCTTAAAGTGGCACAACATTTTTAAATATCACAGCAGCACAACTACTTTCATAAAGCACTTGCAAAATGTGCATAAAATGAATATGGAGGTGAGCATAACGGGTTATAACTAAAAACCTGCACTAACTTCAACGGCTTGCTATTTTATTATTATTTTCTAATACCCGACCGGGTATTATAGCAATGTTTGATATTATCATATTATTCACAATCATTTTTATCATTCCATATTACATATACAAACCAAAATTACCAATTGGCATCCACGGACAACATGCATCTGATTTCATAGAGACTTTTCTTGTGAACACCCAAAACTGGATAAAAACATATCCCTTATGGCATTTTGCACAGGCCTACAAGCAGGCAGTAAACAGAATGACTGAATCAACTGCTAATAATAATAATATTATGCAATTAGCGAATTGATTGCATCATCTTTTTAACGTCTAATTTGTAAAAGCTTACAAATTCAATTAGTGCGTAAAATTGGTTCTAAGCAGCAATACCTCCGCGAGCGCGTTGTAAATTTTTTATAAAAAAACATGAAGACGCAGGGAAAAAGTTTACGTGTGAGCATTTTATGGTGGAAGGCGTCTCCAGAAGAACAATTTACTCAATACTAAGTACTCTGAAAATAGAAAGGCAACCGGGTTCTGGAAGAAAGCCGACTATTATTACGCCGAAAAACATTCGGAAGCTGAAGACTGCGTTCAACAATAAGAATTGCATAAGTCAAACCGAAGCATGATGCGCATGAGTTGAATTGATTGAATTGATGAATTTGAGTTGCGAATATTGGAAATAGAAATGAAAGAGAAGGTGGCCAAGTATGAGATTAACAGGAAGTATGCAAAACAATAAACAAATGTGTTACAAATGTAATTTGATTTTTAAAATAAAACATTGAATTGGAATTAGAAAAATATTAATGCATATATGTATGTTTATCTTTTAGGAAGTGGCTTCAATTTCATTGACGGAGAATGCGGCTCAAACTCAGTTGGACTGGTCGACATGGAGTCCGAACACCCTCCAACAACCAAAATCAAAGAAATTAGTGGTCGAGAAACAAGTAAGCCACAAGCGCTCTCTGGAAGCAGAAAAAATTAAGCTTGCTTCGATCCAACAAAAATTCTACGAAGACGAAAACGTTTGCGCACAAGAAAAACACGAGCAGGAGCTAATAGCGCTGAAAATGAAAAATGAGCTGCTGCGAATGGAAGTGTTGGAGAAAAAAGCAAAGCTGGGATTGGAATGTAAGCGGATATTGCGTATATTTTTGTTAGCAAATGTACATATATTCGGTTCTTTACAGAGTTGATGTCATTTTCCAGCAGCTTCATAACCTGCAACAAATACAATTATAATAATAAGTGAATTTTAATAAAAATTATTAATAAATTTAATAAATATTAATAAAAATCATAAATTGACCTTGCAAAATAATTTTCTATTAATGAGGTCCTTGCCACAGAATCGGCATTATTCCCATTGGCAATGGTTTCTACAGCATCTTCAGCAATACCTGGTGGTAATAAGTCTTCTGTTGGCGGTAGCTGGTCTTTGGCAAGTATTGCGATATTGTGAAGAACACCACATGCCACAATAATAGCCATTGTGGTGCTAATTGATATTTGCAGTCCCATAGCAAGTACCGGAAAACGTCTTTTCCATACTCCGAAACATCGCTCGATTGTATTTCGAGTACGGATTTGTGATTCGTTGTAAAGTTTTTCAGCTGCGGTTTGTGGATTCAACAATGGAGTCATCATATAGTTGCATTGCTTATATCCACTATCGCCCAAGATTATGTAATTGCGCAAACATCCATTCTCCAAAAGAAATTTCAAACGGCTATTTCGAAATATGTTACTGTCATGTGCTGATCCAGGCCACCTTGCAACCAAATCCTGGAATATCAAGTTCGCGCTGCAAACAGCCTGGACGTTGAGCGAAAAGTATCCTTTTCGGTTTCGAAAAATTTCTGCGTTATCTCCTCCGGGTGACTGGATGCGAACGTGGGTACAATCGATGGCTCCCACCACTTTAGGGAACTTCGCGACATTAAAAAATTCTGTCACTATCTGCTGCATGCCATTGATATCACTTGGAAACCTGATGAACTCTTTAGATAAAGCCGCTAAAGCAAGCGATACTTCTTTTACTGCGCGGCTGGCTGTGGAGACGCTGACCCCGCAAAAATCGCCAACAGTTATTAAAAAACTACCGCTTGAGTAGAACCTCAACGCTATTAGAAGTTTGGTTCTTGGTAACACCGAACAATGTCTGAAAAGTTGAATATGCATTGTCACATGTATTTTAATAGTGATAACATTATATTAACCTCTCCGCTTTAGATTGCAGACTGCTACAAATTGTATTCAAAATGAATTTGCAAGTGGCCTTGGACAACCTGAATCTTTTTGTGAACTCGTTGTCATCGTATTCGGCAAAATAGTCCAATCAGCTGTTAAATGTTCTATTTGCCGTATTTTGCGACCCGTACCTTCAAAATCGTCTTCCAGTGCATGAATATAAAAAACACGCCTATTTTCCATAGCGAAAGATTTCAGATTTCATTTCCCATTGTAATTTCATTACCAGCTGTTTTTTGTTTGTAAACAAACATTTGCATGTACTTGGCACCACTTCCACTTAAAGTTCACTTTAAAGTTTAACACGCAGTCAATCCTTCGGGTAAATTTTATCCGGAGGATAGCTTAACGGGCAGATGAGAAAACGAAAATGCGTTTATCGGCCCGTTAAACTGAACTTTAAAGTTAACGCGAAGATGAGAAAACGGCCCTGAATGTTGTGATTCACTGCAAGCTCACACACGAGAGGTGAGTAATTTACAGTAATCGTGAGTAATCGTACAGTATCATATGATACATCATTTTAAAGCTCTTGATGAGCATATTTGCACAAACTTGTATGAGCATATTTGCACAAATTGTAGATGGATAAAGCCTGTCTGGAGATATTTGGATCGAAAGTTGCATTAATTTCCCTATTGGAAACAGCATTGCTCTTTACGTTTATCAAATCCAATCAGAAAGCTATGCGCTTGAGCGAGAAGACGCGAATAAGCAAGCAAACCAAATCGTGCATGGAACCCACACGTTCCACACACGCATGTGGTGAGAGCGTTACTTTCAGTGTTGCCATTTCGGAGCCATTTCGATTTTCTTTTGTTCTTTAGCTTGTGTTCTTCTTTGATGCTAGCCAGTGCTGCTATGTTCCAAATTTTACATTTTTATGTTTTGTTTTGATCATTATTATTCTTACGTTATTCAGAAGAGTCCAATTCAAATTTTACAAAAAAGCAATTTGAATAAACAAAATGGTAGTTTTTTTTTACACCCGAATTTCGGGAGTTACAACTAGTAATGATTATTTTTTTTTACAACAGATTGAATGATATGTCTGGATAGAGAAAAATGGGACGCAATCGTGACATTGGTCGAAAATTTGAAAGTGGAGGAACAAAAGCAAAAAAAAAAAGGAAACTACAAGATACATTTTTAAAGAAACAAGAGGGTGCCATCGAAAAATTTTTTTCTTTCCCATCAACGAGTAAATCTTCAAATACTCTCAGTGTTGGTGACTCCAAAAAATCACTTCAACATACCTCACCATTACAGGACACAAATAATGATTCATCTACACAAAGCAGTTAGTTTTTCCGTGTTTTCTATATTGTTGCCATTGACGACTTCCACAATAATTTTTTACCGTTAAATTTGATCAAACAAAATATTACAGATGCTCGCAGAGATACATATGACGGAGTAAATGAAGATATTACTGAAAATTCTTATTATTCTGCATCCGAAGCTGAAAAAATAAATGAAAGTTCGAATGTAACTTCAGCAATTCAGAGACCCAATGAGCGCATCTGATCGTAGTGAAGACGCGTCGGATGTTGATGGTAATACTAATATTTCGTCCCGTAAAATTTATCATTTATGTATATCTGTTTTATTTCCATCAATTTATTGATCTAAGATCGTGTTAAGACTAAATTTATATTCTTTATAAATATTTCAGATCCTCCTGCTAGAAAATCTTCATCAGATAATGACATTGATCATTCGACAAACATTGAAACAAATCTTAATGACCCTGGAGAATGGCCTGAAAATTTGACAACTTCGCAAATTGACATTATTGTTGAGAAAGGCCCAATCAGAGTTCAAAATATCCAATATCCTCGAAATGTTGAGGATCGTCATTTTTCCGATTTTTACTACTGTCGCGTTTTATCAAACGGAGAACGTGTCGATCGACGATGGCTAGTCTACTCGAAAGCAAAAGATAGTTTATTCTGTTTTTGTTGTAAAATTTTCCAAATCGGCGCAAAAACAAAATCACGATTCGCAGTTCTTGGTTTTCAAGACTGGAAACATACAACTTCAGCGATAGAGAGCCACGAGCTATCACAAACTCACTTGCTCAACTTGCAAAGGTATATTGATAATTTGAATTTTTAAATTATAATAAATGTATTCCACTTAAATTTTCGATTGCACAACAGATGATTCGAATGAAATACTTTGTAGAGAGAAAAGTCTAAGCTTTTACGCACAGAGTTATCATTTTTCACGTGAATTCTGTACAAAAAAAACAGTCATTATTTCGATTTGGCTTGCAATAAAAGAGCAAAAAACAACTTGACTTTATTAACGACAGTAGCAACTATTAACGAAAAATATTCGCTCCGAGTGACCGTAAAACATACTTTGACAAAATCGTGGAGTGACCATAACCTCAATATGAAAGAGAACGTATTTAATCGCAAAATTTATAAACTGACGTTCTCAAAATAATTCATCGTTTCATTGCAGGTGGATAGAATCTGAATTACGAATGAAACAAGTATCAGGCATTGATAAAAAACTTCAACAAATGATAATAGATGAAACGATGCGCTGGCGAGAAGTGTTGAAGCGCTTGTTGCATATCACGTTGTACTTAGCAGAACATAATTTGGCTTTTCGTGGTCAAACTGATAAGTTATTCGCTTTAAACAATGGCAATTTCTTGGGACTTGTCGAGATGATTGCACATTTTGACCCTGTTTTGGAAAAACACCTCGACAAAATCTCATCCCAAGAGATACACGATCATTATCTCGGGAAGGACACGCAGAACGAATTTATAGATTTATTGGCAACCACTGTTCGCGATAAAATCTGTTTGAAGATTTCTTCTGCCAAATATTTCGCCTTGATTCTTGATTGCACGCCTGACACGAGTCGACAAGAACAATTATCTTTTGTAATCCGATTCGTCGATATGGAAACTGAAGATGTTCGAGTTGAAGAACGCTTTTTAGAATTCGTACCGGTTTTATCTTCCACGGGTGAAAATTTGACGAATGTGATTTCCACTGAATTGGACAAATTTGGTCTTCCTATTGCAGATTGTCGTGGCCAGGGTTACGACAATGGCTCTAATATGAAGGGAATCAAATCAGGAGTTCAAGCACGAATCATGGAACTGAATCCTCGAGCATTCTACACCCCCTGCGCATCTCACAGCTTAAATTTAGTGTTATGTGACATGGCTTCCGCAAATCGTCAAGCAGAGTATGTTTTTGGCATATTGAATAATGTTTACTGCATTTTTGGATCATCAACACATAGATGGTCCATTTTGCACAAACATGTTGAGATAGGCGTAAAAAACTGGTCTGAAACAAGATGGGAGAGTCGTATAAATAGTGTCAAAGCAGTAAGGTTTCAACTTAAAGGTGTTGTCGAAGCTATGTCTGAGTATGCTTCTTTAGAGTCAGATCTTGTAAATAAACATAAAGCTCAATCGTTAGTAGAAAAAATGATAAAAATGGAGTTTGTCGTAGGTCTGGTCGTTTGGTACGATATTTTACTTGCGGTAAATGTCGTGAGCAAAAAGTTGCAGTCAAAAGATGGCACTAGATGAAGCTGTGAAAGGGCTGAAAGGAATCAAGAGTTTCTTATCCGAATATCGCTGTACTGGGTACGAGAAAGCAGTAGTTGCAGCTCGTGAAATCTTAAAACATCTCGATGTAGAACCAACATTCGAAACAAAGCGAATCCGAAAAGTCAGAAAACAATTTGAGTATGAAGGTCATGATGGTCCTCTAAACTCAGAAAAATCGCCGAAAAAAGTTTTAACAATAGAATTTTTCAACGTCGTTGTGGATGGTGCTTTGTCGGCTGTGTCTGAACGGTTTGAGCAATTTGAGAATTACGAAAACCTCTTTGGATTTCTGTACGATCCGAAAAGATTGAAAAAAATTTCTGATGACGATTTATTAAAGAATTGTAAAGATTTAGATTTAGCGCTACGTCACGAGAACGACCTGGATGGTGCTGAGCTTTTTTCGGAACTCAAAATTTTCCGGCATTTCATTACGGATGAAATGCGAAACGCTATTCAGGTTCTTCGATTTCTCCGTTCTTACGGTAGTGGTTTCCCGAACACCATTATTGGATATAGAATTTTATTGACCATTCCCATATCTGTGGCGAGTGCTGAACGATCATTTTCAAAATTAAAATTAATCAAAAACTATTTGAGATCAACTATGGCTCAGGATCGCTTGACATCGCTCGCAATTTTGTCAATCGAAAAGGATATTTCGCGTACTACTGATTTCGAGACTGTCATCGACACATTTGCAAAACTAAAAGCTCGCAAGGTTAACTTACATGTCTAAATTGAAATGTATTTGATGAAACTTATATCCTTAAGAACACTAGATATTGAATAAAACAATTTTGATCTTCCGCAGTAATCAGTATATTATTCTGAAAATGATAAAAAAAACCCATTCAATGGAGTATCGATTGAAAAATACCATAACAATACTATTAAATGATGATGATTATTCAAAGAATTCGCAGTATTACTACAAACTTTCTTCCCAAATGTTACTTGTGGTGAAACCTTGAGCTGAAATTTAATCTTAACCGCGAAGGCCTCGCGAAAAATCCACGGCCCAGGGCCTCGCGTTGGCTAACGCCGGCACTGATAATATATAATATATGTATAAATATATTACACTGTAACTTAGAAACATCGAATAGATTCCACTCACCGAATGCAACCCTGTATCAGAATCGCTAAATTGGCAGCACTGCTGATCTATTACCATGTGCAGAGATTACCATTTAGATCCGCTGGGATCTAAAGAGCACATCATATACTTCGATCATTTTTTCACTAGCCACACGTTGCTCAGAGAATAAGCAGATGCATTATTTATTATCTCCTTGTTTCAATAAAGGACATGAAACGTATGCGAGTTATGTATACTCTCCCGTCTCCCCAAACAGACCTACAAAACAATATACGATACCTAATTTTCTCACGATCGTTTCTGTTGAGATGTGGCATCACTCCCCGTTTTTATATAACTGGCAACGCCAATGGCCCGTTACATTTCACTTTCTCTTCCTGTTCTAATCGTCATCAATAAAGGATGTTGTGGATAAATGAATCCAGGTGTAAGCGGTTGCAACCCTGCGTGGTTGTGTGGGCAGTGGCAGCACTGCGTGGTTGTGTGGCTGGTGGCAGCTCTGCGTGGCTGTGTGGGCAGTTTGTAGCCCTGCGCATTCGTTATTTTATTGTTCATTGTTGCTGTCAGAGGTCAGGGGTGCAAACTGCGGTAAGCTCGATTATCTGAACTGAAATTTGTATTTTAATTTGTTTTTCCGAAACAGAAATAAACCACTCTATTCACCAGTGGCCGCCAAGCGTTTAATTTCGAGCCCCTGATTGCCGTTAGGCAACAGATGTGTAAGCTAAATTGAGTCTTTTTATTTTCAGAAAACATCGGAATAAAATCTCCAAGATAATAACGCATCACTTAACACGCTGAAAGATTTTATAAACTAATTCGACGGCACTGGCAACCCAGAAATTTGGGTAACTCAACTAAAAAATATTGTAACAGCATACGGATTGGATGACAACATGTTACGAGCATTGTTTGTAGCCAAAGTAAAAGGCAAAGCACAAGCATGGTTACACTCGATGCCAAACTTCATAATGGAAGACATCAACAACCTGATCGAACAAATGAAAGAATTTTTCAGCGTGAAAAAAAAAGAGAATGACTCTAAAGCGAAATTTCGAAGCCAGGAAGTGGCAAGAGAAATTAATGCAACTTTCGATGCAAATATCTCCAGATAGGCTTTATCAATCTACATTTTGTAAAGTTTGTGCAAATATGCTCATCAAGACCTTTAAAATGATGTATCATATGATATTGTACGATGTGTGGATAGCGAGATCTCAGCGCCCTTATTCAAATAAATATATAGATTTATCCTATTTATAAATTATATGTCATTCAGCACCCCACGGCCCAGTTCTTTTACAAGAAATTTCTTGCAACGACGCAGTGTGAAGGTGCGGCATCTAAAATCGCAATACAAAAAGGCCAACGACTGGCTTGCGTCAACGGGGGCAGGAGTGCTTGAGGAAGACGAGAATGGAAGCGTTGAAGGTAATTGACATTTGTATTGCGATAATTCCCAAATAAATGTACTCTGTTAGCATTTTCAGTGATAGACGATGAAGCTACAACTTTACAAAATTACTGGTTTCAACGAGATTGAAGAATGAGGCGTACTTCTGTGCTAAAAGAAAGAAAAAAATACCGTGCTGTGGGAAAAAGTCTTGCGCGAAATAAAAGAAGTAGACAGCGGCTTTAAATTGAGCCGAGACATCAATCCGAAATTCTTGAATCTTATGGTCACTTATCGGAGGATTAAAAAGCGGAACCACAAATCAGGAGAGGGGGCAAGCACGTGCGAGTTTTTTGAAGATTTCGATGCAGTGTACGGAACAAGGAGTGATGTCGTCGTGCTCCGCAACTTATTTTATTCGAGTTTGGAGACATTGGAATCTGTGCTTCTTGCATCAAAGCAGTTGTAGTGGTACCACGTAGCCACTTATGCCAACATTAATAACTTTTGCTACACTCGAGCGCATATGTGCCAAAGTGTCAAATAGCACCGCGCGCACGACACAAGCGACACTCAAGTGGCTAAGCCAGCGGCGTGCCATCCGACACCACTGACCGCAGTGCAGTGTCCCACATATGGAACTTGCACTGATCGGCACTCTGTGTGATGTCACCTACCGCAGGGCAATGGCACTTGAGGAAAAGTGCTGCATCGACCGAAAAGGTCCCGTGACGCTGATTGGTCACACTTCCGCGACATTGGAAATTCGGGCGGAGCATTGGAAATGCTCAGTAGTATAACAGTTTGTAAATTTAGTATATAAGACCTAAAATTTGAAAAATAAAATCAGCTTCTTGACAAGAGACAAACCTTGCGTTTCTCCTTTGATTTTTGCTCAACACGTAGGCTCTTTAGCCATAGCATAATTGGCGCGACCCGCCGCTTCATATAGGTCACCCCGAACTGACTAACGCCTGACCTATCATTGACTGATAGATAGAAATTCCTCACCGTATCCAATACACTTTTCACCGGTACACCACATGGCGATCCTGCACAAATCGATCCTGCCCAAATCGATCCTGCACGACTCGATCCTGCAAATCGAACCAACAAGATTAAGATTCACTCCGAGACTTGAACACTACTACCCCTATGTCAACCCAGGAAGAGATCGACGCGATCTTCCGGAAGTGGGAACACTTGGCGACAACTCAAGGAGCAGTAGACGAATACATCCCGCAGCCCGTTGCATAACAGGGAGAAATCCCACACTACACTCCAACACCGAAGACAGCAGGCCCCAGAAGACTTACCATCGAGGAGTACAGGCGGAAAACGACGAAACAACCGACACCGCCAACCGAGCACAAACCAAGGACGCACGAACGACAGCAAAAACTCTTGTAGAACAGTTCATTCTCAAGTACGGTTGTTTCAAAACGTTGAAATCCGACCGAGGCACCGAGTTCACAAATGAGCTAATGCACAACATATGCCAATTACTTGACGTGCGACAAATTTTTTCGACACCCTACCATCATCAAACAATCGGAGCACTCGAACGTAACCACAGAACACTGCATGAATACTTACTAGCATTTACAACCGAACACGAATGGGACAAATGGGTACCATATTTCACTTTCGCGTATAATACGACACCACATGTCGAAACGCAGTACTCCCCATACGAGTTAGTCTTCGGAAAATTACCGTCACTACCAAGTGACAAAATATATGACAACAAACAAATTTATGACTTTGACAATTACGCCAACGAACTAAAAGTTAGGCTGCAAACATCCATAGATAAGGCTAGGAATATGATAGAAATAGCTAAACATAAGAGACAAATTAATTATGATAAGAACACAAATAAAACACAATTCGAAATAGGAGATTTAGTTTTTATACGATTAGAGACAAATAAAAAATTACAAAGTCCTTACCACGGACCGTACAAGATTATAGATAGAAATGGAGTAAACTCCACACTAGACATAAACGGCAAATATAAGGTATTACATAATAATAATCTTAAGAAATTTCTTGGAGATAATGACTTAGCAAATAACATCTAAAAATTGTACAAAATAAAGATTAAAATACATATTACACTAAGACAACAAAACAAATATTTACGCTATCTACAAGCTCAATAATGTTAGCTAAGCATTTCCAAATCCACCTCCGAAAACCCGACCGATATCTTAAAAAATTATTCCAAGTAATAATTTTTCGCTTAAGGGCAATGGTGTAGTGGTACCACGTAGCCACTTATGCCAACATTAATAACTTTTGCTACACTCGAGCGCATATGTGCCAAAGTGTCAAATAGCACCGCGCGCACGACACAAGCGACACTCAAGTGGCTAAGCCAGCGGCGTGCCATCCGACACCACTGACCGCAGTGCAGTGTCCCACATATGGAACTTGCACTGATCGGCACTCTGTGTGATGTCACCTACCGCAGGGCAATGGCACTTGAGGAAAAGTGCTGCATCGACCGAAAAGGTCCCGTGACGCTGATTGGTCACACTTCCGCGACATTGGAAATTCGGGCGGAGCATTGGAAATGCTCAGTAGTATAACAGTTTGTAAATTTAGTATATAAGACCTAAAATTTGAAAAATAAAATCAGCTTCTTGACAAGAGACAAACCTTGCGTTTCTCCTTTGATTTTTGCTCAACACGTAGGCTCTTTAGCCATAGCATAATTGGCGCGACCCGCCGCTTCATATAGGTCACCCCGAACTGACTAACGCCTGACCTATCATTGACTGATAGATAGAAATTCCTCACCGTATCCAATACACTTTTCACCGGTACACCACACAGTGCTGCCACATCAATGTATGCAATATATCACGCCTGCATAACTAACTGGCATCACGACAGTAGTGATAGAGCATTACTGCTTTGAATAGGGATGTTTAAGAAGACAGCCATGTTCTTAAAGCATACGGCATTTAGTAGTTTTGCGCGCAAATCGCTCTTGAGGCCGGTGATATTTCTGTTTTGTTAGGCTATCCGACAGCAGAAATACCAGTGGACTCAAGAGCGGAGGTAATAACGCCAACAATAACTTTGCCTGATACGCCTTTACCGAATGTGCCGGATACGCCAACATGCGAGCCCTCGACCTCCAAACCAAAAAGAGTGGCAAAACGAAAGGCCGTGTATGATGGTGCTCGAGACAACTTCTCCAAAATAGCCAAGCAGCAAGCAGATGCTATGATGGTAAGCATAAATCTTACTGCTGTAATATAAATGTTAAGAATATGTCTTTATGCAGATCCAGGCCGAAGCAGCGAAAACGCAGGCAGAAGCTACACTTTTGCAAGCGCAGGCTTTCGATCGTGTAGCGACAGCTTTAGAAGACTTAGCTAAGTCAGTTTGTTCCTCCAAACATTGTAAATAAAATAATAAAAAAAGGAATGTTTGTTTAACTATTTGTAATTGTCTCTATGGTAACTTAATTCGTGATTTGGTATAAATTGACATTTGAGAGAAATGTATAGAGGGGCGAATATGTGCTAATATTATTTTTTCAGCTCAGCAACATAAGCATCGACTCAGCTGGAGGCCTTCATCTGATCGCGCTGCAGAATTCCCATGTAAGTTGCTTTTCTCTTTTGTTTTTATTGTACATATTTTCGCCTTAACCCTTAAATGCATATTGACGTAAAACTGCAACATACCACTAACACGGCTACCAAATCATTATTATGAGCGCAACGCATACTGTTGTAGAATTACTACTACTCGTATCAGGACCATATTTTTTATCGAGTGGCAGCACCTTTTTTCTTTCGCCGCGTCTGTCAAATGCCATCTTGACATTCACAAAGCATTGACTGTCGGAAATTTGTAGCAGGTGAAAATTGGAATAGTGTTTTTGGAGTAAATAGTTGATTTTCGAAGGTAAATAAGTGATTTTTTTTTATTTTATTGTAATAATTCATCTTCTTTTCGGTACAGTAATTGGTTAGGACAATAGCATTTTGGATTGTGTACAAATTGCTTCTATTTTGATGTTGTAAATCTGCAACACTATGCAGTTAGTACAGACAGTATGCCCATATCTGTGATCTGATATATTTTATTGTTTTGCAGTTGCAACCATGAATTCAAGGGAGATAGAAGAATATTTAGCCTTAATTGACTACGGTGAAAGGTCTGAAGATAATCTTGAGGAGACAGATGCAGAAGACCATGAAGTTTCTAATGAAAATCGAGAAGATTTACGTCACGCTCTTGAGAGTCTGGTAGTGGAGGAACACGATGAGTGTGGTGATGATCCGCTCATGGCAGAAGACCCACCATTGATAAATGAAACCCCTGTAGACGGAGAAGTGCCTCAGATTCCATTTCCCTCCACAAGCCAAGCCAGTCGCCGAGCAACTATGAAAGGCCTTGTTTGGAAGGTAAAAAAGTTAGTCTTGAACTCTGACCAGACTGCTTTTCTTGGCAGCACTACTTACCCACCAGAACTGAGGGATCAAGCTGCTACGGGTACTCCGTATAGTATTTTTTCATATTTTCTAACATCTGAAATACTTGAGAAGATAGTGGAAGAATCTAATCTGTACTCTGTTCAAAAAAATGTGACAAAACCCTTGAATTTGACTGAAACTGAACTAAGAAAGTTCATTGCAATACTGATATTTATGTCAGTCATAAAATATCCCAACGTCCGGCTTTACTGGTCTAATACTGTAGGTTTTGAACCAATCAAGAAGACAATGACTGTCAACAGATTTGAGACTATTCGCAGATTTCTGCATTTCAATAACAATGAAAAACATTTTCAAAGGGAACACCCGCAATATGATAGACTCCATAAGATAAGGCCCATAATTAGCCATCTCAATGAAAAGTTTGCATCAGTTGCTATGGAGCAAAGACTATCAATTGATGAGCAGATGTGTGCTACAAAGGTAGCACACTTTATGAAGCAGTACCTACCAAATAAACCACACAGGTGGGGATTCAAATTATATGTAATGTGCAGTGTAAAAGGCTATGCTCATAAGTTTGAGATATACACTGGTCAAGAGAATGAGCGGTTTCAAGATGAGCCAGATTTTGGGCCAGTAGGAAATGTTGTTATCCGGCTATCCAGAGGTGTCCCAAGGCATATAAATCATATTATATATTTTGACAACTTTTATACCTCTGTGCCACTAGTTGCCCATCTTGCCAAACAAGGAATCTACAGTCTAGGCACTGTACAGTACAACAGACTTGTAAATTGCAAACTACCTGACAAAAAAACACTGATGAAAAAATCCGTTCCCCGTGGAACTTATGAAGAGCAAATGACTAGCTTTGATGGTGTTGATTTGACAGCTGTAACTTGGAAGGACAATAAAGCTGTCACTTTCCTATCTTCATATGTTGGAGCAGAACCTGTCTCCCAAGCAGAAAGGTTTGACAAACCGAATAAGACTAGGGTCAAGATTTCTTGCCCACATATTATACAGGAATACAATGCCCATATGGGCGGAGTGGAGCTCATGGACAGCTTCATTGGTAGGTATCGCATAGGAATGAGAAGTCGAAAGTGGTACCTACGTATCTTCTATCACTTATTGGACATGACAGTAATAAATTCTTGGCTGGTTTATAAATATTTGAAAAGAAATGAAGCTCCATCATCAATTCTGAATTTGTGTCACTATAGACTGGAACTAGCTGAGGTGTTAGCCAATGTCAATAATGCAGCTGAATTCTGTAACAAACGAGGAAGGCCCCGCACCAGTAACAGTGTTAAAATGGAACTTCAAGCCAAAAAAAGGCGAGGGCCTGTTGAACATGTTCGACATAAGGACAGATAATGTTGGTCACGGGCCCGATGACTGTGTTCGCAGCAGGTGCAAAATGCCTAGGTGTAAGGGATACACACAAACAAAGTGTGAGAAGTGTGGAGTAGCCCTTTGCCTTACTAAATCCAAGCATTGTTTCAGAGAGTTCCATATGTAATTAATGTAAGTAAATGCATGATGTTGTATATCTGCAACATAAGGTTTTTTAAGGGGGAAAGCCACTGTGACGGGTCAAAAAATTAGTGATTTTAAACATTTTTTTTGACCGAGTAAATATAGGAATTTTTTTATTTTATTAAGCAGACATCTAAGAATATTTCCACAAATTTTTATTAAAAAATATTAAATAGTTTAAACAATAGAGATGATCCCGTAGCGCTTGAAAAAAATTCCCCCTCCATGGCGGCATCGATTTCTCAAAAACCCGTACTCAGAAAAAATAAAATAAAATTTTATTGTAATCTGTATGAATGTAGCTATCTTTGTACGAAGCCGTTTTTTTTTATTTTGATTTTTCACAAAATGGCGACCGATTGAAAATATTTCCATGTTTTCGACCTTGTATTTTTGGTTTTGAGACAGTTTAAAAAATAGTAAAAAACAAAATTTTCCAAATCGGCTACGCTTAACCTTAACCACTACTAAGACGAACAAAACAAAAAAAATTAGAAATCGGTTCATAATTGTTCGAGTTATTGATGCCGCCAGTTCAAAAAAAGTCGTTTCGAGAAAAACGCGTTTAAAGTTTTGAGTCCATTTCTCTCGTAATGAAATCATGTATCTTTTAAAATTTTCATACGTGTGTTAAACTATCGAGTCTTTGAAATTTTGACTTGAAATTTTGTACACATATTTTTGAATATATAAGCTTTGATTTAAAACAAAAAAAAAACCTTTTTTTTTTACCCGTCACAGTGGCTTTCCCCCTTAATAAAACAATATAAAAACAATATATTTTTTAGTTCTTTCTATGTCTCCCTGCATTAGTCTATTACAAATCTACAAGATATATTTTTTTCAAGAGGTCAGAATAAATCATGCATTTAAGGGTTAAAGCATAAGGCATTTAGTAGTTTTTCTTTACCGCTTATCCGAGGCATTTTCGGGAGGAAATTGTTTGATAAGCTTTAGAAAACACTATAATGCGATTGTGGCAAATTTAGAATGGAATACAAACAAAAGGATGCTCAAAGTTGTATTTTATTATCGTTGCCAAATGGTAACTTAAGGGGGCCGATACATGTAAATAGTGTATTTTTTGAGAATTTGTTTGGGGGATAAGGAATTTGGCAATTGACTTTTTTTTTTTTTAATCTTTTATTAACTAATTAAAGGTTCTTTTTCCATTTTTTTTTTTTTGACCCGAGAATCCAAGATGGCGGCGGCGCGTGGGATCAAAAAACCCCCTCCAATCTGATGCGCTGCGTGATTGCATGAGAACCGCTCAACCGATCGCGATGAAATTTTAACCACACCTTCGGAAGACTCATCCCTTCGATGTGAACCTACTTGGTTTTACAAATCTGCAAAAATCTCATGTTGGTGCTTGCAAATTCATCAAAACAGCTGCCCCAAAAATTCAATTTTCTGCCGTTTCCAAAAAAAATCACAGTTTCTTTACTAAACCAGGTTCACATCGAAGCCACAACTGTTTTTTAATTGATTTCCTTTCATTTTTTATTTCAGCCCCATACGAGCAGCGCAATCGCGCAGCGCATCAGATTGGAGGGGGTTTTTTGATCCCACGCGAGTTACGTCCATTGACTTAACGCCCCAATTCCACACCAACCTTCTGGCTAAGCGAATATTTCGCAATTTACCGAATAAGCAATTACCAGTGCACTGACCGTTTCATGCTGATTCAAACTGTCAGTGCACTGGAATTGATTCAAAATGCCTACTCGGCATTATCACCTTTTGGGTTCATACGAACTTTCGCTATTTCGGAAAGTTAGTCTTAAGACCTCGTTGAACGAATAAAGTACACATCTGAAGAATCGTGTTTTTTTATTTTTTCCAACGTATGTAATTGGCGCAGTCGGAGTGCTACAAATCCGAAGACTTGTATAAAGTGCCTAAAGTGCCCCAAAAGCAAGGGACGAAAGCCAATTCCGAAGGAATTACTAAAAAATCTCAACAACACAACACCAATAGTGCATAATGCCCAACAACAACGTCGAAACGCAACAGCTTCAGGCCATTATTCAACGCCAAGACGATGTAATTGCTAGCCTGGAACAACAACTCCGCGAACAACACAATCCAAATAACAACGTAATGTACAACGAAGCAGACGGAATGGTTCCACTGAACATAGTTACCAAAACATCGGGGAACTCCTATTGAGCCAGGACAGCGTTATCAACCAGTTCCGACACCTCAAAGCATTCGGAATGAACAAAGAATACAGCCTACTACAATTCATGGAGAGATGCCTCAAACTATGTCGAAACAACCAGCAACTTCAAGACTTTGGAGTCCAAATCGTCATCAACGAAAAACTCCTCGGAGATGCCGCCAGGTGTATCCGACAATTGGGAGACTGCAGCGATTGGAACACTATCAAATGGAAATTGGCCCAACAATTCCGACCACAAAGGACATATGCCGAAGCATTCAACAAATGCAGAACTGCGAAGGTCAGTAATCTAAGAGAACTGTTCGATTTATTTAAACAAGCGATGTATAATATTAACGAGATATACGAATTCGATGAAACCAAACCAAGCATTTATAAGCCACAATTCGTAGAAAGAGATCTCAGGGAGATTTTAATTGACAAAATCGCCGTACAGAAAGTGGAGTGAACAAGAGCAGCGGCAGGTGATTACCTTTCTGCGCAGCAACGTGCCAATTGAAAAGCCGACAGCGCAGCTTTACTACAAGCGTTTTTTAAATGACATGGGTATTGAGCTGGAGTGGGCACTTGTGCGCTGCAAAGCTAAAAACTTACGGCAAATTTACACAAAGGCAAAGGCCTGGACCAATTCGACGGGGGCTGGTACTATGCGCGATGGCGAAACTACACGGGGTAAATGTTAGGTTGTATCGAGCCCTTCCCGCCATTTTTCATACGATAAAATCGCGGGAAGGGCTCGATATGGTTATGAAAGGCAGCTTTTTTCAAACATGAATATTTTTAGATGTCATTTTAAGAATGTGTCCGGCATTCGACGAATTGGAGGAGATATTTGGCTACAAAGAATATACTGTGAATGCTTGTGTTGTGGACACGGAGGACGGCAACACATTGGGACCAATCAGTGATGAGGACACACAAAGTTGGTTGATTGACGCAAGTGCCACACAGTTAGATACTCCAGCCACTTCAGCACAAACTCCACATTTATTCGCGCACGGCACTCGCCAATGTGCTCGAAGTGCATTCCAGCTTGGTGGAAAACAGGAAGGAGAAATTAAAGGCGGATAAGGAGTTTAGAGAAAAGGAATTGCAGCTGAAAAGGGAGCAGTCGGATTTTGAGAGAGAGAAACACTTAAGCCGAGAAAAGTTAAAAAAATTAGAACTCGAGATGAAGCAGAGAATTGCTCTGAGAGAAATCGAATCCAGAGAACGTGTGGAAATGCAAAAATTAAAAATGATTGCTTAATATTTTTGAAATAAAACAATAAAATAAAACTTATTCCCTTTAAAATCTCAGTTTTTATTATTTGCAAATTCAGCTAATGCAGTTCTTAAATCGCTGTAGTCATACAATTCTTGTGGGTAATCACATTCTTCTTCAGAGTCATCATGTAAGGAATTGTATTCTTGTAGAATATTGTGTAAAATGCTACAAGCTAGTATCCACCTACAGCAAGAATTGTAACTTTGTTCATCTGACAGCCGCATCCGAAGCTCTTTTAAGCTGCCAAATCTTTCTTTTAGTTTACCAAAACAGTTCTCAACTCGTACTCTGAATTTAGAAAAATAACTATTAAATTTGGCTCTTTGTTCTTGAGTAAGTTCGGTACTATTTTGTCGGAAAGGAGTGATTGTATATTGGTTAAGAGGATACGCAGAGTCTCCGGCAATAAATTGTCTTTCGCAAAAGTAGTTTTCTGGCGCTCGTCCAATAGAAGATTCCGCAAGAGTTTTAGCATCATGGACACTTCCTCTATATCCAATGGTGGCCTGCCGAATCTTTAAAGTATAATCACATACTATATGCATTTTAATTGAGTATTGTTTTTTGCGGGAAAAGTAGAATTCGTGATCTTTTATGGGAGATTCCGCCAACTTGATTTCGGTGCCATAAATGTAACCTACACAGCCCGGCAGCTCATGCATTGTATTTCTAATAATTTTCTTACGTTCTTCCACAGACGGCCAAAATAAAAATTTGGATTTAAGATTAAGGATTGCGGCAATAACTCGATCTGTGACCTTTATAACAGTTCCTCCGTCACCAACGCCAAACAAAGTTGCAATCTTCTTGATGGATGCACTTTCACCACTTGAACCGAGACGGAAAAGAGCAATTTTCAATTGCAAGTCAACTGGCAATTGTGGGACCGAATTTGTATTCCTGAAAACAGGATCTTCTTTAATTAAAGATAAGATGTGTTTGAATTCGGTGTCTTCTACGCGCAGCATTTGGCGCATGCGGCCGTCATCGAAGTTCACTAGGACTTTTTCATTCCAATGTGCCGATTTCGGGACATTCAACTGGGTGCTTCTTCGTGAAGATAATACTATCGCTGCAGTAAGAGTTAAGTCCATAAGGACATCATCGTCGTCGTCTTCACTGCCTGCAAGCAAGAGAGTTAAGAAATTGCTTACACTATCAAAATTACACTTACTCGAATCTTGCGTAATTATTTCCGCTAAACTCTTATGGCATAAGAAGTTTATTAAATTATCTTTTCCGTTCCAACGAGGCATTCTTTCTTTTTTATTTCTAACCCTTTCCTTCCCATGGTAGCCATATGGCTACCAAATTTCAATTCAGTATTTCAATGTACAATAGTAACTCGTTCCCCATTCTAAGAATTTTATCGCTTAAAAGCAACATTCCCCTAAACGTTTTCGGCGAAATATGTTTTGTGTTAAATTGGCAACATTGATAATTGTTGACATTTGTTTACCGTTGTCCGCTCGATTTGCGTTTTTGCATTATTGAAGTTCGCGTTCAATAAAAAAAGGTGTTGTAATTAATATTTTGTTAAGCAAAAATTTTATTGCTGTGAATAAATTCTTAAAAAACGTTATTATCAACGGAAAACGCCGAAAAGTACAGGTGATAGTGAAAATATGTGCTAAAGTACCTTGGTAGCCAAATGGCTACATTGGGCCGAAAGAGCACTTTTTGTGAATATACTGCGGTAGCCATTTGGTTATATTTGTGTTTTAGTTTCGTTTAATATTAGTAAATTTAGAGCTTACTATTGCTATAAACTTCGTAGGAACGATGTTACGGTCCGGGAAAAATTTGGTTTTGAATGAAAGAGAAATTTTGAAGGTGTTGGAGGGTGATAATTCTGAAGAGGAGTCTGCTGAAGATAGTGAAGACGAATACGAGGTTTTAGCAAATATTGCGCGATCTGAAGCAGCAATTTTAAACAACACAGACGAAGCTACTATATTAGCGACATTCGGTATATTTCAAATAACTTTTATTTTTAGTTTCGAATAACTTTTAACAATTTCAGAGGAAAATGGCATCGAAATTCCTTCGGAGGAAGTTCAGGACTCAATTGAAAATGTTTCTCATGAAGTTCCTAGGAGAATGCAATGGCGAAAGGTCGATATAGAGCCTTCGGAAATATTTTACAAGCCGATTTTCTCTGAATGCACTACGGAACTTACTCCATTACAGTATTTCAAATTATTCTTTTCTGATAGCATTCTTAATGACGTTGCGTACCAAAGCAACCTTTATTCCACGCAAAATAATCTTAGTACTCCACTTGGCACCAATTTTGCGGAAATGTCTAAATTTATTGGAATCAATTTGCTATCCAGTATAGTCCACTTACCACAATATAGGCTATATTGGGCGAGATCTACGAGATTTCCACCTATCGCTGATGTGATGCCAAGGAATAGATTTGATTTACTAAAAAAAAATTTCCACTTAAACGACAACGCCGAAATAAAAGGCCGATCTGATCCGCAATACGACAAACTTTTTAAAGTGCGTCCGTTTTTGGAGGTCATGAGAAACAATTTTTTAAAAATTGAGCCGGAGGAAATGAATTCCATTGACGAAGTTCTCATTCCAACCAAATGCAGGAACAGTTTAAAGCAATACATTTGCAGCAAACCCCACAAATGGGGCATTAAAATGTTTGCAAGAAATGGTGCAAGTGGAATTATGTATGACTTTGAAGTCTATACCGGGAAAGGTACAATTGTGGAAAAAACTCAACTAGGTATAAGCGGAGATGTTGTACTAAAATTGTGTGAAAGTCTGCCGAAAAATGAAAATTTCAAGGTTTTTACGGATAACTGGTTTACCTCATATAATCTTATAAAAGCGCTGAAAGAAAATGGTATATTTCTCACAGGCACGGTTAGACACAACCGACTTCCAAAATGCGAGCTAGTCTGCGATAAGACTCTAAAGCGCCAAGGCAGAGGCTCCTTTGACTACCGTACTGAAAGACAAGAAAACATATGCGCTGTTAAGTGGTTAGATAATAAACCAGTTTATTTAGCATCAGCAATTTATGGAATTGATCCGATTGACACTGTAAGTAGATGGTCAGGACATGAAAAAAAGTATGTAGATGTTTCGCGGCCTAATATAGCAACCCAATATGTTCGTTATATGGGAGGGGTTGACCTCAGCGATATGTTGGTTGCACTTTATAGAACCAAAATAGGAACTAAGAAATATTATTTACGTATATTTTATCACCTATTGGACGTTTGTGTTGTAAATGCATGGCTCCTATATAAAAGACATTGCAGTCAAAAGCAGATGCCAGCTAATATATCGTTATTGAATTTTAAAGCTGAAATTGCTGATGGTATGATAAATGCTGGTTTTATTGCCAATGAAAGAAAACGAGGAAGGCCATCAGATCAACAAAGCACCAGTCCTGCTCTTCCACAACGAAAGAAACCTTGCTCAAAACGCCCAATTTCTGATGTACAATATGATTCCATTGGCCATTGGCCAATACCAGTTGAAAAACGGGAACGATGCAAGTATTGTAACGACAGGGCAGCATTTTCTAGAATTAAATGCCAAAAATGTAGTGTTGCTCTGTGTTTAACACAAGCCAAGAACTGTTTTTATACGTTCCATAACAAATAAGCCTAAAAACGTGTAAATAAATAATGAATTTCTTCATATAAAACATGTTTTCATTTTGTTGCATAAAAGCCCAATGTAGCCATATGGCTACCATCTCCTACCACCCACTGGAAAGTCGAATTCACTAAAATTCGTATGCAATATATTTTTAAATACCCCCCTCGATTCAAATAACCACATTACAATTTTTTTCTATGGCTGCTTCATAATTCGGGAAGGAAAGGGTTAAACGTGTTTAAGAATCAAATTGTTTTTAGAATTGGAATAGACTTACATTCTTGGGAATCACCTCATCCAAGTTATTATCGCCATTACGTATCGATGAGGGATTTCACAGAACCCAACCTGACCGAATCGCTGAAAAAGTTTCTGAACCCTAATCTAATTAACGGAATTAAAATTCCGGAGAGCCTCTTGCAACTCCTGCAAAATGTCTACTTGAAACACTTCTCCAAGTACAGGATTCGTATCACCCAAAGACTAGTCGAGGACGTTACAAGCGAGGAACGAAAGTGCGGGATTATCGAAGCTGAGCATCGAAGAGCCCATCGGAACCCTCGTGAAAACGCATTGCAAATTTTAGAAAAATACTATTTTCCGCATATGGCAAGTTTAATTAGGAGTTACACTAAGAGTTGCGAGACGTGCAAATACCAGAAGTATGACCGTCACCCGAGTAAACCTAAATACCAACCTACCCCAATACCGTCATATCCGTGCGAAATCCTTCATGTTGACTTGTTTGAGGTAGAGGGGTGTAAATTCCTTAGTTGTTTGGATAAGTTTTCTAAATATGCGAAGCTATTTCATATAAAGAATCGGTCCGCGATACTGTTGCGGGAAAAGTTAACAAAGGTTATTCATTTTTTCACAGTGCCAAAAATCCTCGTTACGGATAACGAGCGAGGCTTGTTAAGTCCTACCGTGTCGAATTTCATTAGATCTCTCGGTATCGAGTTATACCAAACTCCAATCCAAAAGAGTGAGGTTAACGGGCAAGTTGAAAGGTTACATTCAACACTGCTAGAAATTTATAGGTGCCTAAAAACGGAACTCCCAAGAGCCTCGGTAAAGGAACTCGTGTACATAGCGGTAGACCGATACAATACTTCTGTCCATTCTATAGTTAATAGAAAACCTGCGGACATTTTCCTAAACAGGGCAGGTAGAATAAACTACCAAAACCTAGCAGGTTTTCGAGAAAGGGTACTCGAAGATGTAAAGGCCTTAATAGAGAAGAATCAGGAAATGAGAAACGCCAGATTAAACGAAAGAAGGCAGGAGCCGAAGCAATACGACTCCGGAAAAGTAGTTTTTGTGCTTGACAAACAAATCAAGGGCAAGCACAAGAAGCGTTACAAGAAGGAAACAGTAGCACGAGATAACGGGGTAACCATATTAACCAACTCAGGGAAAAAAATCCACAAAACCCATGTAAGAAACTAACCTTCGGCAGCAAGGCTTATCTAATAAAAGATGGTAGAACAAAACAAAAAAAAAAAACCACATAATCATGACACCAAGCACCCTGCAAAAAGCACATAGAATATAAAAATAGCACCGAACAATTTACAAAATAAAAAATTGTTCAAATGGGAAGTTGAAAGTCAAGAAATGGAAATGCCATTAAGAGAAAAATCTAATAAAATAATAGATAAACAGTTTTTAAAATAACACAGGCCGACAAGGTTTCAGACCCAGAAACCAAAGTATACTTTTCCGAAGGTTTTTGGTGCGCTGAACAAGAATCCTGCCTCAGAATTGCTCCCTCACCTCTGGTTTCCGAGATATCCTAACCTAAAAGTGCGAAAAACGTGGTTTTTGCACATATTTGAGGTTATGTAGTATAATGTTTTTGATTTTTACTTCAAAATCTTTTCCGGCATCTTAAAGTACAAACCTTGCCCTTTCAAACGCGCTTTAGTTTGCTCAAATATCTTGTTTTGTCTTTGAGATATCCTATGCTGAAGTTCGGAATACGCACGAATTTCTCAAGTTTCGTACACCTTCACGTTTAGTAAAAACAAAGTGTAAAACCACAACTTTTTGAAACGATAGATGTTTTAAGGGTGACAAGACATCGCGAATCCAAAGTACATATCAGTTTGTGATAATTAATTAGTTTAAACAATTTGTTTAAACAATTTACTGCACAACATACAGTTTTTCTGAAATAAACACCGACATCAGATCCTTTGCGAGAAATACCTTCGAAATAATATTTGTCTATATTGCATTTCATGTTGGTGTAAACAAATTATTAAATAATAAATTTTTCAGTGATTATTTCATAATTTAAATGTTACTGTCAAACGACGCCGGAGTGGATTTTTCGGGGATCTGATGTTAACAGTCCGCTCTGGCAACCATGTCTCTATTCGATCATTAATAAAAAAAAACACCTATCTTTATGTCCCGTTTTAGCGTCGTATTTTACTGGATATCTTTTTTGGCGCCAAATTTTCCCACTTGACCGCGGTCTTATCTTGTAGCGGACATGAATCATTCCCTTAGGCGACATTCGACTTATTGTGTTATGTTAATGACTTGTCAATGCCTTTATTCTAGTTTTGTATTTGGAGACTTTTCTATTGAAGTCGTAAATTCCTCAAAGTCATCATGTTTAATGAACTTTCTTATCACATGTCGGAAAAAGGGCGGGGGGTGCTTCACAAGAATTGAAGGCACCTTGGGGGAGCTCTCTCGCTCTCCTACCACGCGGGGAATCGCATAGTGGGAAAAGTTGTAGGTTCAGAGTGTTAGAGTTGTTTATTTCGCTTCACTTAACTATTTTATGGTTTGTAATTCGTACAAGGAAGACTCATACTGCATCGTTTTATACGTTAAAGTTGCAATTCAACAAAAAATACAATGTCTCAGGAACGCCAGACTTCACGAACGTCTTGTTCAGATAAAACTGACATGTTTTGTTATGTTTGCGCAAAATTTGAGACTTCTGATTGTCGTAGGAGTATCAATGACTGGGTTAAAAGTAAGTACTTAGAATGTTACAACATACCCATGAAAAACTTAGATAAACTATGGGTTCCTCGATCTATTTGTAATTCTTGTCGAATGAATTTCAAAAATTGGAAACAGATAAAAAAAGAAGTTATCATACAACCAGCTCTTTGGCGTGAGCCCAAGAATCACCATGATGACTGTTACTTTTGTGCATGTAATGTCACGGGCCGCAATAAAAAAAATCAACAAAACATTGTTTATCCTTCCGTCGAAAGCGTGACTCCAGCCAAAAAAGGGAACGTAGAGATAGAGATTTCAAAAAATACAGATTCTGATCAAAGTGATTTTGAAGAAATTGTAACTGATGAAAACGAAACAGAATGTGCATACGAATGTCCTTCTGATGACACGAATCCGATACTTTTTAACCAAAATGATTTAGACGATCTTATTCGTGATCTTAATCTTCCTAAAGATTCATCTGAACTGCTTGCTTCAAGGCTGAAAGAAAGAAATTTGTTATTGCCTGGGACAAAAATCACTATTTACAGAAAAAGACACGAGGAATTTTCAAAATTTTTTGCAAGCAATGATTCTATGGTTTACTGCAATGATATTAAAGGACTTATGAGTTTGTACAAAACAGATATGTATGAGCCAGCAAATTGGAGGATTTTCATAGATTCATCGAAAGAAAGTCTTAAAGCAGTATTACTCCACAATGGTAATGAGTATGCAGCAGTTCCAATAGGTCATTCAACTATTTTAAAAGAATCGTATGAAAGCTTGAAATGTCTTTTGGATTCAGTCAATTATAATTTGCATCAATGGCGTATTAGTGGTGATTTTAAAATGATCAATCTTTTAGTTGGTTTACAATCAGGCAATGTAAAATATCCATGTTTTCTATGTCTTTGGGATAGTCGTGATCGACACTCACATTGGATACGAAAGGATTGGCCAAAAAGGTCGGAGTGGAAAGTTGGTTCACACAATGTAATTAACAAAAGTCTTGTCGACCTCGAAAAAATTTTGTTGCCACCACTTCATATAAAACTAGGATTGATGAAGCAATTTGTAAAAGCTTTAAATAAGGACGGTAACTGCTACAAATACATCAAGGCTACGTTTCCAAACCTGAGTGACGCTAAAACTAAAGAAGGTGTTTTTGTGGGGCCTGACATTAGAAAACTCATGAAAGATGATGAGTTTGAGAAGTCTATGACGAAAACAGAGAAAAATGCTTGGTTCAGTTTTAAAGAGGTTGTATACAACTTTTTAGGAAACCATCGGGATACTAAATATAAAACTATTGTTTCAACAATGTTATCTCATTTTCGAAAATTGGGGTGTTTAATGAGTTTGAAATTGCACTATTTATTTTCTCACTTGGACTACTTCCCAGAAAACGTTGGAGCTTTTAGTGAAGAAATGGGGGAGAGATTCCATCAGGACTTGAAAGAAAAAGAGAGACATTACCAAGGTAGGTGGGATACAACAATGATGGCGGACTATTGCTGGTCTTTGAAAAGGAATGATGAATCACAACATCATTCTCGAAGGTCTCAAAAACGATCTTTCGAATGTAAACGAGAACGTTTCCATAAAAAAAACAAAATTTGATTGAGAAAACTTTATTTAATTTGAAAGAGTAGAAAAGAAAGAGTAGAGAGCGAATAATAGGACATTTTCCTAAATTATAAATAATGTCAAAGAGAAAAAGAAAAAATGAGCATGAAATCAATAGAAAAAAATGCATTAAGTAATTATGAACGAAACAGTTGATAACGCCCCGTGCACGTTTAATGATTTTGGGTTCGGCTGAAAGCCGTAAGTAACAGTGGTAAGAGATAAACGCCGTAAAACTTTGAAAATATGATTAGGACTGAAAAATTTATTATTTAATAATTTGTTTACACCAACATGAAATGCAATATAGACAAATATTATTTCGAAGGTATTTCTCGCAAAGGATCTGATGTCGGTGTTTATTTCAGAAAAACTGTATGTTGTGCAGTAAATTGTTTAAACAAATTGTTTAAACTAATTAATTATCACAAACTGATATGTACTTTGGATTCGCGATGTCTTGTCACCCTTAAAACATCTATCGTTTCAAAAAGTTGTGGTTTTACACTTTGTTTTTACTAAACGTGTAGGTGTACGAAACTTGAGAAATTCGTGCGTATTCCGAACTTCAGCATAGGATATCTCAAAGACAAAAAAATATATTTGAGCAAACTAAAGCGCGTTTGAAAGGGCAAGGTTTGTACTTTAAGGGGCACAACTAGTTTGACCGCCTGAAAAAAAGGAGATTTTTGTGATTTTTGAATTTTGTGAAGTATTGCTTCGAATGTTTTAAAATTTTACAGATATATTTATGCATAAATAATGAATACAAAGTAATTTTTTCAAATGAAAATATTCGATTTTCAGCAAGTTATCCGCCATCTCCTGAGTCTTCAAAAAAAAAAGGTTCTCCCACTGCAGCAGTGATTGTAGCCTTCGCAGTGCCTGAAATCAAAAAAACCAAAAATTTTACTTAACTAGGTTATATTTCCTATACAATGACCCTCGGTTGTAAAAAAAAAATAAAAGGCAACAAAATGGCGGTTTTTTGAAAAAAAAATTCAAATTTTGCTGAAAAATCTGATGGTTTCTGGCCTGGCATAATTATACTTTTCATCCTATCATTAAACTGGAGGGTCATTGCATGGAAAAACAAATACACAATAAGCTAAAAAAAGACCCAAGTCGATCGGATGATTTGTTATCAAGTTACAGCTGCGGCAAATTTGAAAAGTGTAGTTTTGAGAAAAACGCGTTTAAAGATAAAAGTACTGGTTTCATTGTACTGAGAAGCTGCTATGTAGAAGGCTGTAACTCAGAAACTATTTAAGATTTTCACTTAAGATTTTAATATGTTATTTTTAAAGGTATATATTATCGAAAAATGCAAAAACAAAAAAAACGAAATTTTCAAAATTTCAAACTAGTTGTGCCCCTTAAGATGCCGGAAAAGATTTTAAAGTAAAAATCAAGAACATTATACTACATAACCTCAAATATGGGCAAAAACCACGTTTTTCGCACTTTTAGGTTAGGATATCTCGGAAACCAGAGGTGAGGGAGCAATTCTGAGGCCGGATTCTTGTTCAGCGCACCAAAAACCTTCGGAAAAGTATACTCTGGTTTCTGGGTCTGAAATTTGTTCTAATTTTGTCGGCCTGTGTAATAAAGGAGTTTTAAGAAGACGTGCATCTAATAGTAATTAAATATGCTTAACACGCTTGTACTTAAGTAACACTAAGGAAATTGTGGTATGCTAACTTACCTTAGGATAATTACGGTCATTACAATATTGTCATTCTAAACAATGTTCAATTTAATTTTTAATTCTAACCAATGTTCAATTTAATTTTTAATTCTAAACAATGTTCAATTTAATTTGTAATCCTAAGGAAAAATGTTCAATTTAATCCTAAGCTCCCTTTGTTTCAAATTTAAGCTATGTTCAACTTAATTTTAGGGTTGACAAATCGACGAACATATCGACAATTATAGTCATTTAATTCAGATTTAAGGAACAAGCAAACACGCCTTCTTAAGTAGGGAATCTAAGAAATTAAGAGTAACTAGAACATAAATAGGCTAACACTGATTTATATGTACAATAGACTGCTTTTCATCTCTGGAGCTTGTTGCTTCGACGTTTTCCCGTACAACACCCCCTTGGTAATGGTACAGCAGGGCGATGGATGGATTGTCAACGGTCATTTTAAGCTGATTCACGTGGTAAACTTGAACCTGATCGACGACGCACTAAGGAGTCTAACAAGTTCCTCTCAGCGAGAAGTGAAGGATGAATCAACGAGATCGCTTATAAATTTCGAACTCAGTGAAGCCCAGCGTCGTATCAATGAGCTACAGGGAGGTAAACTGCGAAACCGAAGGGCCATTAACTGGATAGGTTCCGCCTGGAAATGGATTGGAGGCTCTCCAGATGCGACGGATTGGAATCAGTTGCTCGAATCGCAGAATGAAATAATTAGTAACAACAACCGCCAATACAGAATAAACGAGGAACTAGTTAACGCAACGAGATGGGCAGTGGATAGGCTGAACGACCTGACACGATCCAGCAACGCACTAGGAAGGGAAGTTAGCCTGAAGCTTGTGGAAGATGCACATTTTAAAAGGGTACAAATTATTAAACAACACATTCACGAAATAGTCCGAGCATGCCAAATGGCCAAGGCGGGAATAGTCAATACCAACCTCCTAAACCGAGAAGAAGTCGAGCTTATCCTTAGGGAGGAAAGTACCTTACCATACCGAAACGCGATAGAGGCCATTGAATACACGACGCCATCTGTATACTCTAACGGTACGATGCTTCTCTACATACTATCAATACCCAAGGTGGACGTGGAGCAATATCGTGTACTAATGGTAAAAGCCACCACGCTGAATAGGAGAAGGGTTAGCATCAAACATGAGAGGATACTTGTTAGCAGAAATCAGACTTACGGCATCACAGGCGATTGCGTGACAGTAAGCAACACCACGATATGCGAGATGGGTTCCCTCGAAAGGGTGCCAGAAGCTAGCTGTCTTGCCCGCTTAGTAGCGGGCCTTCCTTGCTTACTCAACACTTCATTATAATATCCATTGACAGTCCTCATTTGTGGCGCACGTCCCCTTCAACCAACAACATTTGTGATCTGTATCAAAATGGAGTATTCTTATGCAACCCCTGAGGACGAGATAAAACCACAAATCCCTTGTTTGCTGCCCTCTCATTTGGACTCGCCCATTAGAATTCATCAAATAAACTTTTTAAGAGAAAAGTTTGACTTGTTGATGGATGAAGATTCCACAAAAAGAGTTCAAATCCCAAATTCTTGTAAACATTTTGTACACGATGCAAAAAAGATTTTGAAACATCATCAAGTAACCCAATTCCATACTATGTCGGCCAATACCTTCAACGCCGTCAAACAATTTCATTTATCAATTGTCCCACACTCACGCAATTGCACCTTGTTGGAGAAGCTTTATTCAGTAGCGATACGGAATCTGGAACTGCAAATGCCCAGCAAAGATCATTTGGGGTCTCCACAAACAAATTCAACTGATTCCTCAAAATTTACAAATTTGGAAGACATTTTCCTTCAGAAAGATCACGAAGTAAAAAATTCCCCATTCGTACTCAAGCATTATTTTAGTTGGTTTAGTACCCTGTATCAGGGGATTGTGTTGACTGGATTGGTGAATGAACAAGATGATTTGACGGCGGATGTAAAAAATATGGATTCTCCTTGGATAAAGAGCTCTTTTGGTCCAAACTCTTATGAGCTGTCTTTTAGTAGTGTTAAATTTGTGATTACCAGAAATTGTTTTTTTATGATCGATAACGTTGGTCGTTATCACTTGGGAACTAGAGAGCATCTATTATTGATATCCGATATCTTTTTGCAGAGATTTAACCTAATGCTTTCAGGTTATGTAGCGGAAAGAATTGGATTTGAGCATTATTTAACCATTCGAGAAATGTATTTATTACATAATTGGGGGGATGAAATAATCCAAGCTTTAGATGACAAATCCTTTGATCTCCTTTCTAAATGGGAACCTTTATGCCTGGGAACCATGATGGGATTATCTGAGGATGCTCTCTGTGACAACACCAAATTTTTGAATGCTATCGTTGAAGATCTCGTGTCCGATTTTAAGGACTTCCTTCCTAATATACAGGACAGATTATCTCAACTACATCATATGTTGAAAGGTTTGTTCTTGAAATCCAAACATAAATTGTCCCAAGCTTATGGTCTGTTCAGAACATGGGGACACCCCAACATTGATCCGAGAAAAGGGATAGCAAAACTAAAACAAATCGCTTGCCAAAAACGTTGTGTCAATCCGAAGAAAGTCAAAGAAGTATCCTGTATATTCAAAGAAAAATTTTGTTTAAATTACAGAATGAAACGAGGTGTATGGCCATTATTGGATATTTCTCAGTTACCAACTCGGAATGTCATAAGAATGGCTTATGAGTCTAACTCCACTCTGTCTTTGGTGTCAGAACACTATAACAGATTAGATTGGCATTTCGTAAAATTTCACCAAACATTCGAAATATCTGACAAGATGAATATTTCAGAATTGATTTCAGATAAGGCCATGTCTTTGGGCATTTCTGAACTAACACAACAAATCCAACAATACGGAAACATAGGATTAGCGACTGATAAAGCAGTCATTGTACAATGGCTGAAGTCCAATTTAAATGATCCTGTGCAGTTTCTGAAAGACATAGATCAAAATGGTTTTGGTCAGGAGGAAACAATTTTTGGAGTATGTCCCAAAGAACGTGAATTGAAAACTGTAGCCAGATTTTTTGGATTGTCTACATTGAAAAAGAGGATGTACATAGTATTGACAGAAGCAATGATCGCAGAATACATCATTCCATATTTTCCTCAAATAACCATGATGGATAATGCTCAGACTTTAGCAAAGAAATTTTATGACAAGACAAGAGACATGGTCAAACACGAGACTCAAATTCCAAAGAAAACAGTCAACATTGTGGTGAACATCGACTTCCAAAAATGGAACACTTACATGAGAGAATCAGAAACCAAATTTATCTTTCAAGATATGGATAATTTATTTGGATTGTCTAATTGCATATCAAGAATCCATGAAATGTTCTTTGGTTCTTTCATGTATTTAGCTGACGGATCTTATGTGCCTAAAATCAAGTACCAAAACGGAAAACCAACGTTAATAGAAGATGATTATGTGTGGACCAATCATAGAGGAGGAATTGAGGGTTTGAGACAAAAAGGATGGACCGTATTTACTGTATGTGTATTATCCAATGTTATGGAAAAATTCTCTCACAACTTTACTTTAATGGGTCAGGGAGATAACCAGGTTCTGATTGTACATTTTTTACCCAAAACTCCGATCTCAATTATTCAACAAACTCATATTTGTATAATAAACCATCTTGAATACATTTTTTTTGGACCTCCTTTGAAAAAAGAAGAAACTTGGTCATCGTCTAATTTGTTTGTATATGGCAAATCCATTTTTCTAAATGGCTGTCCTTTGTCTATTTCTCAGAAAAAAATATGCAGAATGTTTCCAATGAGTAACGAGGGATTCCCGACAGTTGAAACAGCAGTATCATCCATCTCTGCTAATTGTTCTGCAGCGTGTTCATCTGATATAAATCCCATCATTCCCTTTTTCATGTCCAGTTTTTGGAATGCCCATATATTCCACAACATGTTGACTTTTTCCTACTTGGGTTTTTCTGTGTACAAAACTTTGTTAGAGGATTCCCGCCTTGTGTATACAATTCCTTCTGGGAAATCAGGGTTCAGACAGATAAAATTTACAATTCCCACTCATATCCATCAGGCCCTTAAAACACGACATAAATATATTCTATCTGTCCTTTTATTAACTCCAAAATTTTTAGGAGGTTTTCCGGTCAATTTTTTTAATCAATATTTAATAAAAAGCTTTCCCGATCCAATTACTGAATATCTTGCTGTAATAAAGGAAGTTTTCACCAGGATCAATAAAAAAGAATCGTTAATTTTCCAAAACTTGTTAACTGTCTCATTAAACAAAGACAAAAATTTGGAATATCTTTTTGCTAATCCGACAGGGTTAAATTTGGAGACCCCTACAACACCTGGTGATATAGTAAAATCTACTGTAACCAGATTTATATCTCAGGTTGATTGGATTCAAAACAGTTATGTTAAAGAATTTATTGCATTCAATGATTCTAGACAAGATTCATTGATTAAAGCTCTGTCTTCTATGAATCCTTTCAATCCTATTATCGGTCATGAAATGCTGGAGGCAACAATTGTAGGAAAAGCCAGACAAGTGATGGATCAATTAAACAAAACATCAACAATGGTCAAAATTTCGGTTTCGTTGGTGATCTTTACTGATAGACGTACGAATAAAGAGTAACAAGAAAGACAATAAACATTAAACGATACAAACGGCTGAAGCCGGGGAGCAGAAAATAGGGGGAAACATAAGTACAAAAGGATAAGGAAAGGAAGGGATTAGCGGTGGGATCGACAGATCACTTATGACAGCACTCATTTAGCCAGGGGGAGATGCGCCTTGTCACTACGAACCGAACCACGATGAGGTAATTGAGCTCATCGACCATGATATATTGTTCCTGTCCAACTTTAAGGGCGAAGTCCACAGCACGAACTCTTCAAAGTTTCTTGAGGGATCTTTCATCATTCGGCTGAACAACGAAACGGTCAAGGTGGGAAACGTGACATTTACAGGAAAGACGCTGAGCATATCACATTTGCTACCACCTGTCCTGGCTAACGTTTCGTCGCAAGGAATTAGACCCAACCTTGGGTATATTCACGGCCTGAGTTTGTCAAACATCAAACGCCTCAACAACCTGGATGCAATGTGCGGCGTATCAGCTTTAACGGATATTTGCATAGTAGCTGCTCTGGTAACCATCGGATACCTAACATGGCGGAAGCTTACGAGGAAATTCGTAATACCAGCAGTCCTCACAGGTGTGCACAAGGAGCAAGCCGAAAATCTGCGGGACGCAGATATTTGAAGGGGGGGCAGTTAACACCCCTGCTCCGCTACAGAAACCGCTGACGTTGCAGCAGGCGTTGCAGGTGCAACAACAGCGTTGGTCTTGTGTTAAAGCTGCTGACTGTGCGTCTGGCGAACATCCGGAGCTTGCTGGTGCGACAACAGCGTGGGAATCGCCTAATCAGCAGTCTTAGGGCTAAGTAGGGCCGGATACGTTAGAATTAAGCTTAGGTAAAGTTAGTCTTAGTTTGGACACGGACGAATAAAGAACTGGAAAACTGCAGCTACGATTTGAAGTTTCTTCTTTGGAATCTGCGAGTATTTGTGTAAGTATGGGCTGGCTGTAGCCAGCCCCAACTTTAACTGTATGGGCCGGCAGTGTGCCAGCCCCAACTTTAATTTTTTGGTTCGGCCGGCGTGCCGGACATTAACTTACATGCCGTGAAAGCCGTTCTCATTGATAATAAAAGCCAACGCAGCACGGCAACCATTTATAGCATGGCCAGATCATCTTTACAACGTTATTTGTCAATTTGTGTCTCTGAATTCGGAGCAAATTTATCATCTGTGACCGATAAGCAGTTGGAAAATGTGCTCTCTCCGATGTCAGCACTTGGCAAGAAACCGGTAATTATCTATTTAATATGTATAGTACCTATTTATTAATGATAGTTTTTGTTCTTAACTTTTAACGTCATCAGGAAACGTTTCACGAGTACCCCGAGTATTCAACAATCGTAAACATTCCTGAATGCCAAAAATACAAAATTAATTCAAGTTCAAAAATGCACCACCAGGGTGCGCCTCCCATACAAGTGAAGTAGTAAGGTTGTCAACTTTTGGTTCTGTACGAAAAAAATCACAGTGTACTGTCGAAACTCCATTAACCCCTCAATTTCGAATATAATGGTAATCGTAATTGATTTTCCGAACTTATCTCCAACAAATTTTTCCATCAGCAGCAGAGCATTATTTGACCGATTGCTATTGGCATTCAACCAAACTGTGAAAATATCGCGAATTTGCACTCAAGTCTTCACCGAAAAATGCCAATAACTTCCATTCGCGCAAATATGCGCAGCTAAAAATTGTACAGCATAATCTACATATTTGCCAAAACAAAATATCAAAAAATTTCAAAAGTGATATTTAACGTTTTTTTTAAATCACTTTTAAATTTTGAACTCACGTTTTATTCACTCGTTTTCTTTACTTAATTTTCATCATAACGGTACTGCTCAGAGGTGAGAGTAATCAGCAAAATTTTGGTCTTGCCAGACCTAGATTATATAAAACTTACGACAGTAAAAACTTTTAGGGACCTGCTCATAATTTATTTTGAAATATTCAACCTCAAAGTCAAAGCAAAAATGTGCTGTTTGTACACAATTTTTTTTCAACGCTGGAAGAGCTTACTTTAAGAGCTCATAACTTCTATGTTATCCAATATTTTTTCATAAAACATCGGATTTCTCTTAATTGCAGTATTTCCAACAAAACCTCGTACTCAGATTTTTGCGCTTATACAATTGCATTTTGGCATTTTTGTCACTAGTCGCAACAATGTGCCCTCAATCACCCACCCCTATTAAAATCACGTATCTACCCACCCTGAGTCCCCGGGACTCACAATTGTTGTTTTGGAAATAACGCAACACCTATTAAATTTTTATGTTTTTTTATTTTTTTGTAGGCCACATTAAGACCTCTTGTAATAGATATCATTCCATATCTTTACATAACTCAAATAAAAAATTCACCTTTTAATTGATAGAAAAAAATACTCTAAAAAAACATACACTAAACATTTTACAAAAATAAAAGATATAAATAAATTAACAAAAACAATTCTTTTATAAATTAAAAAATTACTTAAAAAATTACTAAAAAACTAAATAACTATTCAGAAAAAAAGTTAAAGTAATACTTCATTATATAAAATAAGAAAATGTGCAGCAGGTTGAATTTCAAATGTTGTGCACATACCTCACATACCTTTTTAGCACAACTAAGGCAAATTGTTAGTAGCAAAACTTCTCAAAGGGTTAACAATCTCAATTCTTTAACTTTTCGCAGCCATTTTGGCATCCTAAATTTAAATTAACACGATTTAAAAAAATTTACAAGTACAATTTTTGTAACACAAAACACCACCCTGAGTCCCTGGGACTCACTCCATGCCAAAATTCACCCTTGTAATTGTAGTGCGCTAACTTCCGATCGTCTTCGCGTTCAGCGCGACCCTGTATGAAGGTATACGAAAGCTGGACGCCGAAACATAAAAACACAACCTGTACGAACTTATTAAAGTTCGTAGTGAGTCCCCTGGACTCAGGGTGGGCGATTGAGGGTTAAGCAGAATTGTAAGTAGCAGTTAGTTGGTGATTGGAAATAAAGAGACTCGGCTCGCAGTCGCGACCGAATTAAAAACCAAATTCGCTTTGTGATAATTTGTATACTTATTTTCGTTGATGATCGCTTTCGCTTCAACAAATTTGCTGAGAACAGCTCATCATCAATCTAATCGTTTCGAATTGATTCGAATCGATTTGAAAACATTTTGACGTGGTTGAATCCCCAAAAAATTTGTTTAAATTGAAAAATTTAAACGAATTCTGACGTGGTTGAATCTCCAAAAAATTTGTTTAAATTGAAGAATTTAAACGAATTCTGACGTGGTTGAATCCCCAAAAAATTTTTTTAAATTGAAAAATTTAAATTCATTTTAATCAACCTTGTTTGGGCTGTAATAGCTTGAAGAATTTCTCTTCAACAGCAAAAAACAATGTTTCAATTATCTTTATTTGTTCAGAAGTTATACGTGGGCGAGCTTTGACGCTCTATTTGACTTTTGTTTTTGCCGACTTTCATATTGTGGACAATTTGGGATTCTGTTACAAATCTTACATCTTTACATCTTATGTGTGAACTCAATTTCTCAATTCAAGAAATGGAAGGAGAGCGAGATCCTCTTAATAATTGAGTCTGACTTTGAGGTACATTTCGCATTTAAAGAAAATTGTAGTCTTCAAGGATTTCAATTTCCATTTTTCGTACAGCATCTCACAGCTTAATTAATAATATAAAAAGTTTTTGGAAAAGATTGTTTTAGGCATGTGATCCGAGGATAAATAAATTAATACTACTAAATTTATTACTAGTATTACTATTATTATTAGAAATAAGTGAAAGTAGAAAGAGTGAAAGTATCTATAAATCGTGTATAAGGTACTAACGAGCGTATTATGTGAAAGATTGAAGCCACTAGCGAAGGTTGTCTGAGATCCCGACGGCAGATGCGACATAAGTTCTCGAGACGCGGACGATAGCGGACGGATGTGCAAATCACAATACAATAAAATGTGTAAGACTACAACCACTAAGCAAATAAACACATAGAGGTGTCAACTCTCACAAATTTGTGTACCAGCGCAGTAGGTCCCATACGCACTTCGGCTATTCGAAGATATTCGCGATGACTTCGGCACACTTCTTAATTCGAAGTCAGCTTTCATAATTTGCTTTATGTTGATGTGGTCAGTCGCACATCAACTGCAAGCTGTGATGTTGCGACTGGTGCTGTGATTCGCCTTGTTACCAGCGCAGCAGGTCCCATACGCACTTTGGCTATTCGAAAATATTCGCATAATTGTGTGCGCTGACTTCACATGCAATGAAATAATCAACCACCAAAAAAGCCAACGAAAGCAAAAAACACAATTTCACTTGTTCGCGCTCATTTTTTGTGTGTATACTTATTTTCGTTGACGATCGCTTTTGCTTCGTTATCAATCTAATCGTTCTAATCCTCAAGCAGCAGTCAAATAAAGCACACCGTTTTGCGGTTTTAAAAAGCATAACTTTATTAATGCGTTATTGACTTATCGTTTTGCGGTTTTGAAACATAACTTTAGTAACGTGTTATTAACTGTTATTAACTCCTCAAGCAGCAGTCAAATAAAGCACACCGTTTTGCGGTTTTAAAAAGCATAACTTTATTAATGCGTTATTGACTTATCGTTTTGCGTGTTTTGATATGAATCCAAATGAAATTTTGAAAAATTTAAACGAATTCTGACGTGGTTGAATCCCCAAAAAATTTGTTTAAATTGAAAAATTTAAACGAATTCTGACGTGGTTGAATCTCCAAAAAATTTGTTTAAATTGAAAAATTTAAACGAATTCTGACGTGGTTGAATCTCCAAAAAATGTGCTTAAATTGAAAAATTTAAACGAATTCTGACGTGGTTGAATCTCCAAAAAATTTGTTTAAATTGAAAAATTTAAACGAATTCTGACGTGGTTGAATCCCAAAAAAATTTGTTTAAATTGAAAAATTTAAATTCATTTTGATCAACCTTGTTTGGGCTTTAATAGCTTGAAGAATTTCTCTTCAGCAGCAAAAAAAAACAATGTTTCAATTATCTTTATTTGTTCAGAAGTTATACGTGGACGAGCTTTGACGGTCTATTTGACTTTTTTTGCCGACTTTCATATCGTGAACAATTTGGGATTCTGTTACAAATATTGGCCATTTACATCTTTGCATGCGAGTTATGTGTGAACTCAATTCCTCAATTCAAGAAATGGAGTCAACGTTACTATGATTGTAACGAATATCAATTTTCTGATTTCAGATCACCCCATTGGCCACAACTTTGCTTAAGCGGGGCCATTGCAGTTTTAAAATCCATGTCATCCATGACATTTCAAGGTCGCGGGAGTTTTTTTTTGTTTTTTGTTCGAGGAATTAACAGAAAATAACTGCATTTTAACTCCCAAACAAGCGCTAAGGGAGTACAAGGTGTATTTCGAGAAGAAATATCAGTTAAAAGAGTAGTTGAATTAGAGGCAGGAATGGGGAAGGGCGCGGTCAATTCTCCATTGGAAGAGATGGAGGTGTGAACTGATAGTGCGGGCAAAATCGATGTCGGCGCAGCGTTGAAGGGACCAAGCCGCATTGGTTCAGACGAGCTTTCAGGGCACCTTGAAAGAGTTAACGTGTGATGAACGCGCCCTAATGGGATGGAAAGATCTGTCGCGAAAGATCTGTTCAAAGATCGTGCGACAGATCTGAAGTTCGAGTACAACGAGTTCTTTGGAGAAGACGAGTTGTGTCAAGAATATGAGGACCTGATGGATAAAGGGTTTTATATTGTAGCAAAAGAGTAGGAGAAATACTTCTTCTTCTATGCCATATAGCCAGCCTCAAATTCAGATCCCATGTTTAGTTTAAATAAAAATACAGTACAGTTGACGAGTCACTTAGCGATTGGCTTCTGCTCGGAAGGGTAAGTTAGAATTGTAAGTAGAAGTGTTTAAGTAACAGTCGTGGACAGCGAAGGCTGGCCGACTGAATAGTTTGTAGTTCGCAAGCAATCGTGGACAGCGAAGACTAGCCGATTGTGCGCGTGCGTAGGAAAATTATAAACTTCTGTAATCTTTTAACTTTTATAAATAAAAATCCTTCAGTTTAGAACCTACGAACACAACAAGGAAATTGTTCTACAATCTTGTAATTTCTTGGCCCTCCGCCATCATTATTGTTCTCATCATTGTTTTCATCAATAAAGGAGAAGTCTTCAACAAACCATTTTGCAAAAACTACACATAATTCAACAAATAAAGACAGAATTCGAAGAAATCATAACAGATCAACAAGACAAGAAACCAGTGTCATTAAAAGCGGTGCCATCAGGCAACCCTGCTCCTGTCGGTATACTCGCCGCGCCGCTACTCGTAAGTGCCAACGAGTAGTCGGCATAAGAAGTCAGTCGTACGATTGAAGCGGTGGAGAGCGGATGAATAAACGGCAGCGGCCATACAGTTTCAGTATCGGTGTTTAAATAATATTCCGTTAATTACACCAGTAGTAGGAATAAAAATAACATTTAACAACACCTATGAAACAATAAACAGACTATTACAAGAACAGCTAGAGGAAATAGAAAAATATCCATATACACCGAACGAATCCATCCAAACAATGGCAGAATTTAGCATTGAGACAGCGATGAAAGCCGTCTCAAATTTCACAGGGAACCATAGCGAACTAGACACATTTTTAAGTCACAGAGAAAGAGATTGAAGTTATAGTTGAAACACCAGCTTCAACTACTTTGTGTCAAACAACCCTCGACTATTGATATATAGTTGGCAAAGTACTTCCTTCCGCTGATGGTTCTGATGCAGTTAACTTGGAAAAAGTTGTTAAAGCACAAGCCGTCACAAAGATCCCACACTAAAAACTAAATACCACTGGAAAGACAGAACTACTGGAATTCATCTTCTACGCAAAACTCGATGCTACAGTAAGAACTGCAATCGGCAGACACACAGCACCTGAAGATGTGGACACATTAAAACTGTTGGGATAACAAAAACACTATGTATATATCCTTATTGTATAAACTGTTCGATCCTTGGAATCATTTGTTTGAAATTCATATGTTTGAAATTTGAATTGAAATATTTGTTTTCTCCCTTAATTAACTTCGTCCTGTGTATATCACAGCATTCTGTTTCTCACTTCACTACAATCAACATCCAACAGGTTATGGGCACGCACCGGAGCGAGGAATTCAAGGCCGTTGTGGCGAAATTGAACCGCGATAATTATGCGGTTTGGGCGCACAAAATGGAATTGCTGCTGATAAAAGAGGATATCTGGGACGTGGTTAACGCAACGAAACCTGAGCATCAACTCATACAAAAATAAAATACTGAAACGGATAGCCGAACTAAACAAACTACAAATCGCACAAGCCTGCGACAACCCAACAACAGTCGAACAAACAAAAGTAATAACAAAATTGAATGACCAATACGACATTACAGAATCGAAATGTCAATCAAGTGTCAGAGTGCAAGTGGATCGGACGTGTTTTGCTCGACGGTCTCTCGCAATTGAAAAGCAATTAAGAGCAGTTACTTAGTCAAATTCTCATTGACGAAGTTGATTAATTAAAGTATAACAGTTGAACAATTTTCAAAAATGAAACAATTTAATGCAATTTAAATATTCAAAATTTAATTTTCTAAATGCAATAATTTGAAGTCGAACTACAAATGCCGTGTTGTTGTGGACAAAAGGTGGACCGTGCTCAACAGAAAATTATCTGTGCGAAGTGTAAAGAGCTTTTCCATATTGACTGTGTTGGTCTCTTACAAGCAGATCTCGATTTTTTGCTAGTCTCGGAGAAGCCTTTCTTTTGTAAATCGTGTGCGGTTGAGCGTCGCGCTTCTATTCGCTCACCACAGTTATTTGCTCCTCGGCTAGAGGCTAAAAACAAAGAAACTGAACGCCTAATCTCGCATAATAATAAGCAACAAACTACATTGCATACAGTGGCTAATGAAATTGTCGCTCTAAGAGCAGATAACTCTCGGTAGTGAATGCTTTGTTTGAAGATAGGGAGATTCTATTGAAGAAAACTGATGATCTCCATCAAGAGATTCGGTCATTGAAATCTATCGTTAGTGATAAAGAGGCTGCGCTTTCCTCGTTAGCACGGGAATTAAAAACTCTGCAGAGTATGGTATGCTAGTGTCTTCAAACAAAACCCAGTTCCTACTGGTAATGTCATCGAATGTCCTCGATCGTCGAAGGAACCGCAACAACATTGTCGGGCGAACTTAGAAATATTTTCATACATTTCCAATTTGAATCTTTTTCAATAAAGTGTTCGGTACCGTTTAGTAACTACATGTTTTCATAAGTTTCAACAATTTAAAAACAAAAAAGGTGAAACTCATTAAGGAATGGGAATAGGAATGGGTTCGCCAAAACTAAACGAAACTGAATTTAGATCGCTTAACAATAGAGGGGTCAAACACTTTTGATGTTATTCCAATCAACGAAAAAAGAATGTGAATATTGTTGACTGAATGCTATATATGTGGGAGTAGAACGAGCAGAGCGGCGCGCGACAGCGAGAAGCGAAGAGAAGCAGTCAGTAAAAACGAGCGAACGAGCGAAGGAAGACGTGTGTGCGCAGACGTGCGCGGGTACGGCGCGGTTTAAAATTATTTAACCAACGGAGACAAATATTTTCACATTACACCAAATTTCAATTGTTAACCTTTTTAAATAAACGTTCGAAGAAATATTCGCAACCAGCGAAACGCCGCGCGTTTAATTTCCAGTACTAATTGGGTTAAATAAAACCCAAGAAAGAAAAACCTACATATAAGCTCTCAAAAGTTGGTGTAAAACATTAATCCAACCTGTGAAGGAAAGCCAGCCAGCCAGCCACATCAGATCTGTTTCGTACAGGGACGATCTCCTGTGCGATTGAGTTGTTCGCAAAGGGACGATCGTCACTGGCCGAAGTAGTCAGTCGTGCAGTGAGCGTGAAGCGGACAAGACGTCCATTCTGGTGCAAGATTATTTTATCGGTGCAAGATGTGCGTGTGCATGTAGTGCGGAAAATAAATTGGGTTTTTTGAGCTGATGGCTTTTTCCCAAAGAGTGCGCGTTTTTATTTAAACCAGTTTTACATTTCGCAGTTTCCACCGCCAATCGAAGATGGTGGCAACATTGTGGTACGTGTCGAGCCAGATATTAGCGACCTATGGAGCGCAGATTATGAAAGTTCAGATAATTTCCAACAACTTTTATTACGATAAATTTTTTTGTTTTCGAACTCCTTTTTGTAGGAAAATCGATCTGAAAAAATCAACATTTTCAAGGTTTCAACAAAAAAACACTATTTTTACATTTTTAATTAAATGTTTTATATATGTAAAGTTCTATAAAGTTTTATATAAAGTTCACTGAGGTTTTTCCACAAGTTTTCCCTCAATCAATTCTTATATTAAATGTTTATTCTCAAAATCACATGTAATAACATACTTAGTTGAAAAGGACATAATTCCTGAAACAACTTATTATAAAATCATGTACATATGTAAATTGTTATATTGTAATAAAGCATTTATTCATTCATTCATTCATTTTTAAATATTATTCTCGACCTACAAAGGTAAAAGAAGAAGAAAAGGTAGAATGGTAAAAGAACCGCATTTAGTTGTTCTGAAAGAGCCCTATAATGAGTTACTTGGATATGTAAATTTGGGTAGTCAAGAAGATGCAAAAACCAAACAGAAAACTGAATGAATTTTTCAACAGTAAAACATTAACAGTTGATCAATTAATTGGCATATGCTGTGATGGTGAGCCAGCAAATACTGGAACAGAAAATGGTGTTTTACGATTATTTGAAAAACAGTTAAATAGACCAATTCACTGGTTTATATGTCTGCTTCATTTCAATGAACTGCCATTTCGTCATTTATATGAAGCATTGGACAAAACAGTCACCAGTGGACCACGAGCAGCAAGTGGAAAGTTATTCAAAGCTATTCAAGAATGTGAGAAATTGCAGGTATGTTACACTTTATTTTATTTAATATCATCATTTATTATCATTATTTATTGTCATTATTTTACTTTTTCGATTGGAATAAAGTTAAAATAAAATAATTGCATTTTAATTGATCTAAACATTTCATTTTTCAGGTAGTAGCTGATTTTGATCCAATACCACTGGAGAATATGCCTGCAAGGATGGATCATGAACATGAGATCGAACTATCAACAGATGTTAAATATTTATATCAAATAGCTATAGCAATTTCGAATGGTATTGTTCCAGTTGATTTAGCTAACATTAAACCAGGACCAATTGCACATTCTCGTTGGTTAACCAAAGCAAGTAGATTACTACGATTATATGTATGTAACAACTAATACACCATCGACCAATTTAAAAACTTTGGCAGTTTATATTATTACAGTTTATGTGCCAATGCACTTCAATGTGAAGTTTTATAACTCTGTTAAAAAATAAATTGAATTAAAAATGTAAAAATAGTGTTTTTTTGTTGTAACCTTGAAAATGTTGATTTTTTCAGATCGATTTTCCTACAAAAAGGAGTTCGAAAACAAAAAAATTGATCGTAACTACTACTACTATAACTCTATCCGATTTTATGACGAATTTAATTAAATTATTCTATGTATACATTGAAAAATATCTATTTTGAAATTTTGGGGGCTCCAAATCCGACTTAGAGCTATGGTCCTTGAGCACAATTTCTCAGAATCACCTATAGATTACGTTTTTTCTATACGCTTCATCAAAAAAAATCGTTCCATACAATTTGACCCGCCCTAATATATATATGTAGGAAGGCAACACTCAAAGGCAGACACACAAAAGGGACAGACGGACAAGAGAAACGCGCTGGACACACAAAAGGAACAGACGGACAAGAGAAACGCGCTGGGCACACAAAGGGAACAGACGGACAACACCCGAAGCCTCGACTATTCGTCCGGAAGCTCAACCGACGAATACGTCTATCCTCGACGAACGAAGTGCCAAAAACCTGGCAGCTTGGATGGTATCACCGCTGACGGTGGTGGGATCAAACACCTCATCTCTCGAGTCATATCCGTGCGGTCGCGATATGGTGTGAAAGTCTGGTACAAAAACCCAACACTACTCGTCATTTGCATCTTTACCCTCCTCTTATACGGCCTCCTTAAACTATTCCTATCAGCCACCAGGAGCAACATCGAGGAACACAACCACACAAACCAACGACGAGTTGTGGCAACAGACACGGCCGACTCCAGACCAACTAAAGAAGGCCGGGTGTGTACAGACATTTTTGGCTTTGTAATCTCGGATATAATATAATAAATTATAAATAAACTATAAATGTAAATAAAACGTGCGTTTCAATTGAAGAAAGACTCTACATATATATATATATATATCTGTTATATAGATTATATATATATTTATATATATATTTATATATATATGTATATATAATCTATATAATATATAGATTTCCCTGTTGTTGAACCATCCCTGCAACGTCCAATATCATATCCACATGTATGGTTTCAGGCAAATAAAGAAAAAAAACCTCCATTGACATTGCAGGTCAAACAATCATTGACCCTTCAGGATTTACGCAACTATGCGTAATATATAGGTATATATATATAAGTTAACGTAACAGTTAACACAGCACGCGCATACGGCACTGCACTATTCAGCTGACGACGCAGTTGCAATTTTTCCACGCGGACACCCGAAACCGATGGAGCAACGACCCGGCGTGGGAACCTGAGGTCAGCAGTTTCGCGACGGCACGCTGAGGAACAACGTGACCAGACTGACTGGCGAAGGTTTAACTTTAAGTAAATCAATTTTGTAATTTTAGTCTAAAACATACCGTTGGAAAATAAAGGTCGGCCAAAGAGCCAAAAAATATTTTTTTATAAGTTTTTATTAACTAAAAATGTAACTGGCGCCCGAGCAGGGACCCGCAAATAAAATGCGGGCTACTTGAAAATAGGACACCGTGGTACGAGTGTAAGGCTGGTCGTCGCAGGTCTTTAAAGGAAGCCGGGCCACAGCCTAAAAGTGTAGTGAAAGTGATAAAAAGTGATGTGGTGAAAAAAGTGAACATTTCCGGCTGCGACTCCTACGGGACCCTCCAGTCCTTAAAAAAAAATTTAAACAAAAACGAAATAATGAAAAAATACGTCCAGACCCTGCGACTCCTACGGGACCCTCCAGGGTATAACAATAAAAAAGGACCTGTGACCCCGAAGACCCTCAGGCCTCGAAATAAAAAGGAAAAACCTATAAAGCACCATCACCACTAAATAAAACAAAGTAAAACGATAACAAATTTTGTAGAACTGATTGTAACCAACGAAACGACATAGCGGCCCTTGGAGTGTTCGAGAGGAAGGTACTTCGCAAAATCTTCGGCCCTGTTCGTGTTGGTGACGACTATCGCATACGAACCAATAACGAGCTGTATGAGCTGTATAAGGACATGGACGTGGCGCAGCGAATTAACATCCAGCGGCTACGCTGGCTCGGTCATGTCTGCCGCATGGACGACGAAGCTCCGGCGAAAAAGGTGTTCGATGCGATGGTTGGAGGTCGACGGCGAAGAGGGAGGCCATGTCTCCGGTGGAAGGACCAAGTGGAAGAGGCCCTGGTATCTCTTGGTGTGACCAACTGGAGAAGGCGCGCGCGAAGCAGAGACGCCTGGAGAGAAGTTTTGCGGCAGGCCGTAACCCGATAACGGGTTGTTATGGCCAGTTAAGTAAGTAAGTAAGATTGTAACCAACTTCAAGTCTGCGACTCTGTAGCCCAAAAAGCCAGACCCTCCAGACTAAAAGAACATTTAAAATAGAAAGTGAAGATAATTGTAAACGAAAGCACTCAAGCCACGGTGTCCACGTAAATCGGCAATGGTCAACAAATTTTGTGGTCTTGCGATAGCCACCGCGAAGTGATCCTGGTACGCCCTATCGGGTGCACGTTGTCGTTCCCGTGAGAACACTGCAACTATTCCACAATCACAGCGGCCATTTCCTGGTGTTCCCATAAGAACACGCCGGTGATCGCTTCCAGCCCAAATTATTGTTGTGGAGTAAGTCGTGCCTTAGTAGGTCGACCGCAATCGTAAACGCGGACGACTAAAAAGGATAACACGGCCCTTCATTGACCAAAAGAGTAAAACGCTAGACTATTGCAGTATGGGGCGCCCACGAGGCGGATGTCGCTGTTCCCGTCAGAACACAGTAAAGCCCCACAACCAAAACATTAAAAATAATAATCACTTACTGAGAAATACTAATAAAATGCCACTTGCAGGAAATGCTGAAACTGTAAGGAAACCAGCGAGAATAAACGAAATAAGAAAAGAAAAACAACATACAGCCGCCAACCTTTCCAACGAGTCGTTAGAAGCCTTCCTGGGATTATCATAGATCCGTGCGTGGGGTAAGTCCATGTGAATCGAAAAAAAATAAGAAGTAATTAGAAATAATCTGATGGAGCATCTGTCAAAATCAGTTACCGAGCTGACCGGGGCGGTGAATGCTATCATGGACCAGCTGAAAACGATTCAGACACGATTAACTTCAGTTGAGAATTCGGGGGTAGATGTCGAGCGATCTCTCTTACTAATTGAGGAAAAGTTTAGGGACAAATTCCGTACACTAGAGCAGTCGGACATTCCAGACGCAGCAGCCACGGGTAGTCCTGCTGCTACCGTGCGTGCTCCTATTACGGAGGATGAGCTGAGGGAAATAAGCAGACTCCCCGATTGCGTGAAGGAATTGCCGGTTTTTGACGGCAATCCTTCACAATATATGTAGGAAGGCAACACTGGACGAGACGCAACGGACACACAAAAGGAACAGACGGACAAGAGAAACGCGCTGGACACACAAAAGGAACAGACGGACAAGAGAAACGCGCTGGGCACACAAAGGGAACAGACGGGCAAGGGAAACGAACGACGGACAGTTACGGTATGACAGCGGACGTGTACAGACATTTTTGGCTTTGTAATCTCGGATATAATATAATAAATTATAAATAAACTATAAATGTACATAAAACGTGCTTTTCAATTGAAGAAAGACTCTACATATATCTCTTGGGTGCATAACGTGGAGTGCGTTTTGAAGGACTATGCGATTGTTAAAGGCAAGCCGATCTTCCGGGCAATACTTCAACATATCAGACAAAAAGTAAGAGGTAGGGCTGACTCGGCGTTGATATCGTACAACATTCTCGGGAGCGATTGGGCGGACATAAAGAGAGTGTTATCACTCCATTATGCAGATAAGAGGGATGTTCGAACACTGGAACATCAATTAAATCAGTTGGCTCAACGTGGTTCCAGACTAGACGAGTTTTACGCCACAGTAAACCACCAGCTTTCGCTTCTCGTAAATAAGATCAAATGTGAAGAGTATTCTCAAGAGACGGTAGACGTTTTGGTAGAAACATACCGCAATAGGGCTCTGGATGTTTTTATTCGTGGCTTGAATGGTGACTTGTCTAGGATGCTTGTGGTGCAAAAGCCAAAAACGCTGCCAGAAGCTTATTCGGCCTGCCTAGATATGCAGAATTTAACGATGAGAAATAATACGATTCACGCGAGTTCCCATAACAAAATTGTAGTTCCTATAAATTCCATGACGAATGTCGCCCAACGCCCGCCCTTGCCTCCACGGCAACGACAAGTAACAAGAGTTGGAGTCTTTTTAAAAGAGGATTGCTTCACTCATGGCCAATTGAATGTAGCGTTAAGTTGGGTGCGATCATCATTAGACATAAGAGTGCAATTATTGACAAATAAATTAAACACAACGCCGAATGTAGTATTTCACGAAGTACTATAATTCAAAAAATATACATTACATTTTAGTTACGTAAACGAAATGGTAGTTTTTTTTTTGTTTACACCCGAATTTCGGGGGTTACAACTAGTATAATATAATTAATGACACACAACAACACCGACTTCACAATGCCAAAAAATAGCACAATACCACGTCGTGCTGCCGCCACTTGCAATCACTCCTTCAAACTTTAGCGAACACTACGAACCATTTCTTGTCGGTGCTGCCGTTTAGCTGAGTTTTTTTTTAGTTGTCGTTTTGTTTTTGTGTAGTTTTGACGGTTTGTTAAATTGCAGACATTTGCTCTACTTTTTATGGCATAAATTTTGACTCCTCCGGAGAAAGAACTCAAAGCTAAATAAGTAGAAAGTGCCATGGGCGTAACCAGGTAGGGGCAGAGACTACGTCGGTTTGAAGTTTAATTATTATTTGTTACAAGTGAATGGCAAATGTTTTCTGGGAAGTGGCAACGCTTTTAATATTTAAAAAAAAATTTTGAAATATTGAATATTTTTGCGTTTCAAATAGCTTAGAATTCCAAATTTTCAACAACAATTTTACACTGAATATTCGACGGTGCAGTTCGGTGCGTTTGAATAGAGTAAAGCGATAATAATTAGAAATGAAATTAAGGTGGAAAGCATTAAAAATTGCTTTTTCATAATCCGAAATGAATTGTAAAAGGACAAAATTTATTCAATGATTTCCAGTGAAAATGTTAAGTGCTGAGGTGATCCAGGGGACTAGATCCTAGACTTTCAACGCTTCCCTTCTATTTAAAAAAAACACATACATACACAGTCCTTTTTTCAAAAGAAAAAATCACGCGAATTTCGTAGCACTTTGAGCAATTTTTATTTTTATTTTTTATTTTTTTTTAATTTTTATTTTTATTTTTATTTTTTAATTTTTTTATTTTTAATTTTTCATTTTTTTATTTTTATGCATTTTTATTATTTTGTGATCTGAACTTTGTCCCCCTAAATTTGCTTCTGACTACGCCCATGGAAAGTGCCATGCAAACGACGGTAACGCTTAAGTTGTGCTGTGCGCTGACGAGCTGAATACAAAAAAATTAGGTTGGCACAAAAGTAAAGCGGATTTAATTTTTGTTGTCCAAAATCTTTGATATCAATAAATATAAAAATTTGATGAAAATTTGATTTGAAAATGTATGTTCAAGATGCAACAAGTACAGTCAGTGTTAAAGTTGTGTTCACATGCAAATGTCATAAGGCAAGAGTAAACAATTTCAACATGTGTTGTCATCATGCCATAAATTGTAATTAATTTTATTATTTTAATTTATAAATATTTTTGTTTATTTAAATTCATTTACCGAAAGCCGCATTTCTTCTGGCATCGCCATGTAAAAATGCCAGCAACAACAATACAACCTGAACTTGTGCCATGACGTGACTGCAATATGATTTTTTTTCTACTACAGTTGTGTGCAACCAATGTTGCTATTTTCGTTGTTGTTTTCGTTCTTTTTGCTACTACCTTTACTGCAGCCAAGTACAGCAAGCAATAAAATTGACTTGGAAAAATTATTATTATTATTATTATGTGAGTGCAAACGAAGGACCATAAACTACAGCAGTCCAAGCATTGTAGAAACGTCAGCTTTGACAGCGGCAGCAACGAAATCATGAACGAAAGTGCTCAACTTTTTTCATTTTGTTGTTTTTGTTGCAATATTAATCGACTGTAAATGTAATAAATATTGTTGCAGTATGAAAATTTGCAGCCTTGACACAAAGTCGTTTCTTTTCATTTCTCAAATTTGTAAATATTGAATTGCCATGGTGAAGTGATATCAATAAAATATAATAAAGACAAACCAAGTTTTTGGCATCTTCTTTGCGAGTGAATCAATTCAAAATCAATCAAATCAAATTCAAAAAGACATTCTATTATACAAAATCAGACAGTATTAAACAATTTTATGCTCACAAGAAGACTGAAGCTATGATAGTGAAGCTGGTAGAAATTGACAAGGTTGAATGGAATTTCAATTTTACTTTATTTTAAACTGTTCTGAGTGTAGACTAGAATTAGGAACAAGGATTAAGCATTGACACTTTGTTATCGATAAATTATTTCATTGATCGAAAGCAGCATAGTTCAATGATCATTCCTAATCCATTTGGATATTGTTAATTCGAAACAAGGTGAGCATGTCATGATTTTTTTTATGACATAAATAAGTAGAAGAAGGTTTGGGCTGACTAAAAAATTCATCTAAAACCCAAGCCTCGCAAAAATTAACGAACAAAGCCATCTTTCAAATACAAATCGATCTCTTTTTGACTCGAACATGCAACGAGACACATTAGGGGTATTCTCAGAGTGTAGCAAAACCCTTGCAAAGTGTGCATGAATTGCAAAATCTAGCAATTTTGCAAATTTTCTCTGCCATCTCCAGTTACTCCTACATCGGCACCAGAGTTTTGTGAACCTTTGTCTTCAGATGCAGCATCTTCCACCGCACCTGGGCCGACAGCTGCGAGGATAACTACCACACCAAAGGCTCCCAAATCAGCCATAACGCAACTGGCAAAAATACAAGAAGAGACGACCTCGTTCGAAAAGAAGAAATTAGAAATAGACATAAGGAAATTGGAAAGTGATTGTTCGCAGCAGCACTAAACATTTGTAATCAATAAGCTATAAATTGCAACTCTGTAAACTAATTTCGAATCATCTACACACACACACTTGTAAATTATCGCTTCTCATTTTACGGCGCACGTCTTTGACTGTGCGCCGTTGTGTAGACGTGTTATGGCTCGCTCTCTAGTTTGTAGTTTATATGGCTGAGTTCCTATTTGTCAATTGCTTTGCAGTGGTACCAAGTATCAAGTTCCAAAATGCAACCCTACATACATTATGCAATGTATCGAATTCTAATTTGCTAAAAACATGTTATCGATACGCATCACAAAAGGTATAAAACGCATCACTAACTTTTATGATGCTTTCTTTATGTGCGAAAATGGCGGACGAAGAGAGGTAAGATGTAATTTTTATTTTCCAGCTTTTTATTTATTAATACAAATATATATCTGCTTTTATTTATTTTCCAGTGGTAATAAGTGGACACACGCACGAAAAATGTTATTGTTGAATGTGCGTTTGCAGCTGGAACCTGAATTTGGGACAAAAAGGAGGAAGCGGTCGGTGCTGTGGGAGAAGGTGCTTAGGAAAGTAAAGGAATCCGAGCCGACCTTCCCATTTTCACGCGACGATATAACCAGGAAGTTTCTCAATTTCCTGGTTACATACAAGCGAATCAAAAGGAGAAACAATACTTCGGGGGAGGGTTTTTTGAGGCGATGGACGAGGTGTATGGGACCCGCAGTGACGTAAGCGTTCCAGTTGTAAATCTGGACTCCTCTCTAGATGTCGACGCTGAGTTGTTGGGGAATTCAGTTTGTAACGTGGGCAAGGATACTGAGCCCCCACGCAAACGTCCCCGATGCGATGTACTAGAATTCCTGCGATGTGAAAGCTTAGAAGATAAAGAGGTTATGAAAGAATTTTTGGCTTGTGAAAAAGAAAAGATTCAAGTGGAGAAAGATAAAGTAGAAGAATTGAAGAAATTGCGTGAAGTTTTGACTAACATTCTGAACTAATTACTTAAACTTGTTCTACTGTACGATCTCATTTATAACCGTTGTGTCCTTATTTACAAATTAAAAAGTTTGTGTGTTACAATAAAGTGTGATTGTTTATATTTCAATATCATTAAGCTGAAAATAGTGTTACTAGGTTTTCTCTTTTGTCCCTTGCAGCTGCAGATGTTTGGGGTACATCGGTGTCATATTGTGCGATATTTTCACTTTCATTGTCGTCAATTGCGGGGCATTTTCCATTGTTGATAATAAAATTATGTAGCACTAAACAGGACATTACAATTTGTTTGACAATTTTTAAGTTTTGCACATCAACATAATTCAATATACGGAATTTCTTTTTCAAAATCCCGAATGCCTGCTCCACGCAAACTCTAGTAGAGCTTAGGACATTGTTGAATGTAATTTTCTCAGCGGACAGAAATCCATTTTCTTTGTATGTTTCAGTTTTTGGGACTCTTCTAGTCACATTTGTTCTCAGTAACTTTAACGAAGCTATTATGCGTCTTTTACGCTTATTGTTTCGATAAACATTTACAATGTTAGCACTGCTGCTGCAACAACTTTCACATAATTCCAAATAATTTTTAATTAACAGCCCGTGTTTTTTGTTTGCTGCCATTGTTGCAGTTTGCTTTGCATAAAAGTGTTCTAAAATGTCACGAGTGTTGCAAAGCAAACACAAACAAAGCAACAGGGTTGCAAATTTTACTTTGTATACATTTTGCATCACTACTTTGCAATTGATAATTAGGAACTCAGCCTATCTCTACACCTGGGGAAAGTGATAAAAAGTGATGTGAAAAAAGTGAAAATTTCCGACTGCGATTCCTAAGGGACCCTCCAGTCCTTTGTTCCTTTGAATTAGCCGTGAATAGTATTTTTAAATATAATTCGCAGTATATTTTTTATTGAGTCATACGAGTGTAAAGCTTATCGCAAGTATTCTGTGCAGCTTGAATTAGCCGTGAATAGTATTTTTAAATATAATTCGCAGTATATTTTTTATTGAGTCATACGAGTGTACATTACGAGTGTAATGTCTCTAGCAAATTCCAAATTATTTGAGGTGTTTAGAGCTTCACAAACTGAGCAAGACTTCGTTGCGGCTATTTTGAAAGAATTAAGTACCTACTAAAATACATAACATAGAAGAATACGAGGACATGACAAGCCAACTTCATTTTATTTACACCAAAACTAAAACCAATTGGCAAGCCGCGAATCGTTGCGCGAAATCATTTGAAAAAAAGTATGAAAAGTGGCTAACAGATGTTAGTAGATTTGACGAAGAGCAGCCCCATACATCAACCGACCGAACTAGAGGGAGACCAACAAAAACTATAGCCGAGTGTTCGACCTTCACAAGGAAAGCCTCTCCAAAAAAAAAGCGCTGCGAGGCATATGTCATAACTCCGACAATTTTCAAAATTTTCTCAAAATTTAAAGTGTTTTTATTTCTTCGATAGTAATACTAGAACATTGTATTTTGCTTTATCCAATAAAACTTGCTTAAAACCTTTTTAAAAATCACAAACTTAGCTCACTTTTTCTCCCTAACTTTGTATATAACCCCTTATTGTTGTTGTCGATTATTGTGTGTATGCTTTTTTGGTTCTGCTGCACAAATTGCTGTAATGTCACTATCAATCGAAACTTTGTGGTGTATGGCTGTTTGCTCAGATGCTGCGCTTTGATTGATTTAAAAAACCTGCAAATATTTAGACGTGGCTGAATCCAATTTGAAATTTTTACAAATATTTTTACCTGGCGAGTTCCAAGTAAAATTATTTGTTTATATTTTGACGTGGTTAATACCAATTTTGAACCTTTTGCAGCTGTTTTTTTGACGTGGTTGAATCCAATTTGAAATTTTTACAAATATTTTTACGTGGCGTATTCCAAGTAAAATTATTTGTTTATATTTTGACGTGGTTGATACCAATTTTGAATTTTTTGAAGAATCGTCATTGTCCTACATCGTAATTCCATTTTGTGTTTCGGATTGTAACAATATGGCTACAAATATAAAGGCAAATAGGAATTCCTCAACGTCTGGAATTCAATGTTGTGTTCGCAGTTGCAAAAAAACTAAGTTACTCTTCATTTTCGCTGTGACCACGGAGCCGAAAAGGCAACGTGTCTAGATGTACTGTGCTGTATTTAGTGATTCGTTGATCCCATCACTAATCCCAATCTTTCCTTCTCCTTTTGTACTAATGTTCCCCCTATTTGCTGCTCCGCGACGAGCCGCTCGTGATCGAGTATGTATCCAGCGACGAGTCAGACATCTTTGATGTCTTGGTTCCAAACCCCTCTGCCAGGGGTGGCGGACCGAACGGTTCCGATAACATCTTTAGCACCAGCACAAGACCAACTGTCACAGGCGGGATGCAAGAAATATTCCATTTACTCTCACAACGTACAACCGCGATCATTTGTGCTGTCGTATGTGCCATTTTCTGGTGGAAGTGTACAGCACGAGCCAACGGTGGTAAACGGAAGCGATTCCGAAGACGAAGATCTCCACAAACTGAAAAGACTATACGGCATATACCCGGGAGACATAAACAAGTATACTCGAATGCAACTCCAATCGCTAAAGGAAAATTATTCAGTTCTTTTGATGGGAGTAGACTCGATCATGTCGAATAAATCAGCACATAGCCAAAGAATATTGCGCGACGGCATGTACACAGAGTCTGGAGTGAACAGTTTATGTTTAACCATCGCAAATTACATTGTTGACGACATACCATTTGAAGACCTTAAATGGATGAGCAATGTTTATAGCGCTATTGTGGCGGCACATACTGTACCGCTCGACAATCTAGCGACGGTGCCAACGTGGCACATATCAGCCACGACGACAGCATAGTGGTCTACGGCAGCGACGGCATAACGGACCACGGCCGGGCAGCCTGCAAGGCTCGCTGCTATAAAAGAAGCGGTCCTGACACCAGCGATAGTCAGTCATAGTCAGGACGCGACACCAGCAGTAGTGATTTGTAAAATTTGTAAATAAAGTAGTTTGTGGTTGTTGAAGTGCAATGTAATTAATAACACTAACACCACCAAATATTCATTGATCATTTAAGAAATTTGTAGTAAATTGTTATTGGGCGTCGGGATATGTTTTGTACAGAAACGCATATCGTAGAATAAGTATTCGATTGGGGGCTATACGCAGAGGTCGAAAAATTGTTGTGTGGCGATTTTTATAATGGATGAAAAATTAGAACAACGCTCAAAGAGATGATTTCCAACGCAGACAGCGACCCAAAATTCATCGAATGCAACATTACTGGGGATCAAAGTTTTGCTGACGGTTTTCTTCCTGAGCACTTCCTGAGAGCAATCAAGGGACGAACACGCGACAAGAGAAAAATAAAAATGTTTTCAGCAAAAATAAATTACATCCGTATGGACGATGAAGATCCGGCAACTTAACACAGCAACAGACACTTATACAGAAGACTCAAACAATAGACTTACTCAAACAAAAATTTGAAGAAATTTTAAGCTCGACACAGGAAGATGAAGAGACTGTAGGGATAAAAATCATATTCAGTAAGACATATGATATACTAAAACTTACACTACAAGAGCAACTTAACGAATTATATTCCAAAGGACAAGAGATAAAATCAACAAACATTACCACTTTCAAGGTTGGTATGCAGCTCTCAAGAAAAGCGAAAACTTCATATAAAAAAAGCTAAGGAAATGCTCAAGGAAATTTTCTTGAGTCAAATTTACTTGAGGTGTACGCACCTCACAAGAAAACTGATTCGGTTTTTTAATACTTTTTTTCATTGAAAAGTGAAATGACAACACTGATTTCGGCAAGAAACATATGTGTACCTATTTATTTCTCAAAGGAAAAGTGACAGCTGCAGTGAAAGAAGTAAGTAAACTTCTAATTTAATTTGTTTTTATGTATTTCTAATGTAATTTTACTAATTTCAGAATGGAGTCCACTCCGAGCCAAGCCACGAGCTCAAAACGCCAAAAGCGCGGTGTAAATTTCAACAATGCGGATAAGCACCAGCTGGCCAAGGAAGTGCAGAAGTGGCCCAGGATCTGGGACATAAGCAGTGCGTTGCACGCGAACAAGAATGCTGTGGACCAGGCCTGGGCCCACATAAGCGCAGCTGTGGAAAAACCTGGTAAGTAAAGTTTAATATTTACGATTGCAATATTACTCAAATTTCCATTTCTAGTGAGCGAATGTAAAGCAGCATGGACCAGCATGCGGGAGAGCTTCCGGTACCACGCCAAGGCATCGGCAGCTAAAGGCAAGAGTGGAATCAGTGGCGGAGAGTCGCTAGAAGAGCCAGCATTCCCCGATACCTTCGACTGGGAGTTTGCAGAAGCGATGTCTCTTCTGCCAAATGTTTCTAAAAAAAGAAGGTAATTGTATGCTTTGCAGCTACAGATTGATTCATAACGAACGAAAAAATATTTTGCAGAACATTTACGTCTCCAGCAACGGATGAGGAATCGATATCGCTTGAGAATGCTAGCGACTCCCAGTACGACTATGTAGGTGCACCCATTTATACATAGTAAAATGTTGGGAAATAATTTTAAACATTGCTTTGTTCCTTCTAGACCCCGAAACGCAGTCGGCCTGGAAGCTCCTCGGAAAACTCAGATTTATGGCATAAGTTTGACCAGCTGGTGGATAGGCAGCAAAAACTCGTAGATGTGCGCCAAGCTGCTGCAGCAGAATCGCCCTTCAAAGGAGCGTTCGCGACGTTTGAGTGGCTGTTGCAGCAGCTGCCAAGGTCGACAGCTGACGAATGCTGCCTCGACTTTACGAACTCGCTGCTTTTCAAAGTTCAGCAACATAAATCTTCTCAATAAAAAATTTCAAAATATTAAATATGTCTTTGATTTATTTAAAAACAACATAAAGTTTAGGTAGGTTATAGGAAAGCAGCATTATTTTGTCAAGGAACAGATCCGCTTGCAGAGTTAACGTAAGTTTTTAGTACATTCCGAACGTATTTTTCGTAATCGGAAGTTCTTCCACGGTACGGATTTAGCTCATTTGGATACAGAGAGGGCTCTTGCTCCACATTCCCCATTTACCCAATTTCCTCTGCCGTCTTCAAACCCAGCGAATACTCTCGAGGTGTATGTTTGGTGAGATTTTCTAAGTAAAAAATTATGTAAAAGGCAGCTGAGGCGCTGAGGTAATCTGTTGAGCGCGGTCAGGGCTGCAAAAGAGTACTTTTCGAAGGCAAAGCCATCTTGCACTCAAAATCCCAAATGCGTTGTTTGAAATTTGTATCGAAATATGTTTTTATTCCTGAAATAAACTTTGTGCCGTGAGGATCTCAGCATTTTAGTTTTCTTACGATTCAACAATCGACATCCAATAGCAACACCGTATAAATTCATTCATGTGAGTCACGCAGAGACTTACGCAACTAGGTGAGCACGCAAGAAAATAAAAAAGCTTAAAGCATCGAAACCCGGAGGCGCAAAATTAATAAGAAAGTATTGATTAAAATGGCATTGTTGTCGAAAGACAAGAACATAAAATATTCTTTGGAAGAACCGAACTGAACGATTCCACAAGTTTTAAAATTTGCTTCGTACGCTGTACACAACGCCATTGTTGTCTCGTAAGTCCTAGTGCTACGGCGAACAGTCTGCCACCATTGCTGTCTCGCAAGCCCTATTTACACTGCCGCCATTTACCACGCAACCACTGCCGTCTTTGCACCTGAGCCCAAACACGTGTAAGCGCAAAGAGAGTGCAACGAACGTATCGCGGCCAGGGAATGCCGACGCAAGCACTTTTAGGGATTGAGGGCTTAGACTAAGAAATAGAACTAATCATTCTAAATCCATGGTCCACCCAGGATATCAAGAGTTTATCAATCAAGAGAACCGACAGCGAGTATGTGTCGATAAAATCTGCTGCATTATTATCAGATTCCGGCAGATCGAAAATCTGCACAACAAAATTTAACGCTTTAAAACCACTCTGAAGGAAAACGAATGAGCGTGCCTTATTGCGGCATTAAATTTAAATTAATTTGCAGAAAATTCAGCCAAATTGACACGTACGTATTAAGCATTGCAGTCCCGGACCAGTTTTACAATACCAGGATTTTCGGGACTAAAAAATGCAATTCCTGTATTTTTTCGGGATTGAAGATATTACTTTAAGGAACTAAATGAGATTTTTTCGAATTCGCAATCAGTAATAACAATAATTCAAGCTTTCCTGTATCTTCTTTATCTTTAAACCTCAAAAAAAAAACTTTTATATAAGCTGGTTCTTTCTTCTACCCTTTTATTTACACCGTTTTCCTTGTATGTTGCGAATTTGTCAAGCCACATTGTTGTAAACAAGAGTCAAACAGAAAGATAATCTTCACGGGTGGTGTGAACAGAATCGTCTGTTTCTAAACATCAACAAATGTGTTCATGTGTTATTCTCCAGGAAGGATAACCCTGCGTACAGGTCTTTTACTATTTCTGGTTCCACTCTTGGCTTGATGAAAGAGCTTAAGGACCTTGGTCTATTCTTCGATTCGAAGTTGTCCTTTTCTTCCCACATCAACTTCGTTGTATCCAAAGCATATTCCATGTTAGCATTTATTCGTCGTCACTGTTCGTCTTTCTCTGACCCATAAACTCTTAAATCGCTTTACTCTTTACGGTTAGGTCTAACCTTGAATATGCCTCGTTTATTTGGCGTCCTTATGCTTCCCACATTAACCGTATTGAACGTATACAAAAAGTTTTCTTACTTTCGCCCTTCGTTCCCTCAACTTTTATGATCCTATCCCTTCTTATGATTCCCGCTGTTTGCTACTTAACCTTAAATCACTGGAAGGCAGGCGTTCCTATTTGTCTTGCTCGTTCATATTCAGTATCATAAACGGAGCTGTCGACTGTCCTGAGTTGTTGCGAAGAATCGCATTCACTGTACCGTCTCGCAAACTCAGGCATTTTAATTATTTTAATGTTGGGTTCTGCAAATTTGATTATATTGGAAATGCTCCAATTGCTAGAGCTCTATGCAATTTAAATTCTGTTCCGCAACTTCATCTCGCGCTTCCTAAAAGCTTAGTTTTAAGGATCTTAACTGAATTTTTTAAATGAACTGTTTTGAATATAAATTGTTATTAGTCTGTAAGAATTGTTTATTCATAGACTTAATAAATAAATAAAGATGCTCAATTAAAAAAAAAACGCCTTGTGGTGATAGTTGGTGTCAGTTGACTGAGAAAACGACAATTGTGCAGCACGGACGTGTGGCGCTCTACGCTACAAGGGGTGGTCCGCTGGGTAACGCGCTAAGTCGACGGCCGTTACAAAAAAGAACAGTTACGTTCAAACTCGGCCAAGTAGGCGCAAACAATCGCAAATTTACCGTTGGCGTACGCACACACAAAAACGAGTTACAGCAAAGGCGGAATTACGTGCAATACAGAATCGGCAAGCAGAGAAGCCACGAATTGAGGACAGACCTTTTAGTTATAAAAGGCCGTTCACATTCGACTTTTGCTTCGCTTTTCTTCATAATTTCGCTTTGACAGATAAGTTCAATACACCTAAGTCTGTTTTTACACGGTAGATTGGTTCCAGAAGAAGCCGTGTAAAAAAAAACCGTGTAAAAAAAGACATTGATCGTATACAAAAATGGGTGATTTGTTCCTAATCTCTAAAACCTATTAAAATTAGTGAAAAACAAGAATTTTTAAGAACAAGAATTCATGTTTATTTTATTAAATCAAATATATAATGCTTATTTTCACAAGCATAGTAATTAATGATAAAAAAGATATGCACTCTAATCTTAAAAGTAATATAAATTAAATGTATGGCAAGTTCAGGAACTAAACAACTATGTTGTGAACGAAAAGAATAGGTTATTCAATTTTTAAAAATAAAAAAAAAGTAAAAATTGCTTGTACGCGCTAAAAGGGAATTCACTTAAATCTTTAAGCTAGTGTTCGCAAACTATCGATAGCACTATCGATACTATCGATGGTTTCAGACTTTTTTCTTTCATAAATACTTTTTTGTGATATGAACATACTTCGCAAAAATTAAATTTGACAAAAAAAATTTAAGTACATAAAATTTCAAATCGTGCTAAATGGAATAAAATCGTGTAAAAAAATTCAAAATATTCAATTTTCAAACCGTGTTATATCAAAACCGTGTAAAAAAAGACCGTGTAAAAACAGACTTAGGTGTACATGCTTTTGTATGAGACTTGCTAAATAGAACGCGAGGAAACAAAAGCGAAGCAAAAAGTTGGGCAACTTTCAACTTTTGTGCGCTTTGGCAATCAGCTGTTTAAATTTTTGGTTATATTTTTCATTTTCTCGCGCGCTTCCACCATTTGTTCGTTTGAGTTCAATAGTGAAAAACAAGGTAAATATGAATTATTATTGCTTTATTATTCCATATTATATTGTTAACTTTTTTAAACAGATTGAAATATGGAGGAACATTTAATAGAGGCAATAAAGGAGCACAGCTGCCTCTTTAATAAGAGCACGCACTTGTTCCGGAACAAGTTTGCGAAGGCGAAGGCATGGTAAGGTTTTTATTTTCGTTTGCATACATACAAGTTAACACCAAATTGTCCGCAACCAGCGCTAGTGGCGGGCCTGATCAGCGGCCGACAAACTGCGGGAAACCCGACACCGCATGCCATTGCCGGCGCAGACCATTGAGCGGAAAAATATCGATCGCGCAATGGTCAGCAGAGGCATCGACCGCTGCGCGAATTGCTGACAGCTACGCAACGGCCGGCGATTACGCAGTGATCGGAATAAGCGTTGACGGCAGAAAAAGGGCTGACGGTTGCGCGACGGCGACCGCACACGAGCTTAGGTTAAGTAAAATATTTTGTAAGAATAGTAGTCTTAGCAGAACAGCGACAATAAATGGTTGTGCTCTAAAGAGCCAATCGAGTCAACTTGTAATAATTTGCTCTAAAGAGCCAATCGAGTCAACTTGTAATAATTTGCTCTAAAGAGCCAATCGAGTCAACTTGTAATAATTTGCTCTAAAGAGCCAATCGAGTCAACTTGTAATAATTTGCTCTAAAGAGCCAATCGAGTCAACTTGTAATAACTTACATGTGGGATTGACGGACGGACGGACACTTAGAAGCGGACGAAACTACAACACAAATGCAACCGTGCGACTGACTGCAGAGGGAGAAGACCAGCAACCCAGACTGGACGAAGAAAAGGAAAAACGGACGAATGAAAAAGACAGAAACGAAACTTGACTTCCTTCTTTTGACCAATGAAAACATGATGCGAAACTGAGAATGCTCGACCACAATACATACTCAAAATCCGCACTAATACACCGATAACGTCAGACCCCACGGTTGATTTTGCCAAACATCAGACCCCAAGGTTGCGCAGGAACGTAATGTTGATTTCCCATACAACGGCCATGGCGAGGGCTGCGTGTACTTTCAAGTTTTTAAGCATAGGAAAATAAATGTTTAATTCTTTGTAATTATGTAATCTTTTGGAAGAAAAATGATTAAAAAATTACAATCTTTCCCGAAAACCAGTTAAAAGTGTTTTAATACGTGTTTAACACATTTTTTATTCAGCTTTTATTGAATTTTATTGTATGCTGTGGGAAAACACCCCTGCGTCTGAAATAGAGTGTTCATCGCAAAAAGCATCCCTGACCGGCGATATTTTGCTGCACAAATAAGTTCGCGCTTTTTCAATTTACGAGTGAAAACAGTGGAAAACTGCAAAAAAAGTGAAAAAATACTAATTGATTGATTGATTTGTTTATTTCTTTTCGCAGACAAATCAACAACAACCAATTCAACAATGCCATGTGATAGGAAGTGCGTCCGGAACTGCGTGGGAGCCATCAATTTGTTTGCCTTTCCCGATGCTGCAAAGGACGGTGACAGGTGAGTGCATATCCAAAATGCAATTGATGTTTATTAATTACAGAATGGCACACCCTATATATATATATATATAGATATAGATTGGAATTTTAAGAAGGTATGCAGTGGGACCTCTGACCAAATTGACCTTTTAAAAAATGCCAAATCACTTTTATCATCAATGAAAATTGAAGATACAAGTGGTTCGAACATAACACGTAGCTTTTCATTCATAAATGGCTGGCTTTTGAACATAAGCAGTTTGCAAATGTTGTGGTCTTTTTTGTCACAAAACGAGTTAAAATACGTACCGACCCGTAGACTGTGCCAAGACGTACTGGAGAATTTTTTTGGAGAAATTAGAATGGCTGGGGGTAATTTCCAGAGAACTACTCCCTACCTTTTTACTTGCTTATTTCAAAAGCATTGGGGGTTGAGCTACGTGGATGAAATGGTCAGAGGAAATTGTGAAGATATAGGTATCTCAGAGAGGATTTTGGCAGATGTTTGCGCTGATCACCTTGTTCAAAATGAGTCTTGGCAAGAATTTCAGAGTCTGCCAAGATCTGCGCAATCATTTGTACAAAAAATTCAAATAGATGTTAATATTGATGAACGTGACTTTTTAAAAAGAAATGCGTTTGCATATGTTTGTGGCTGGCTATATACTAAATTATATAAGTTGCATAATTGTACAAAACCTTTTCCTTACCTTGATGATGAAGTAATCACCGAGGATTTATTATTTTCACTGGAAAAAAAAGAATCCAGTTTTCATTTGGTGAAAGCTCCACAGGAGTTTTTGCAGTATATCTCGAATTTAGACGAGATATTTTTAGAATTGTGGGATGGAGCTTCACACAGAATAGGTGTAAGCCAATATCTGTTTTCAAAGATGGAGCATATAGCCCCATACAATTGCTGCGATAATTGCGACAGCCATATTTTGCTATCCCTTTTCATACGGGTGCGCATCTATTTTCTGATACGATTTTATAATCGCGAAGTAGCAGACTATACTTATAAACATAAAATGTTGACTGTCCGACATTTATAAGTTTCTGCTACTTCTTGTTTTTGTGGTCCGTTTAGTCCGTGTTTGTCCGAATTGGGAAACAAACGCATTAATACATCTATTTTTATTTGTTCCTCTCTGAAATCATTGTTAGCAAAAATTGTTAAAATGTTACAAAAGCATTCTAGTTGAAAAAACAATTTTTAACACATTTTCCTCTTTCGTAGATAAATATTTAAATAGGTCTCCACCAAATTTAACCTTCTGTGATATGTGAAGATGTGATACAAATTGTAATGTTTTAAAATAATTGTATTTATTTATTTATTTATTATTATTTATTTATCATATTTATTTGTTTGCGATAGTAATTGTAATGTTTTCAAATTAATATTTATTTATTTATTTATTTATTATATTTATTTGTTTGTGATAATAATTGTAATGTTAATTTAATAATTAATAATTGTAGTTACGGCGAGCGACTAGCTGCAGCGATATGCAAAGGTGCTGATTAAGCGTCTGGCCTATGCACGCGCATCCGCTTGCATAACGGCGAGCGTGGGAATGCAGTTGCACCGCGATTCCCGCGTAAAATGCCGACGCAGCGAAAATTAGGGCATAGAATAAGTTTAGTTCTAAGTAGGTTGCAGAGAGTGAGTTAATCCTAATTGGGACGTGGCCGGGAGCAGTTGCAAACCTAATTGTGCTAAATAAAAGTGAACAAGTGTTATAACCAAATTCGTTTAATTGGATTAATCTTCAGGTGGGTTAAAGAAGTAAAAGCCCAGGAGCCGCCGTTGAGGCTCCTGGCAAAATCATTTTTTTGGTCGCCTGGGAGCAAGCGGTCATAACTGGCGCCCGAGCAGGGACCCACTAAATGTGTGGGTTCCTTATGTGATAGTTCACCTGTGTGCGGAAAAAAAAAATATAAGTTATGAAGTGTCACAAAATGAAAAAAGCAAAAAGTAAAAAGGGAGTGTGCCCGTCTGGCAAGTGCAGTGAAGTGAGTAGCCCAGCGACTCCCACCTTCAGGGGGACCCTCCTGGCTACCATGAAACGATTGTGAGAAAAATATATGATGTAGCACAGCGATTCCCACCTTCGGGGGGACCCTCCTGGCTACTATAACAAAAAAAAAAAACGAAATAGCACAGCGATTCCCACCCTCGGGGGACCCTCCTGACTATTATAACTACACGCCCCCATGCGATAATTCACTCCCTCGAGGATATAACAGAATAAAATAATGAGATAACACGAAACAGAATTCTATAAAGAGGGAAATGATAACGCCGATATTGCACTTGCAGCGGGACGCAGAATTATTTTCGTGTACAAAAAAAAAAAAAAAAAGAAGAGAACTTGTTCCACACACACATCACATTACTGTAAGAGATAATTACACATTTTTTTTTTTAAATAAAATAAAACATAATAAAAAAGGGATGCATTAAAGTAAAGCTAAGTTGAACCAAATCTAAGCATGAAAGAAAGCCCCAACAAATTAATAAAAAAAAATAGCGAGAGTAATACTAAAAACCCGAACAAGTAAATGAGAATTATCGAGACGAGAGGCGGGATCAGTCTAAAGTGCCCTGAAGATTCACCCGGTGATTGACTGCCCTAACCGGCAATCTTCCTCTGTACCCATGGGAACACAGTAGGAGATCACAGAAGGTTATCTGATGGGTCGTGAAGTAAATTGTGCCTTAGTAGGTCGACCGCAAGTATAAACGCGGACGACTAAAACGGATAACACAATCCTTCCGTGACTGACTCCCAATTCCCATTTTAGTTAATGAGGAGAGAAGAATCTCAAACAACCCACAAACCCAATTTCGTGTGATTTTTATCATCTTAATTGAACACCTCAAAACCACCATGTCTGAAAACCAGTCACGCGTTTATCTTGGTAAACCCGAAAACCAACGGGATCCAAAAGCCGTGAATCAGCATGCACAACAGGGCAATAAGCCCACCAACACCAACAAACCACAGAGACAACCACTACCACCAAAACGACCAATACCAGTCGTACCTCCACCTGCCACCGCTGAACAAGCAAACCTGAAAAGTGGTTCACCTTTCGATGAATCCATCTTTGGCAGGGGTCTTTCTGTGCGTGAGGTTGACACATCACTGTCATTCTCACCAGCTGCACCAACATTGATCGAAACATCACGTGCAGTTTACAACCGGATCAATACTGATGATCCCAACTTAGGAAAGCGTTTGCTACCCGAATACGTAGACTATTACGCCACATTTCTCCTCTGGTCGCGACTCACCACACTCAAGTCGTTCAACCAGCATAACCTGACCGAGGCTGAACAGTGGCTTTACGCCATCCTAAAAGACAGAGAATACTCTGTCCCATCTCCGATTGCCGTCATTCTGAAGTCAATCGGAAATGTCACTACTTCGCTAGGCCAACACCTCGAAGTAAAACCACTTGATTTGCCAACCACATGCGTAGGTTCACGACCTGGATACTACGGCGCAATGTCAAGTGACACGCACAACCTTTACGAGGAACTTCCTAATTTAGGAGTTTTAGCAGAGGCTGTGTCAAATGCAATATCGAGCCTAGCCCCTGGTAATTATACCAGTGTGCTCAATATTGTGGGTGCGACTCCCAACCACAACCTGCTTGGCTACCAACCGCTTCTACACAGACGTTCAGAAGCTAAGAATCTTGGACTCATCCATGGATTTAACAACCTACACGTTAACGAGGGATTTAATAATACTGCTATTAATATTAGCTTTATTAATACAATCTCCGACGAGTTAGCCAAGACCTCCACCTACAAGGTTGAGAAGATCAACTTCATTGATCTTACTAAAACTGGCCATATCAGTCAGACCATTGTGACTACTCCTATCGAGCTCAGCATTGGATCAAATGATATAAACGGAGAGCTGATATCCTCATCTCTCACGCAGGAGCGTGATTCGACCTACGGCGTTGCCGTATTCACGTGTTTCCAGCTTTTCAAGTCAGACCAACCCGGCAGGTTTCTCTGTATCAATACTACCCCAGATTTTGATACTGCACCTTACATAGCCAACAGAAACATCCGGCGTGACTTACCTCCCCAATACTACAACAAAGTGTTTGCTGTAGTATCACAAAGTGGCGAAAACTTCCGCCGCAACACGGGCTGTGAAGCAAATTGTGCCTTAGTAGGTCGACCGCAAGTATAAACGCGGACGACTAAAACGAATAACACGATCCTTCCATGACCCGTTCATAGCTTTTAATACATTACACTAATGTTTTTTCTCTTTTCTTATCATCGAGCAGGGCAGGATCGAGACCTTATTGGAAGCTAAATTCAATATAAGAAACAAGAAACAACCGATGCTCAAATTGTAAGTGGCTGTTGCGTGGCACCGGTTATAAGAGAGAAACTGATAAGTACCAGTATAGAATAGAAAATAACTGCTATCTCAACACTCGGTAAGTGAGCCTTTTTTTCTTTTTCAATCTAACCGTTAAGCAACCATTAAACAGGAAATGGATGACATGAAAAAATCACTGACGGACCTGACAGGAGCCGTCAATGCCATCCTTGCCCAGTTACGAAACGTTGAGGGACGGCTAAAATCGGTAGAAAGCAATTCGGAAATAGTAGAAGAAGTAAAGAGACTTAATTCAGGGATAGTGGAAGAAGTAAAGAGTCTAGGGGAGCGTCTCCTTCACGTCGAGCGGGAGGAGGAGATTTGGTTGGGCCATACCACGGTAGCGGACGTAATATCACCATGGACAATTTTTTTACGACGCTGCCACTGGCAAAGCAGCTGATATCCGTCAAACCTAGCATTGTCGGAACACTGCGGCGAAACAAAGCCTATATGCCAACAGAAATGTAAGACGATAAGAGGTGGACCATTGGGACAAGCAAATTTTGTTTCCACGAGAACGTGACTATGGTTACATACAAACAGAGGAAAACAAATTCCGTAATAATGTTGTCGACTATGCATGATGATGCAACTGTAGAAGAAAACGGCAAACCAGAAATCATCAATTTTTATAACAAAACGAAAGGTGGCGTGGATGTTATGGAACAGACGCTTCGGGAGTATACCACACAGAGACACACAAAAAGGTGGCCTTTGTCGTTTTTCTACAATATGCTCGATGTTTCGCGGCATACACTATATTTTATGAGAATAACACAACTGTTTCACATCAAACAACACGGAGAAAACGCTTTTTGCGTAAACTTGCTGAAGATTTGTGTGCGCCAATAATAGAAAAAAGAGTAACCAATCGCCAAGTAACGTGCCACTTTTCCACCAAAACAGCAATTGAGAGCTTTTTGGGAAGACCAGTGGAGACGGTAACATATACCGAGCAACCATCTACTTCTACGGCCGCTTCTACTGATGGCAGGAAGCCAATAACAGGAAGCTGTTATTTGTGCGCTTCTTTGCCAGATAAAAGGAGACGAAAGACGAGAAAAGTCTGCAGCGTTTGCAAGAAACCAGTTTGCGATCAACATACTAAAACAATATCAAAATGTTTTCCATGTTTCAACAATGACTCAACATAAGACATCAAATATTAGAAAAAAGTTAAAATGAATAAAATATAAATAATTCAACTAAGAAACAATTACATTTCATATTTTACACATCAATAAACATTATTGTTTCGTACAGGGACGATCTCCTGTGCGATTGAGTTGTTCGCACAGGGACGATCGTCTCTGGCCGAAGTAGTCAGTCGTGCAGTGAGCGTGAAGCGGACAACAATGAAACGGACTATGTCGAGCGTGGAGGCTGCGGAGGCATTTAACGGGATCAATAGGAAACCAACGATGTCGATCGTAGGACTCCTACACGGTGTTGAGTATGTAATACATAACATGCGCCGGGTTGTGACGAGGTTTGGGAAGAAAATAATGTGTGAGCTCGACTCGCACGTTCTGTTTCTTCCCGAGAAATACAATAATCTAAAGGATGAAGTGCTCGAGGCGCTTTGCTTCGAGCACGTCCTCGTGCGGACCGAGAAGCCGAAGGGCTTCGATCTGGAGGTCCGCCTTATACCTCTCATCCCAACGCACATCGAGATAGAGAGCGATGATGATGAGGAAATTCCCGAGACGCAACCATTCTTGGTTGGCACGATGCTCGGACGAGGATAATTTGCTACCGCTAATTTTGTAGGTATATATTACATGAAAATTTCGTTTGTGTGCCAGTCGTGTGCTTGCTTGGCGCATGCGTTGGTGCGAGCGAGTTTATTGTTGTTGTTGTGCAAGGAAATTTCGTTTGTGTGCCAGTCGTCGTATGCTTGCTTGGCGCATGCGTTTAATGCGCCAAACTAAAAGATACGCGTTTTACATTAACCATTCTTTATTGGAATAACATTATATGGCGATCCTGCCAAATTTAAACCTAAAGCGTAAATTTAGTGATTAAATATATAATTAATAAATACAAAACGAAACTAAAATTACATAATAAATAAATAAAGTAAACAACAACAAAAAATAAAATAAAAAATAAAAAAAAATTAAAAATAAAAATATGAAATAAATAAAAAGTGGTATAATGGGTGGCCAACAAGCAAAAATTGATAAGCCAACGGCTAACGTAATCAATGAAGTGACTGAACAAATTAATAACAACAATGAGCTACAAATACCGCTATGGATAATTGCCATCGTTATGGTGATCCAAACATTAATAAAACTTTACAGTATACACACTAAAGGCTTGAAAAAGAAAGCAATCCGCTCATTTTCAACAGCCAATAACCTCGATAAGGTTTAAAAAAATATAACAAAAACAATAAAAAAATAACAAAAAACATGAACATGAACTCTGGATTTGGATAGCAAACTGGAAGGTAATAAAGGCTTGAACTACATAGTTTGCGTTTCCTTCCTTTTAGCAGGTTGAGCCAAGGGCTAGTGGCGACCCCAACTATAATTTTGTATCGCTCCCCAGGATGGGAGACTTAACTTCAATATAAATGTGGAATCTTGCAACGGCTATAAATAAACCCTCCGGGCGACCGGAGCATTAGTCTAGTTTCAACAGTGAAGTGCAGTGTTTAGGTTTTCTGCGTTCCTGAGCGACCGGCCTTCAGCGATGAACAATACATATGTTCTAACCCTTGGAGTGTACGAGAGGAAGGTACTTCGCAAAATCTTCGGCTCTGTTCGTATTGGCGACGACTATCGTATACGAACCAATAACGAACTGTATAAGGGCATGGACCTAGCATAGCGAATTAACATCCAGCGGCTGCGCTGGTTCGGTCATGTCTGCCGTATGGACGACAAAGCTCCGACGGAAAAGGTGTTCGATGCGGTGGTTGGAGGTCCACGGCGAAGAGGGAGGCCGCACAGTTCGCCGAAGGCCGCACAGTGCGGCCAAAAGTCCGCAAAAAAACAAAACAAGTTTGAACAGTTCCTCTGCCTCAGAGTCAGAAGCAGACGTAGATGTGGATTCCTACGAAACCAATGTTTTATTATAACATAATTGACCTACCAATTATTTGTAATTAGAAATTTTTTGTATATTTTTATGCTCAATAGAAATAAAGATTGTTATAACAATATTCAAAAATATTTCTTTCCTTATAACATAAAAACTTAAACCACGAATTTTCTTCGATTACAATTTTTTCTTCAAAGCATTAGCTTTCGGAATATAATTTTTAAAATATTTATTCTTGTAACTGTAAATGTTGCGAATTTACAAAATCCCTATTTTATAATCAACTTTTATTTACAATAAACAAAAATTTATATTTTACATTCTACAATGTAAGTTAACCCGACCGCCTGAGTGCGTGTAGCGCAGCTGGACTGTGGCGCCGTTAGGCGCTGACGGTGCAATATCAACAGCAACCGTTTGCGCTGGTCGGTCAGCGAACTGACGAAACCCGATACTCCGCACGTTCTGCGTAATCAGCGGAGTTCGGGTGGTCGCAGCGGAGCCGACAACGGTTCACGGCCACACACGATAATGCGCGGTCAGCAGGCTCGAGCAGGGCTTGCGGAAGAACTTTATTTGTATGAAGAGTTTAGTTTTAAGTGAGAACTCAAAGAATAAAGGCGCAGCCAACAGCTCGCCCCAGCAAACCCAAATATCCATTGTTTCATTTATTAATTTGTATACATACAGATCGTTTTTTTTAGTTTCTCCATTTTTGGCTGTATTAGGTGTGGATATGATGCTATATTGGACCCGCCATCTTGAATTTCGTAATTCTGACAATGGATTCGTAATCAGCGACCCCAAAAACCCCCGAGTACAAGATTTCAGGTCGATCGTTAAAGTTTTCGAGTTTTGGTTCAGGTTTTTGGTTTGGTTTTCGGTTCAAATAAGTAGCCAATATTTAATAAAAAAAACATAGTGCTGGTTCAGTAAAGAAAAAGGAAAGGAAACAGACAATTCAAGAAACGCTTATGGAAATTTCAGCCAAAAAAGAGGAAGCCAAGGAGAGAAGGCACAAGGAAAGAATGGAAGCAGCGGGAAGGATGGAAGAGTTATTAAAAGAAATATTAAATAAAAAAATAAATATAAATGTAGTCTAGTATACCGTACCTTGTACATGTACCTTTAAAGCTCAAAGCAATAAAAAAATTGATCTCGACTTTAGTTGTTACACAAAAGAGTTTTTATTTGGTTCCTTTTTATTTCGCCTAGCTCAGTAAGCACACGTTCGTTAATATCATCTCGGATATCTTGTACCTGATGAAAACTAGGTTCAATGTCTTCCTCTTCTCTTTCAAAAATGTCATTCCTGTCAATGCATATATTATGAAGACCAACAAAGCAAAATGTCAAAAAGAACATGTAATATTTTTGTCCTTGTCTAACACATGCGTTTTACAATATCAACGTTTCTGTGACAGCTACTGCTTTTAAGGGCAACCTTCTCCCCTGTCAAAGCTTGATAGGGTTCCAAATTTGCATTTATTGCCTTCTTGACATGCGACATTTTGAGAAAGGAACACGGAACATTCGCACAGGCTTGCATTTTTTTTAGAATCGAACACAAAATTGGAAGAAGGCAATGACAAGGCAACATTTTATGGTAGAATCGAAAACGCCATTAGTAAAGCTTCGAGAGATGGCCGAAAAAGTGCAAGCACTTATTTGTGCAGATCGAAAAAAAGGCCTAATCCAAATAAAAAAAATAAAGATGAGGCTACTACAAAAAGTTCATCATCGAAGAAAATAAAGTTGAATACCAGTGCGAGTGTGCCGGAAGACGTTGAACAACATTACAGTCATCGATTTTTTGCTTGTTTTCTCAACCATGGTTCAGTTGAGTTCAAAAGTTGTAAAAAAGAAGGCCTTGGCTTTCAAATCCAAATGAAATGTGCCAATTGTGATCCACGCTTTATACCGTCGAGTGAGAAAACTGGTCATCGCTACGAAATAAACACTAGATTTGCTTGTGTAATGCGTACGTTAGGTTTGGGTTTATCAGGCTGCAACAAATTTTGCGGTCTCATGGATATTGCAAGTAATTTTTTATCCAAACCGTCTTATTTGGGTCTTATGAAATCGATTCGCTGCAGCGTCAAAACGACTGCTGACAAATTTTTTTTTTCCGCCGCAGACGAAGAAAAACATAAAACACGTGCAAATTCGGAGTCTGATACTTTGACCGTTTTTGGCGACGGCAAATGGCAGAAGCAAGGATATTGGTCTGGAAAAGTTATTGATATTTTCATAAGTAGTTTGCACTGTCAGTTTTGCAAATTACGGGAAAAAAATTTAAATACTGCTGAATTTAAAGAGTGACACGAAGAACACGTTGAAAATAATGAATGTCAAGCCAATCACACCGGACCATCAGGTAACATGGGAGTTAACGCTGTTATCGAAATGTTTCGCCGCTCAGAAGAAAATTACGGAGCAAAGATCAGCAACTATATCGGAGACGGTGACAGTAAAAGTTACGGCAATTTAGTGAAAGCTAAACCTTACGGTGAAAATTTTACTATAAATAAAAAAGAATGTGTAGGTCACGTGCAAAAAAAGAACGCGATCTGGTAAAAAATACTGTACAAGATACGGTTGTGAAAACAGGGAAAAATGTTGGTAAAACACGGAAAAATAAAGTACTCGGCGGCAAAGGAAAAGTCATCGATAATTTGAGTCGATACTAAGGAGCAGCAATAAGGCATAATTGTAATTCGCTAGAAGAAATGAAAAATGCAATCTGGGCAACGTTCTTCCACCAGCAGTCAACAGACTCAAAACATTGAAAAGAGTTTGATGAAAACATTGAATTTTTTTGAAAAAGGCGTCGCGTTGAAGTGTGTGAAACGATGCTTTCTGGCTATCAGGACAAGAAGGAACGCATGATCACTGGAGACGAGACTTGGATCTATGCTTACGACCCCGAAACAACCGATCAATCGAGCGAATATCGTGCCAAAGGGTAGCCGAAACCAAAAAAATCGCGCCAAAGTCGCTCAAAAATCAAGGTCATGTTGACTGTTTTCTTCGATTATCGTGGTGTTGTGCATTATGAATTCCTTCCGCCGGGCGTTTTTTGGGCACAGTAGAAGACCCAAAAATTCTGAATAAACTTCAACTTCTTGTTCGATGCTCAAAGTGCCTGGTGGTATTGTTTTATTTAACTCTAAGTTCGCAAGATCGGCTTTATGGAGCCAGACAAGTATTGGCGCGGCCCGCCGTATAAACATAGGCCAAAATAAATCCACTTACACACGAACTCTTTTAACACCACAATATAAGGAAATTAAACAAATTTAAGGCTGTTCTGATGAAATGATCGCTAACGCCATAAAACATAAAAATACTGCTGAAACGCGTGGTCGCAAACGTAAAACCACCAGAGATGACGACCGGCGAATAGTGCAATACTGCAAAGATCAAAACTCAATCAATCAAATCAAATCAATCTGTTTACAAAGTAAGAGTTTTTGAGTTGAATTTGAGTTGAGTTTTTGCTTTTTTAGTGCCGAAAACGCTGCACGTGAACGCGTAGTTCTAATACGAAAATGTGTGTTGTAAAATTAAAAACCCCAATCTTTTATATTTATATTTATATTATATTTATATTTGTTTACATATTGTTGCGAGGAGGCAATGTGCTGAATGCTTGTCTATGCACGAACGCTTTTCCAAGCATACTTTTAGGCATGCACTTTGAAGTACGGCGAATTTGGTATAATTCGCTTGGTGTTATTCCGATATGGCAAGGATGGTTCGAGAACTGTGCGAGAATGGTCGAGCGTGTTCCAATTGGAAGTTGCAAGAAACTTCGGCGCGATAAGAAAACTGGTATATAAGCAGCGGTGCGCGGTGCAACGAGTGGAGTCTTAGCTGAGCAAGCAAAGTAGAAACAAGTGTAAATACAAGCAAAGTGTGAAAATTGTAAATAAAGTGATTGTTGATGTTTGACTGCGTTTGCGCTGAGTAATTGAAGTTGTTTTATTTTCAAACACAATACAATACGAACTTAGAAACGTCATTTTCGTAACAATATGTTGTGTTTGTTGCGAAAAGTAGGCGACCAAGTGGGCAACCCGGCGGCCGTCATTTACTTTCTCTGCCTTTCTGGCGTAGGGAGTATCAAAAATTTGAATTTTTTGCGTTTTCGTATACGTTTTTCAAGTTATTTTATTTATTAATCCGATTCTGAATTAAGAAGAGTGGCTGAGATCCCGACGGCAGTTGCGACATAAGTTATGTCCTGTCGCGGCGGGCTTGAAGTGGCAACTCTCAGCACGATCAGCAGTACCCTGCCCTGGTTTGCAGGCTGACAACCTGCCACCTGCAAGCCAGGGCAAGGTTCTTTCTTTTAAATCCTTTAACGTTTGCGGGTATGGTGCGCCCAGCCCAAACTAATTTTTAAATCGTGTAATTTCCTGGCCATCAAGTCCTCAACAGAGAGAAAATCGTAAGTTGCTTCAAACTTTTTACTTTGTTTAAATTTTCAATACTAAAAAATTGCTTATAGATGAGCACTTCGTCCGATTCATCTTGCTTGGAAACGAAGCGAGTAAAAGTAAGATATCGGAAGCAAAAATTCAACGAAAGCTGGCTCGAAATAGCAAAATTTAAAGGGTGGCTTGAGATAATGGACACGAATATTTTAAAACGCAAGTGTGTAGCTTGCGACAAGATTTTAAGCTGTGGGAAGTCTGACCTCCTAAAGCATGGACAAAGCAAACTGCACCAAAACAACAGCGTCCATCAAAAGGTCAAAAGCAATTGAAACATTTTTCGAAAAACCTCGCAAAAATTGCTTTGCTGTGGAAAACTTCGAGCTGAAGCTTTGTATGTTCTTTGCCGAACATAACGTAGCAACCCAGGTTGTTGAGCATTTGCTACCCCTTTTAAAAGAAATTGTTCCGGACTCAAAAGTTATTCAAGAGGCTCATCTTGGAAGAACTAAGTGTAGTAGCATGATAAAAAATGTATTAGCAAAGAGGTCATCGATGAAGATGAACTTTATCCTTTTACCAACGCCCTTTATCGTGTCACTCTTCATCAGATTGATTACAAAATTGAAGAAGCAATGACGTTGACACACCCCCGTAATCTAATGCGTTCATCTTTCGATGATACGTATCTTAGTGGCGATATCAGGCGAGCGCTAGACATGATGGGAGCTGGTTTCGCACCATTAATCAACTACGTATCAGCAATTGGGATGGTCAAGACCTCCAATTCTGTGTACCTTCCGCGCCATCCGAAGTTACGTATTTTACCCTGCACTCCCCATTTCTTGCGAACCTCCAACATCAACAGAAAGCTGAATTGATCCAAAAGCTAAAAAGCACACAGTTTTCAATTATGGTGGACGAGAGCACCGATGTTGGGTCGAATAAGTGCATGTGTATTATTGTGAGGTACTTTGATGAAGTTGACGGCAGAGTTGCGGTCAAACTATTAGGCCTTTTGTGGACCACGTCGTGAACCCGACCGGGTGGGAAAATTTACATCTCGAAACATCGGGAAAACCGACGAAGTAAGCTAGTTTAAATATAAGGCAAATTATGTAAAATAACTAATTATCTTTGAAATCACAGATATTTAAACACTACACCATTAATATCATCACCACTACTAATTTGAAGTTTTACAATAAATAAATACATGAATAGTGTCAGCAACTGATTAAGATGGCAATATTACAATCACCTTTTATCGGACTAGTAATTGTTTATATGTGTCAGTACAAGGCAACAAATACAAAATTTAAATGTAGTCATGATTCAGAATTAATATGGTTAAGAAGCGATACATCATTACAGTTAGAATACACACAATCATGTCTAGCACTCCACAATGCTGACAAAGAACTGACTCAAGCTTTATTTAATACCCCTAGTCAGAAGAAACAACACAAAATTAAACTTGAAGGATTTGTAATAGGGACAAACCAGAATGCTTACTGTGAAGGGCATATGGCCATCGATAATCATGAAATGATTCATGATACTGTAGTTTGTGCTGATATAGAGATCGAACTCAGTACACTGAATACAATGGTACACCCAGGCAAACTGCTCGTTTACTTTCTTGGGAATTCTGCTCAACACATAGGCTCTTTAGCCATAACATAATTGGCGCGACCCGCCGCTTCAATAGGTCACCCCGAACGCTACTGACGTCAAACACCACACTCGTACGCTCACACTCTCCGTAAGACTAACCCTGTACACCACATGGCGATCCTGCCGACCAAACCTGCAAGAGACTAAGCCGCCGATTTCACCAACACCGATCCTGAACTGACCAACACTGGTCCCAACTGAAAAACATTTCCGACAACCAAACTTTGACGTCCACCAAATCAAACTGCTGCCACCATCCAATGTCAACCCAAAATGAAATAGACGCCATTTTCGCAAAGTGGGTCCGCGTCGCACAACAGCAAGAGGAGTACATCCCTGAGAGCATCACACCAACAGCGGAAGAACCACCGGCATACACACCAACCCCGAAATCAGCCGGGCCACGAGCAATCACAATAGAACAGTACAAGGCCAGGAACACGAAACACAACATCCAGGCAACAGAGATTTCGACAACAAAAAAGAACCGACGCCCAAGAGCTGGGAAAAAAGTAAAGGCTAGGACAGAGAAAGCAAGCCTATATAAATTGATTCCCGTGACGACCGACCGAGAGCTGAAACACAGTCTGATCAACAGATTAAAGCAACTAAATTAATGGGCAGCAAACAGAGCAGAGAAGAGGTTATTGTCTCGAACAATAACGCAGCAAGCGCTGGAACAACAACATCGGTGGACAACAGCAACCAAATATATGTAAGAAATATACCGTATACTTGATTTGACTTAGCACATAAGTAAAGAATGTAAGCGACTCGGATTGATGTGTCAGTAAGACAATAAACGCTTACGCAGCATCATCCGACGGACAGTATAACGATGTAAGCCACGAGGTGCGCACGTGTGTCTCAAATCAAGTAAAGTCATTTTATAAAAAAGAAAGTTATTCAGAGCAGCATAGAGTGAATAATAACATTGAATGTTGTTTCTTTGTTATTACAGGTATTTAAGGAGGGAGTACACTTTGATTTTTCAAAAAAATGTATTTTTTTTTTTTTGGCTTAAAATGTTCCTTGGGATGTATACTTTAATTTAGAAAAGACTCCAAGTCCGCCAGAATATTCCTTACCGCTTTACGAAGCGATTTCCTAAAACATGTACCGGCGCGCTGAGAGAGCATTTTAGCGCGCTCGGAATTTTTCTGTTTTAACGCCGTTACCCACGCAGCCAGCGGTCCGGTGATGCCCAAATCGGGTGTTCGTACATTGTAGATGGCGCCACTGTCGCACAATCGATTTTCACGTATACCTATCTCATCGTATAGCGTTTAGTTTACGGTGAGTCACTGTACGAAACACGTGAATCATGAGCCCGAACAAAAAAGTGTACGCAACGAAAAAAGGCCATAAAAACAGCAGTTACCGGATACGAGATAAGGGGAAACGGAAACTGCGGAATAGGTTCCAGATTGAAGGTGACAGCGAGGATGTTTCGGCGTCAGCGAAAAAACTTCGGATGTCGAAAGGACAGTACCACGTGAACGTGAACCAGGCTTTTGGCTACCGGCTCATCGAATTCCTGTCGGTGTTTTCTGCACTATCGGAGTTGGTTGTCTGTAAGCAGTGCGGTTCGGATTTAAAATTCCAGGAAACCAGTGTTCGTGGGTTGGGGTTCAAACTCGCTGTTTGTTGCTCCAAGTGTGAACCACGATATATAAATTCGTGCCCGCTAATCGGCCACGGATTCGAAATTAATCGACGTATAGTACTGGCTATGCGGATTCTTGGTGTCGGATTGAACGGCATATCAAAGTTTTGCGCCTTCATGTGTTTGCCGAGTCCAGTTTTCAAATCATTCTACACGAAACTCATCAAAACGATTTCCATCGCCACATCTTCTGTATGTCAAATGTCTATGAAGAATGCAGCTGCTAAGGAGAAGGAGTTATCGGAGAAGGACGGCGAGACGAGCGGTCTGACGGTTTCCGGAGACGGCACGTGGAAGAGAAGGGGCTTTTCTTCTTTGCTGGGCGCGACGTCTCTCATCGGCTGGCGCACGGGGAAAATCATGGACTTGGAGGTAAAATCCAAAATTTGCAAATCCTGTGATATCTGGGAGAAGAAGGAGGGGACCGCAGAGTACGAGGAATGGAAGGAAACTCATCATGACAAGTGCGAACGAAATCACCAAGGGTCATCGGGAAAAATGGAGGTGGATGCTGTAATCGAGATGTTCCAGCGGTCCGAAAGTCTACACGGAACGAAATACAGCAAATACATCGGGGACGGCGACAGCAAGACCTTTAAAGGTATTATTGACAGCCAGCCATACGAAGATTTGATCGTGCAAAAGAAAGAGTGTATCGACCACGTGCAAAAGCGTATGGGGAAACATCTTCGGTCACTCGTTAAAAACACGAAAGGGCTCGGCGGAAAGGGGAAGTTGACGGGAAAACTCATTGACGATGTACTATGGATTAGCTATTCGGAGGAATTCTTCATCACTCGAAGACATGAAACGAGAAATCTGGGCAACTTTAAATCATAAGATATCGACTAACGACAACCCGCAGCACAGCAAATGTCCAGTAGGCCCGGATTCCTGGTGTTCCTGGCAGAAGGCGAAAGCGACCGGTGAGCTGAAGGACTACAATCACAAGCCTGCTATGAAGAAGGAAATTTTCGTCGCTCTCAAACCGGTTTACACAGAGTTGTCCCGAGATGACTTGCTGCAAAGGTGCCTCGGCGGGTTTACTCAGAACGCGAACGAGTCTTTCAATGCAACTCTGTGGCAAATGGCGCCGAAAACTGTTCACAGCGGGAAGTCGGTGGTGGACATCGCAGCTGATATTGCTGCGTGCAATTTCAATGATGGGATGATGGGTATCATGGAAATAATGCAAGTACTAAATCTGGAAATCGGCCCGACCTGCTACAACTTCTGCCTGGCTGCTGACGCCGAACGCACGAGCAAGGCGGAGGAGCGCCTCACGGATGCAGCGAAAGAAGCCCGGAGATGCAGTTTGGCGACCCGAAAACACAAGGACTTCTTGGATGACAACGCAGAAGGCCAAATGTATGGAGCCGGCATCGCCGATTGAAGGTAAATATCACTTTTCCACGAGAAAAATGAAATTTTATCTTTAAACGCGTTTATCTCGAAACGGGGCTTTTCAAACTGGCGTGGGAAATAACTCTAACCAGTTATTATTAAATTTGGATATCGCCTAGGTTTTCTTGTTTAGAATTAAATTCTGCTTAGAAATACGTATCCACATTTTCGATTTTGTCAAAAATGGATTTTTAATCCACGATTTTGTAAGCATTTTTAGGGTTAAAAAATGGACTTTTTTTCCTAAGGCCACAACTTTTGAAAACAATTAATTTAAAAAAAATCGGAATACGTATTTCTAACCCGAATTTCATTACTTATCAGGATTTTGTTCGATTTATGTTCCAGGATCACATGGGAAGGAGTATTTTCTCACGCCGTTTTCCGACTTCCGCGCGAGGACGCCCGCGCGACCTGGTGCACCGGCCACGGGGGGACGCCAATCGAGTTCAAAAAAATACAAATTGTAGTTCGAAGGATGAGTAATAAATGGGTTATAACATATTTGCCCTCCCTGAGTGTTTTATTGCTTAAAAAAATTAACGAAAATGCCTTACTTTTTGGACGTTCAAAGTGTACTCCCCCCTTAAAGCTGAGAACCGGCATTGTCGATAATGAAATAATGACCGAATTGTCACTTGAAATGATCTTCCGAATGAGATGCCAAGATACCATCGGGAAAATCATAAGTCATCTCCCGATCTCTCCCTTTGATGTATCCTTTTTAGGACAGGCGTATGAAGGAATAGGACCAGTGTACAAATTACATAACAACAGATTGTTGCAAACCTTGGGTCAGTATGAGTTGGTTGATATTACGAGAATGAATGCGCAAGAGGATTTACTAGGTACATCTTACAAATCAGTGGATGTATTTTTCAAAAATTGGACACAAGACCCTAGGGATTCGGAACTCCAACACGGATATAATGGACTCATAAAATATCAAAATAAAGTGGTCTTACCTCGAGGTCTAATAGTCAGGACAGAAAATCATTACAAATTAATCAAATCTCACAAATTGGAAGAAGTGTCTCATCCTCTGATGATGATCCAAGCTAATAAGACTGAACATTCATTAGTTAAGTTAGAACTTAACGCCAATGGCACAAATATAGTTAAGTTTGCACAGCAATCCGTCACTAGCTTGTTGGATAGAATTTCTCAAGGGTTTTTATTTTTGGTAATTACAGGAGTTGTGGTATTAGGGTTAACTCTATGTATTTGTCCTGCAACTGTACTTACTTTTGCTCAAAGTCTGGCTTGCTGTTGTTCTTAATTCTAACGGATTCTAACGGATACGTTAGAATTAAGCTTAGGTAAAGTTAGTCTTAGTTTGGACACGGACGAATAAAGAACTGGAAAACTGCAGCTACGATTTGAAGTTTCTTCTTTGGAATCTGCCGAGTATTTGTGTAAGTATGGGCTGGCTGTAGCCAGCCCCAACTTTAACTGTATGGGCCGGCAGTGTGCCAGCCCCAACTTTAATTTTTTGGTTCGGCCGGCGTGCCGGACATTAACTTACATAACTCAAAACTCAAACATCCTTGAGCACAAATGTGCCAAAGTGTCAAATAGCACCGCGCGCACGACACAAGCGACACTCAAGTGGCTAAGCCAGCGGCGTGCCATCCGACACGACTGACCGCAGTGCAATGTCCCACATATGGAACATGCACTGATCGGCACTCTGTGTGATGTCACCTACCGCAGGGCAATAGCACTTGAGGAAAAGTGCTGAATCGACCAAAAGGGTCCCGTGACACTGATTGGTCACACTTCCGCGGCACTGGAAAATCGGGCGGAGCATTGGAAATGCTCAGCCGTATAACAGTTATGTTTTTAGTATATAAGACCGTATTTTTGGAGAATAAAATCAGCTTTATGACAAGAGGCAAACTGCTCGTTTACTTTCTTGGGAATTCTGCTCAACACATAGGCTCTTTAGCCATAACATAATTGGCGCGACGCGCCGCTTCAATAGGTCACCCCGAACGCTACTGACGTCAAACACCACACTCGTACGCTCACACTCTCCGTAAGACTAACCCTGTACACCACACAAGAATTTATGGAACAAGAAAATTCAACATTCCCTAGGCACTGCCAATATCGGAAGTGTTACTTAAATTTATCAGTATTACAATGTTCGGCATTACTACTTTACTGTTACTTGCACCCATGATGAGTGTTCAAGACCTCAACTTAGTCAGCTTGGACACAGATAAGATCACTTATCAACCCACAACAATTTTAGGTTCATGGACTCCAGTAAACTATCAAAAATTACCGTGTCCTCAAACAGCTGGAGGTTATAATCCAATTGTTCACGAGGAATTGATGCAGTTAACAGTGACTAGACCTCTTTTCCAATCTGCGATAAAGAGAAAGGGATTTTTGTGCAATGAAATCGTCTACGTGACGAAGTGCACTAGGACTTGGTACCTTGAAACAACAGTGGAGCATACGATACTACATCGTCCTATTACATTATCCAAATGTGAGGATGCAGTGAAGGATTATAAGGCAGGAACAGCTAACCCCATCGGCTTTTTACCACCAAGTTGTGCTTGGGCTTCGACAAATGAAGTTCAGAATGAGGAAATTCATGTAGCTCCGCACGAAGTATCGGTTGATCCGTACACAGGAAATCATGTTGACTCAATCTTCCCGGGTGGTGTCACGCATCCAGACAATCACGGAACAATTCATGACAATGTGTTATGGATGGAAGACAAAGCCTCTGAATGGACTGGTTGTCAACTCACAGATAAATCCTCAGGGTTGATTTATATGAGCAAAGACAAGGGGACCAGGAGATCTGTTTTAGAGTATGGTTATCTGCATGTGCCCGGTCATAAGGATAAACCAATTCAAGGTGTTTGTCGGATAAGATATTGCGGATTCATAGGTTATCGGTTCGCTGATGGTGAATGGCTCAAAATTGAAGTTGATTATACAGCCCAATCATCTCAGTCAAAGGCATTTACGGAAGCTCCGGCTTGTGATGCTGGGGTTCATTTAAAGCTGAGAACCGGCATTGTCGATAATGAAATAATGACCGAATTGTCACTTGAAATGATCTTCCGAATGAGATGCCAAGATACCATCGGGAAAATCATAAGTCATCTCCCGATCTCTCCCTTTGATGTATCCTTTTTAGGACAGGCGTATGAAGGAATAGGACCAGTGTACAAATTACATAACAACAGATTGTTGCAAACCTTGGGTCAGTATGAGTTGGTTGATATTACGAGAATGAATGCGCAAGAGGATTTACTAGGTACATCTTACAAATCAGTGGATGTATTTTTCAAAAATTGGACACAAGACCCTAGGGATTCGGAACTCCAACACGGATATAATGGACTCATAAAATATCAAAATAAAGTGGTCTTACCTCGAGGTCTAATAGTCAGGACAGAAAATCATTACAAATTAATCAAATCTCACAAATTGGAAGAAGTGTCTCATCCTCTGATGATGATCCAAGCTAATAAGACTGAACATTCATTAGTTAAGTTAGAACTTAACGCCAATGGCACAAATATAGTTAAGTTTGCACAGCAATCCGTCACTAGCTTGTTGGATAGAATTTCTCAAGGGTTTTTATTTTTGGTAATTACAGGAGTTGTGGTATTAGGGTTAACTCTATGTATTTGTCCTGCAACTGTACTTACTTTTGCTCAAAGTCTGGCTTGCTGTTGTTCTTAATTCTAACGGATTCTAACGGATACGTTAGAATTAAGCTTAGGTAAAGTTAGTCTTAGTTTGGACACGGACGAATAAAGAACTGGAAAACTGCAGCTACGATTTGAAGTTTCTTCTTTGGAATCTGCCGAGTATTTGTGTAAGTATGGGCTGGCTGTAGCCAGCCCCAATTTTAACTGTATGGGCCGGCAGTGTGCCAGCCCCAACTTTAATTTTTTGGTTCGGCCGGCGTGCCGGACATTAACTTACATAACTCAAAACTCAAACATCCTTGAGCACAAATGTGCCAAAGTGTCAAATAGCACCGCGCGCACGACACAAGCGACACTCAAGTGGCTAAGCCAGCGGCGTGCCATCCGACACGACTGACCGCAGTGCAATGTCCCACATATGGAACATGCACTGATCGGCACTCTGTGTGATGTCACCTACAGCAGGGCAATAGCACTTGAGGAAAAGTGCTGAATCGACCAAAAGGGTCCCGTGACACTGATTGGTCACACTTCCGCGGCACTGGAAAATCGGGCGGAGCATTGGAAATGCTCAGCCGTATAACAGTTATGTTTTTAGTATATAAGACCGTATTTTTGGAGAATAAAATCAGCTTTATGACAAGAGGCAAACTGCTCGTTTACTTTCTTGGGAATTCTGCTCAACACATAGGCTCTTTAGCCATAACATAATTGGCGCGACGCGCCGCTTCAATAGGTCACCCCGAACGCTACTGACGTCAAACACCACACTCGTACGCTCACACTCTCCGTAAGACTAACCCTGTACACCACACAAGAATTTATGGAACAAGAAAATTCAACATTCCCTAGGCACTGCCAATATCGGAAGTGTTACTTAAATTTATCAGTATTACAATGTTCGGCATTACTACTTTACTGTCACTTGCACCCATGATGAGTGTTCAAGACCTCAACTTAGTCAGCTTGGACACAGATAAGATCACTTATCAACCCACAACAATTTTAGGTTCATGGACTCCAGTAAACTATCAAAAATTACCGTGTCCTCAAACAGCTGGAGGTTATAATCCAATTGTTCACGAGGAATTGATGCAGTTAACAGTGACTAGACCTCTTTTCCAATCTGCGATAAAGAGAAAGGGATTTTTGTGCAATGAAATCGTCTACGTGACGAAGTGCACTAGGACTTGGTACCTTGAAACAACAGTGGAGCATACGATACTACATCGTCCTATTACATTATCCAAATGTGAGGATGCAGTGAAGGATTATAAGGCAGGAACAGCTAACCCCATCGGCTTTTTACCACCAAGTTGTGCTTGGGCTTCGACAAATGAAGTTCAGAATGAGGAAATTCATGTAGCTCCGCACGAAGTATCGGTTGATCCGTACACAGGAAATCATGTTGACTCAATCTTCCCGGGTGGTGTCACGCATCCAGACAATCACGGAACAATTCATGACAATGTGTTATGGATGGAAGACAAAGCCTCTGAATGGACTGGTTGTCAACTCACAGATAAATCCTCAGGGTTGATTTATATGAGCAAAGACAAGGGGACCAGGAGATCTGTTTAAGAGTATGGTTATCTGCATGTGCCCGGTCATAAGGATAAACCAATTCAAGGTGTTTGTCGGATAAGATATTGCGGATTCATAGGTTATCGGTTCGCTGATGGTGAATGGCTCAAAATTGAAGTTGATTATACAGCCCAATCATCTCAGTCAAAGGCATTTACGGAAGCTCCGGCTTGTGATGCTGGGGTTCATTTAAAGCTGAGAACCGGCATTGTCGATAATGAAATAATGACCGAATTGTCACTTGAAATGATCTTCCGAATGAGATGCCAAGATACCATCGGGAAAATCATAAGTCATCTCCCGATCTCTCCCTTTGATGTATCCTTTTTAGGACAGGCGTATGAAGGAATAGGACCAGTGTACAAATTACATAACAACAGATTGTTGCAAACCTTGGGTCAGTATGAGTTGGTTGATATTACGAGAATGAATGCGCAAGAGGATTTACTAGGTACATCTTACAAATCAGTGGATGTATTTTTCAAAAATTGGACACAAGACCCTAGGGATTCGGAACTCCAACACGGATATAATGGACTCATAAAATATCAAAATAAAGTGGTCTTACCTGGAGGTCTAATAGTCAGGACAGAAAATCATTACAAATTAATCAAATCTCACAAATTGGAAGAAGTGTCTCATCCTCTGATGATGATCCAAGCTAATAAGACTGAACATTCATTAGTTAAGTTAGAACTTAACGCCAATGGCACAAATATAGTTAAGTTTGCACAGCAATCCGTCACTAGCTTGTTGGATAGAATTTCTCAAGGGTTTTTATTTTTGGTAATTACAGGAGTTGTGGTATTAGGGTTAACTCTATGTATTTGTCCTGCAACTGTACTTACTTTTGCTCAAAGTCTGGCTTGCTGTTGTTTGCAATTCAATAGAAAGATCAGAAGACATTCGATCACGAATGGACAAAAAGTGGGACTGCACGACGAGGCCCAAGAATTTGACATGTCAGGTTTTACACCTTTCTGATGTGCACCAAAAAAAAAAAAAAAAAAAAAAAAAAAAAAAAAAAAAACCAAATGTTCAAACTCCGTTGCTCGCTGCGGTCGCTGCAAAAGATGCTAAAATAAAACGGCACTTCCTTTTGCTTCAAAAACTAGACTAATGCTTCGGTAACCCGGAGCCTTTATTTATAACTTACTTTCTAGTACCTACTTGCTAAAAATATTCTTATCCTAACGCTTACCAGCGCATGCATGTGCGTAGGTAGCTTGACCCGACATGCATGGCTACCTAAATCCACAGCGCGATAAGAGCGTGCAGCCAGTATCTGCTGACCGGCGCGCTCCCATCGTGCCTGTGTTACATGAACCCTCGCAGCAGGCACCACTGGATAAGGGCGACCAGATGTTGGTTATCTCGTGGTGCCGCTGCAGGATTCAACAGGAAGTATGAATGTTACACTAAGGATACAATTTACTACTGGGAGCCACTTATTCATTTCTCATGGAAACATCGAATGAATCATTATCCGCAAAACGTACCTAGTTCTACTCCCAGTCCCTTAGGTAATTATAAGCAGAAGTCAAACCTATATGTTTGAATAAACCCTTGCGTGGGGCACCTATAAGCAGTGTTACAAATATTGGCCAAATTTCCCAACAGGAGACGCCAGAAGTTTCTGGACAAATTTGCTTCATGGCTTGATTCAAAGATTGGTTTTCCTCATGTGACTTGCTTGCAAGATCTTATTCATGCCCTACTTTATACTTCTCATCCTTTAATAACATCTATATCCAAAACCCGCAAACGAGCCTTTAAAAACGGTAATGGTTTCAACGACCAAGTTCTTTCCCTACTCACAGATCCTCAATACGCTTCCACAATGGAAGCACACACAAATTGCTGAATAATATCTGCAAGTTTGTTAAGTTTTTATAATATAAAATTTTATTGTAACGAAAAATAACAAAGGAAGTAAAGAAACGGAAGCGAAAGCTGAGAGTTTCGGGGGTCTCGTGACTACGAACGGTCATGGGATCAAATCCGCTGTAGAACCTCTGGACAGCGGGGGGCCCAACCCCAAGTTAAGAGAAGCCCGGTGGTGCCTGGGGCAGAAGCACCGAAAGCGATTGTGAGTGAGAATGGCGACATGCTGTTGACGGTAGAGGGATTCTCTGCCAGAGAACCCAGGTACAAAGAAAGGTTTGGAAGGAAGCGGACTGTTACTGTTTTGTTAAAACTACCACGATTACGAAATAAAGAATCCCACAAATTGTAAGTAAGTTATTTAGCGTTATAACGATTCGAATTATCGTTAAAAAACTTTTTATAAAAGCTATCCGCAATCGATAACTTTAAAGCACTATTATTAACAAATTATAGTAAAAAATATTAAAAAAAAAGTAAGAAAATATTTTACAATTTTATAAACTATTAAATGTGCGTATCAATCATATTTAAGCAAATCAAAAATTTAAATTCTTCTTTTAGCAATTTAACTTTAGCTTATGAAAATATAGTATAGGGTAAGGTGGGGCAAACCCGACCGTGTGGGTAAACCCGACCTCCCTCTGTTATCGACAATCGGCAGCACTACGCAAACTAATATTAGTGTTATCGTGTAGAGCATAGAAAATAACTAAAATGTTGGCATGTCAGTATGTCATTAGTCAGCATTGAGATGCTGAAACGACGACAAGTTTGTTTTCACAATTTCGAGTTTAATTTTTGTGCCCAGTTGACTACAGGATATTTCTTGTTGTTAAAGTGATCACATAAAAAAGGTGAGTGGATTTAGATTCTTTGATTAAAATCCTACAAAGTGCATATTAGTTTAGTTCAATTTTTTTCATATTTTTTTTTTAATTGCGTTGTTATGAAAAAAGACGCGGTGGGGCAAATCCGACCTCTAAATAGTGGGGTAAACCCGACCGCTTTTTTTAATGTTGTTTGTGCTATGAAATTGTTAATTTATCAAATTAAAAAGAATTTTTATTATTTTTTTTAGCACAATGGTTCGTAATTACAAACGAAAGACCCAAAAACGTGATAAAAGTATTATTCAACGCGCAGTACCTGCGATGCAAATGGGATTGTCTTTACGTGCTGCTGCTCGTGATTTTGACATTCCGAAGTCAACATTGTTAATGCACCGCCGTGCCAATCAAGTAACTACGCAACCTACTGAGGTGGACTTGAACAGCATTACTATCACTCCTCCAGGCCGTAATACTGTAAAGCATTAAAATTCATTGAAATTATACGGTGCGTTCCACTTGAGACAGGACAACCTGGAAATCAGAGAGCATTTTTTTCCTGTCTGTTAGCTTTTTTCAGATATATTTCGCCTCACATTTTGTAATGCGAACAATAGCCATGATAAGGAAGTAAATCAAGAGAATTATGAAAGTCATCTTGGGATCATCAGCTCGACTTGGGTCAAAGAAAAATGTTTTTCGGCATTGATAATTCGATTGACTTCCTTATCATGGCTATTCTTCGCTTCATAAAAGGGTACCCTCGAACTGGGCTTCAATACCCGAAAAACAGGACAGGAAAAGAATGCTCCCTGATTTCCAGATTGTCCTGTTTCAAGTGGGACGCACTGTATTGCTGTTTTCTTTTATTCGGTTTAATTTATAATTTTTTTTTATAGGTGTTCACTAAAGAACAGGAAACAGCTTTTGAAGAATATTTGAAACACGCTTCTGATGTTTTTTTCGGTTTGACCGCCACTCAAACAAGATTGTTGGCTTACGAATTTGCTGTAGAAGTAGGAGCCAAGTTTCCTGAATCATGGAAAGAAGAAAAGAAGGCTGGATTCGATTGGTTTCGTGGTTTCATGCAACGTCATCAACGACTTTCGTTACGAAAACCAGAAGCAACTAGTATTGCAAGAGCTAGCGCATTCAACCGACATAACGCACAGTGAGATAAAATCTCGAAAAACTGGCCACAACCCCCAAAAAAAAATTTTTTCAAATGCGTTTTTCGAATAAGATTCACTTAAGTAAACGTTTGGACCATCAAATTCTCGAGTCCAAACTAAACAGGTATCAATACCTGCTGTACACTTTCACTTCGAACATAGTCGTCGAACGCGAAGCATCGTGCGCGCCGACGATACACGTGAAATAGCGCTCCTCGGGAAAGTGAATCCTGAAGTGAAAAAGTGTTTTTTTTTGAACCAGCAAAATGGATAATGAACAGAAAGGTATGTATATTGTATTACAATACGCGAGTGAAAAGGTTTAATTCAATAATTAATTGTTATAAACAATTTACTGTGGAGGTTGAGGTGTTTAAATATATAATATCATATTGACCGATCGATTTAAAAAAACGTCCGCGTTGTTCCTGTGTAAATTTTGTGTAGGCTTATTCCTTAAATATTTATCTTACTGAATTTTAAAAAAACTTTGCGTCTAGCTGCGTTTCTGCCTTTGGGCTAATTTTCAATTAATTTTGCTAGAATATGATACTTCGTTCCTACGAGTTTTGATGGTGAATTAATAGTCTTTTGAATTTGTTTGTTTTCTCTAACTCAGGTGACGAACGTGGTATGAAAAAAAAAGGAACTGTTCTACTTGCTGAAAGGCCATTTTCGAGATAAAATTAGTGATATATATGCTAAAGTCGAGAAAGATATGGGTCGAAAATTGAAGCACAGTTATGACCTTAATGAAACGAATAAAGTGGCTATACGTTCTTGTGTGAGCAAAATGGACGCGAAGTGGCAAGAAGTCTATCGAAAGGAAGAAAAATTCCTAAATAAATTTCAAGACTGGTTGGACACCTTTGTCATCCAACCTGCCGATGTCGGATCCGCGATCGAACCCTTTCCACAATCGACGCCGACGCCATCAACTAGTCGCGGTGGGCGCCCTCCCATTGTCTTTGATGAATCGAGTGAAAGGACGAAGCGACGAAAAACGGAGGAAATTCGAAAGCAGAGGAGCAGCAAAGAATTGGCGTATGCAACGCGAATGACCTTGAGGGCAGAGGGGAAATTGGATGCAGCCAAAGTTTTGCACGACATCACTTTTGGCAGTCCATCAAAACCGTCTAGGTATAGACAATCTTTGAAATTTATTTCCGAAGAAAAACTCTCTGATGACGAAGCATTATCGTTAATGATTGAATGTAGATTGTCAAAAAATCAATACACACTGCTCTCACAAATAAGCCGATCAAAAAAATGCAAGTTATATCCAAATTACAGTAAAGTTTTAGAAGCAAAAAAAAAGTGTTACCCTCATGATTCTCAACTGACATTTACAGAAAGCAAAGCTTGTGTCTCGCTTCAAGGGTTATTAGATCACACTGTGAACCGTATTATTTTGTGTCAATCTGAAGTTATCAAAAGTCTTTCATCGGAAAATATTCGCGATCTAACTTTGATTGGGAAATGGGGTTGTGCCGGGACCTCTGGACAAAGCAATTACAAACAAAAATTTAATGAAGCAGATTGCAGTACAGATTCGTGCATTTTTTTTACTTCGTTTGTTCCATTAGAAATTTTTTCTGTTGAAAAACAAACCGACTCAAAGATTATTATTTGGAAAAATCCCTTACCATCATCAACTAGATTTTGCCGTCCTATTAAAATTCAATTTTTACATGAAACACCTGCAGTAACACAAAAAGAAGTTGAAGAAGTTAAAGAGCAAGAAAAAAATTTATCCCCTTCTCAGTGTACAATTGATGGCAAAGAAATAACTGTCAATTACAATCTCATGTTAACAATGGTAGACGGCAAAGTTTGCAATTCCATAGCCAACATTTCTTCCAGTCTTCGCTGTTATCTTTGCCTGGCAACCTCAAAAAATTTCAATGAAATAGACAAACTTTTAGAAAGGCCCATATCCGAAGATAATTTAAAATTTGGCATTTCATCACTTCATGCCTGGATTAGATTCTTCGAGTGTTGTCTACATATATCTTACCGGCTTGAAACTGAAAAATGGCAAGTCCGTGGTGCAGAGGACAAAGAAATTTTCGAAAAAAAAAAAAAAAATGTTCAAAAAAATTTCCGTGAAAAGCTGGGGCTGATCGTCGATCAGCCAAAGCCAGGGTACGGAAGTACAAATGACGGGGATACAGCAAGGTGCTTTTTTGAGAACTCCACTATTTCTTCCAGTATAACAGGCGTTGATGAAAATTTGATAAAAAAATTTCACACAATTCTCCAAGTGATTTCCTGCGGTTTCGAAGTTAACATCGATAAATTCAAAACTTATGCCTTAGATACAGCTCGACTTTTCGTTGAACTTTACCCCTGGTTTTACATGCCAACAAGTGTTCACAAAATTTTAATACATGGTCACATTATTATTGAATCCGCTTTGCTCCCGATTGGTCAGATGTCAGAAGAAGCTCAGGAATCTTGTAATAAATTTATTAAAAAATACCGCCAAGATTTCGCGCGTAAATGCAGCAGAGAAAAGAATCTAGAAGATGTTTTTCGAAGACTTTTGATAGCTTCAGATCCATACATCTCAAGTTTGAGGAAAACTCCTCAAAAAAAAACAAAAGCATTGTCTGCAGAAGCGATTGATCTTTTAGTTCAAACTTCAGTTGAACATCTCAATGAAGATGATAGTTCGGGTGAAGATACGAGTGATTGCGATTCTCTCGATCAAAGCAGCTGCAGCGATACGGAATAATTTGAATGTAATTCTATATTATGTACGGATTGATTTTGATTCACTGTAATTATTTTTAATTTTCTTTAATTCAATAATTTTTATGCGGGGAAATTGTATTTTAAATAATTCAAATTGTTAATTTTTTTGAATTGAAAATGGAATAATAATGTAATTAAATTTTAATTTGTGTAGTGATGTGAGAATAAACTATGAAAACATCATAGTTACACACAAATGCTTGTTGTTATAGTTATTTTTTACAGCACCCAGAACCATGGCATGTCCACCTTCCTTTTTTTAAAAATATTGTTTTTTATAAATCACAATGAATAAAAGTAATCGTCAGTTTCTTATCCACCATTGAGTTTCTGTAGAACAAATTTCAGATTCACAATCAGCAACCTTAAGAACTCCTGTATAGTCAATTTGGTTTGACCGGAAAAAAATACTTAGCCATTTTTTATCAGCATTTTTTTTTTTTTGTATATTATATTTGCAATTAAAAACACCGAAAACCACCAGCTAACCAATTTGACTAACTGAAAACAGGTGGAAAATGAAACGATTCCGCCATTTTGCATCCGCCATTTTGTTTTTTTAAAAATGAATACCAGATTCGTAATCAGCGACCCAAAATTACAGAATTATATAGTTTTGGCCAGTTTTTTGAGATTTTATCCCACTGTGTAACGTTGCGAAATTTTTTGAAAACTATAAAAAAGTAAGTGACATGCATGTTTTTGGTCCGAATAACATCTGGAATGTCGACGAAACAGGCGTCACAACGGCGCATCAGGCTGTTAGAGTAGTTGCTCGTCGAGGCCACCGACATGTTGGCCAAATTACTTCTGCGGAAAGGGGAAAATTAGTTACAGTTCTTTTGTCTGTGTCAGCTATTGGTATGCGTATGCCACCGTACTTCGTTTTCCCTAGAGCACGATTTCAAGAACATTTTTTGAATGGCGGGCCAGCCGGTAGTGTTGGTGGTGCAAATCCATCAGGATGGATCACAGCCGATTTATTTTTGGATTTTTTGAAGCATTTTCAAGCTTTCGCGCGTTCTTCACCTGATCAGCCAGTATTGTTGTTATTGGATAATCACGAAAGTCATCGATCATTAGCTGCTTTGGAATTCTGTCGAGCAAATGGCATTCACGCTGTCTCATTTCCACCTCATTGCTCACATCGTTTACAACCGCTCGATGTCTCAGTATTTGGCACTTTCAAAACAGCAATGAACCAATAATCATTAAATTTCATACAAATGCATCCAGGTCGACCCATTCAAATATTTGACATTCCTGCGATGGTCACCCGAGCACTATATATACAGTAAGGTGCGTATCGAAACTATACGACACCATGCAGATTTTTACAATTTGACTGTACTTTGAGCATAACTTATTGCTCAAAGTACAGTTTTGCTGCTGTAGAAATTTTTTTACTGGAAGGTGTACGGTTAATTTGAATGAAATTACTCTCTTTGCTACTCAGCTGCAAGCGTATCAAAACTATACGACACCTGCTCACAAATTAATTAAAAATGGAAGAGTAACATATCGTATCTAATCATTATTTTGTATCGCGTTTTGAATCATTTTTCTTTAAAATGCCGTGCGGAACTCTGTTATCCGAGGAAGAAAGAGGCAAAATTACAGCGTATAAGGATCAGGGTTTAAATAATGCACAAATTTCTAGAAAAATCAGCCGAACTCGCTGTGTTATTGCTTCTTTTTTAAAAGACCCAAATAATGACGGTAAAAAATACAAAACCGGTTGAAACACCGGTCACTTCAACACCTGCAGTCGAGTCGAGCATGACTCCTGTGAACCTGTAAAAAGACCAAAAGTGACTACGTTTCAGCAAGAAATAATGCGTTTCTTTGTTGGCGAAGTGCAGCAATTCTGCGCAAATGGGATATTCTTTGCATTTGCAACTGATGTAGCTCAGACTTTCTTGCATTCGTAGAAGAAGTGAAAAGCATTAAAACATTTAGAAAGTCTTCTTCGATATCCGTTTCTACATTTTTATTAAAAATTTCACTCATTTTTATTCAAATTTTACGAAACAGTCTCCTTTGCAAAACAATAACAAAGAGAAAATGTGAAACGTTAAAATTAATCTCGTATTCAATAATATCTATATGTAAACGGGCAACGAGATTATCGTAATCTCGCTGTGTAAACGTAGTACAAGGCTTGTAGGAGATGGGACAAACATCGACAAATGCGCATCGGGACAAACGCTCCCCCATTCGCTAGCGCACGCATTCGCTAACGAATTGGTAAAAAGTATACGTGGTGGTATATTCTTGGGAGGATCGAAGTGAAGGTTTCCAAGTTTTTCGCATATGGTTTTTAAATAAACATCGAAACTGTTCAATTTTCAATGTTGATATATAAATGAAGTAAGGTCCTAGGTGGGAAGAAAGGTAGGAATACGTCCAGGAGGGAAGGAAGATAGAACCAATGAATGGAAGACGATCGAGGTACGGAGGGAGGACAGACTAAGAATGAATGCAGAAGACTCCAGCTACTTTTTAAGGGTATTATTTTTACGATAAACATATAAATTCATATTTTACAAGCATTTTATCGATTTTGTAGTAGGCAGCCACTTAATGTCACTCTTGCACATCGATCTGCTCATGAAAAAAATCATAACAACACATCAAGCAAGTGCATACAGCAATGCCACGCCAGCGAAATTGTGTCCGGAAGTGCTTGGAAGCACGACATTTTTACTAGGCTCTGGCTGGGCACCTATGACGGTCACCAGGGTCACATCCATGTTTGGCATTTTTTTTCTTTTCAAAAAACAAAAGATAAGAAATATGCAAAATGCAGTCTGAGTGGAAAAGAGTATAAGACAAGTGGCAACACATCCAAGGGGAGATAGATCCCCCTTGGTCGGACGACCACATCATTTTGTCTTCAGCGAATCTGGCATCGCCGAAAAAGAAGATCGTTTGCGACCCTGAGTCGGTTGTGTAAAATGCTTTCTTTTTCTTATTGGATTTCCAAATGTCATTGTGAGTAGTGAAAGTTCATTTGAGCGTTTTATCAAAACAAAGAAATATAAAGAAATAAAAATAAAAAGGATGGACATTAGAAACTACTAAATATTTGCATATTTAGTCGACGTTTCGGTAGTAAACGCCTGGTTACTTGCTCGGAAGAATGGCTGCACAAGAGACACTGAGTCCTTATTCGTTTTTAGACGCTTCATAGCAAGAAGCTTACTTTCCACACATGGCAAGGTCGCAAGCCAGCAAAACCATTATCTACAATGAGATACGACGGTAAAGAAAGAAAATTCAGCGGATGGCAACAAACCTTCCATGTAAGCTATTGCGCATCAATTAAAGTTTCCAAAGACGGATTTGTAATTAATAATGTATATGTTCTAATTTTCCAGATAAAAAACCATGCATTGAGTGCAAAAACTGCAACCAATTGCAAAATAAAGTAGATTTGTTGAAAGGTAACTATAAACTTATTAAAAAAAAAACACCCTCACTCCCCTCTTTTATAGAAAGTCTGGACAATTTAACAGATAGGTACTATAAAAAAGGAATTCAAAGAAATTAAAGGTAAGCTAGTGGGTATTTATATACACTTTTACTATTGTAAGATGTTTCATAATGGCAACGCCGTAGTTTTAAGTAGAATAACTTGGCAGCACCGGAGTTCAGGGAATACGACCCTGGGCTTCGGTGCTGACTAGCAGGGACGCCATCTATACTGATTATTGTGATTTCCGTGTGCGCAGACGCAACGAGACGAGCTAAACAATTAAATATCTTTTACTATATTTAGTTTTTTAATTTCAGAAAACACTGTGCAAAATGCAAAAGTTATGATGGCGGCCCTTGCGGAGCAAAAAGTCCTCACCTCACGATTGATAAAGCAAGAGTCAGTGACCGCATCTTTTACAAACGGAGGAAGATCTGCTGACCCTGGAGCACCAACAGTGACGTTTTTGTAAGAGATTTTTAATCGACTCCTTAATTAATTAATCATAGGAACATAAATGTAAATTTAAAAAATTTAATCGGGGAAAAAGTTGCAACAGGCTACAACATTGACGGAACGCATGGCAAGAAGAGGCTAAGGCACGTCCCAATATTTTATGATGCTCGCTTAGGTTAACAGAAAAGTAACAATAACGTATCTTATTTTTCTAAATATATTTATGCAATTATCTCGTTACAGATGCTATTTCAAGCTTGCCATCTACTCAGGACCCAGAGAAGCAGTTGCGCAAGGCAATTCAATTGCTGAAGAAGAGGTCGTTCAGGAACAAAGCAACAAATTTGGACAGTCCCAACTCCCCTACTTCAGATTAATTTTTTGTACGTTTCTTTTTATATGTTATTTTATGTTTCTATGTTATATGTTCCTTTTTTCCAACTCCAATTTCCAATTCAGCGTTCTAGTAAAAAACTAGTGCAATCCGTACTAGTTGCAAGCTAGTCTGGAACGGTCTAGTCCAAAACTAGCGCATTTATATATCATTTTTCGGATTGTGGAAGGCAAACGGGAAGAAGAAAGGAGAGTCAGAAAGAAGCCGTCCACGGGAGCAGACGTCGACATATTTTTGTGTGTAAATATAGTTTTGTAAAAACCATCCACAAGTAGGGTTAAAACTAATTGACTACGACCTTCACCGTGTGATGGTTGCCCTGTGGTGTAATGTAAAAGATTATAAAATGCAACCCTGCGTGCACTCTAGGCTAGTAATAGACGAACACAAAGCTGGCGAACTACTGACGTGGCAACCACTGAACTGTAACAAACGAACTGCGGAAGGGACGGATGGACAGGAACGAAAAGAAGGCAGACGGTGACGAGCTAGAGAACGAGGCGGACGAGATAAGTCGGAAAAAAAAAAGAAAAAAAAGGAGTTTCCTCCTAGCCACCACGCGCGGTGCCAGCAGCAGCCGCCACGTGAGCACCAGCTTGGCCACACCAGCACGCGCTCAAGGAGTTTCCTCCTAGCCACCACGCGCGGTGCCAGCAGCCAGCCAGCCACGTGAGCACCAGCTTGGCCACACCAGCACGCGCTCAAGGAGTTTCCTCCTAGCCACCACGCGCGGTGCCAGCAGCAGCCGCCACGTGAGCACCAGCTTGACCACACCAGCACGCGCTCGAGCAGTCTCATCCTAGCCACCACGCGCGGTGCCAGCAGCAGCCGCCACGTGAGCACCAGCTTGGCCACACCAGCACGCGCTCGAGCAGTGTCATCCTAGCCACCACGCGCGGTGCCAGCAGCAGCAGCGTTCGGGCTACCGCCACCACAGCGGCTCGATTGCCGACGCACTGCCGCGGCGAATCACGTTTTTTTTTTAAAAGGGGGCGGACGAGAACCCCCCCCCCCCCCCTTGTGCGGTATCCCATACCATCTGCGATGTTTGAATTATTATATTAGTAACTTTAATTTCCCTTTTGTTATTGGCGCCTCTGTGCAGCAGCAACAGAGAAACAGAAGCAGGTCCAGCAATCCACGAATTCACCTGAGCTTCGCCGCATCGCCGAATTGTTTGCGCAAACAACGAGGGATCGCCGATCAGGACGCGTGAGTGTGACAGAATCCTAAGTAAGTGAACTTAATCGTATTTCTCTTTTGCTGCTTTCGCCTTCTAAATATTAGTCCGAATACCAAAATGTATATATTTTTTTTTGCGGCTTCCGCTTCCGAATCAATATTTTAAGTCTGGGTTGTTAAATTTCTCTTTTGCGGCTTCCGCCTCCTCATTAATATTTAAGTCGGAACTGTTAAATTTCTTTTGCGACTTCCGCTTCCTAATCAATATTTTAGCTTGAGCATCCAATGAATAAAATGTAAATAGATATTCAATGTGATCAGCGTCGTTGCCATATGGATGGGTCGGGAGAGACGGAAACGCTCTCGCTAAGGTTGGGAAGGGGAGAGCCGGGGGCCATTGACCTTCTTAGGTCCCCCGCTGGTTGTTGCCACCTCGGTGTTGTCGCTTCACTGCTGCTTGCGTGAACTTATACTCTACACCTGCGGGGTGGACGAGTAGGTTCGTAAGTGGTATTGTCCGTCCGATTGTCCGTACGTCAAGTTGCATGGCCGGTTGATAGGTAGAATTGTCCGCGGTGTGAGAATATCATCTTCTTCTTTTACGGGTGTTTTCTAGTAAGAAAAACCCAGGTGCATGAATAACTTTGTGTATTGTTGGTAGGTAGCGGTAGGTGCTCGAGCAAGAACCCCCCCCCACAACCCGAAGAGCTTAGACCTGGTACCCAGCTAGCATGCACACCCGCTCGGCATTGCACTACATTAAATACCAGCAGGTCCTTTTGGAAGGGTCCATTACATAGATGGCGCCCAACCCAGAGGGATCATTACAACCGCTGGGTTATTTGCTGCGATTTAAAAATTGTAGCCATTCTCACTGGCTTGAAAAAAGGGTTTTCTAAGCACCAATGCTTTTTTTGCCTATTGCAAATTCGAGCTCTGCTCTATGACAATTGATTGTATGAATGTAAGACATCTTATTGTTTAATTGTCTTTGGTATTACTATATTTGGATTTATATATGGATTATTCCCAGTGTGAACAATGCTGTCGCACGGTGTAATAGGTAAAATTTTAAATAAAGAGACGATCTGGCTACACTGATTTAGAGTCAGCCACTAACTATTCACTGCTCAACTGCAGCGTTTTCACTCTAAGAATTTGTAATCCATGCACAATAATGTTAAATATTTATAAGCTCATGTATCGCCCTGTTAAGTTCCTATTTAAGTTAGCTTCTAAGTGGAATCTTCTGGGTCACCTCGTGAACCAGATAATCTCGGCTCGGCCATTTTGTCACCAGAGCGCAAGGAGTGAGCACGTGGAGTGCAGCAAATAAAAGTAAAAATTACAAATTTTTTTTGTAATGTTTATTCAACACAGGTCGTGTTCATGAGTGCACAACTCTAATAAATAAAGTGCTTGCACCTCAAGCAAAAACTAACATTCTGCTTGAGAAACTTATGATGTAGAAGAGTAAGCAATTAAAATTTTGTGATATCAATTTCTCCGTTTGTAACATCTCTGTACCGTCTGTATGCATTTTTTAAAAGCCGTTATCAACATAAAAGCTTTTCTTTCTTTGTTGAACGGCACCCACAGCTTCGGCCCTTGCGTATATGCATTGCTTCACTTGCACTTTAGACCGCAACGCAATCACAACGCACTTCTTCCTTAATAAAAACCTCGTTACATACAACACATCGTTTGACTTCTAATTTTTGGCTCTGGTGCCCGCTCTTCGTTGGATTTGTCACATCATTTTCGCTTTTGATTGGTGTCCCCACTAATCCAAGTAAGTATCGAGCCGAAATTGCATTGGTTACTTGTGCTGGTAAATTTTGCTAATCCACTTGAATTTTCACTTCTCTCGTTCACTATCGTGCCGACAACCCCAACATTTTGGTCCTTCGAGCCGGATTTTCGTCCGGTCAGATCTACGTCTGCGATTTCAAAAACGGCGGCTGCCTTGGCGTTCTACAAAAAACTTGGATTTGTAAGTGTTCAGATGTACTATGCTGTATTTAGTGATCCGTCGATCCCATCACTAATCCCAATCTTTCCTTCTCCTTTTGTATTAATGTTCCCCCTATTTGCTACTTCCCGGCTTCGGCCGTTTGTATTGTTTACTGTTTCTTGTATTATCTGTCATTCGTTATTCTACCGTCACAGAATAAACTCCCAAAACCCGAATTAACCGAGTATTATTTCTACCGCTCCGCGCTGATCGATTCACGTATCAAAAATGAGCCTTTTCTGGATCGGTTTGTGACAGGTGACGAGAAAAGGATTCTGTACAATGTAGTGGTACTACCTAACCATCTATGCCGACCATAACATTGCATGTAGTGATACTACGCAAATACTCATGCCGACCAAAACAAATCACCTTAAACTTGCGCACACAAATTCGCTGGTGTCAAATGGCTGCCCTTGAAGTCGCCACGGTGCGCTATGTGCAACCACCTGAGCGAGCGCAGTGACATATGATGCCTCCTATCGCAGTGCAATGCCTCTATACTGCAACGCGCATTATGCCGACCCTTTGGCGGCATGCGGAGTGATCGGAAAATATCCGAGGCCGTTTAGCGCCGGCCAATGACCCAATTCCGAATGTGCTGACGCAGAAGAAGTGCCCCAGGTCGCTGATTGGACAAGCGAAAAATATCGTGGAAAGGGAGGCGGAGCCCTGGAAATGCATTAGAGTATAACAGTTATAATTTAGTATATAAGACCCAACTTTTCCAAATAAAGTTAACTTCTTGTTCAATAATCGAAAGTGCCTGGTGGCGTTATTTTATTTGTCGAACGGCGCGGCCAAAATTTACACTTCAACCACGAATAGCTTTGACCACCACATGGCGATCCTGCCAAACTAAAAGCAAACAGACGTCTTATATGAACATATGATATCAAAAGAGGAATTCGACGCAATCTTTGCGAAGTGGGAGGAATTCCTAAAAGAGGAATACGTCCCAGAGGGCTTACAACTAGACGAACCGCGTTTTTTAGCATACGCGTAATACGTGCATATCCTAATTTAGAAGGTCGTCCTGGTACTTCGAAAGGATTGATGTAATTTTTACATCCTGAGTTACATTTAAATATTAAAAGCACTTTACAATAAGCACTAATTAAAGCATGTAGCAGAGCCCTTTATTTTTCTAAGTATTTAGTAGTGTAGCAGAGCCCTCTGCATTTCTAAGTAGTAGCTATTTATTTAGTTCGCGTTGCCATCTATATTTCATGCATTTAATATCGACTAAGTAATACTGACGTTGACGTTGAGTGGAAACGACGAGTTTTGAGTCGACACAGTTTTTGGCAACGACTGGAACAAAATTATGTGAGGAAATTTTTGATTTGTTTGTTCAAATACATTTTAATCAATACAAAATGTTAGGAAAAGATGAAAATTACTAATAGTGTTCAATTCGCCACATTGGTTGCCGAGCTGGAGAAAACCCCAAGCCTCGCTTAAGGATTTAATAGGGGCAACATTCCCATAAATTTTAAGGAGCAATGGGATAACATCTCTAAAAATTTGAATGCGTTCGGGTCACTGATAAGAGACGGTGACGGCAAGACCCCACAAATTGTTGTCAGAAGTGGAAGCACGCACGAAAAGAACTCGGCAAAATAAAACAGTAAAGGGCCGTTCACATTCGACTTTTGCTTCGCTTTGCTTCAGAATTTCGCTTTGACAGATAAGTTCAATACATGCTTTTATATGAGATTTGCTAAATAGAACGCGAGGAAACAAAAGCGAAGCAAAAAGTTGGGCAACTCTCAACTTTTGCGCGCTTTGGCAATCAGCTGTTTAAATTTTTGGTTATATTTTTCATTTTCTCGCGCGCTTCCACCACTTCGCACTTCGTTTGAGTTTGAATTTTATTGACATAGTGAAAAACCAGGTAAATATGAATTATTATTGCTTTATTATTCCATATTATATTGTTAACTTTTTTACACAGATTGAAATATGGAGGAACATCTGATAGAGGCTATAAAGGAGCACAGCTGCCTGTATAATAAGAGCACGCACTTTTTCCGGAACAAGTTTGTGAAGGCGAAGGCATGGCAAGATGTGGCCAAAACTGTGGGAATACCAGGTAAGGGTTTTATTTTCGTTTGCATACATACATATTAGAAAAATCTGTGCTTTTAAATTATAGTGGAACATTGCCAGCAGCGATGGAAGTCGCTGCGCGACAGATTTGTGCGGGAAGTAGCGGGGCAAGGACCAAAATCTGGAGCTGCTGCGAACGAGTGTGTACGTGAGTGGTGCTACTTGGAACAAATGATGTTCCTAAAAACCCACGTAACTCCTCGAACGTAAAATTTATATATTACTATACTATACTGGGTGATCCAACTAGAGGTACTTTTTTCAATAACCTTTTTTTGACAGAACACGCGTGAGTCGTGTCAAGCTGTCATATTATTTTTGTTCAGTATTGTTTGGCATTTCATCATGGAAAGACTTACGCCTGAACAACGTTTACAAATCGTTCAACTTTATTACGAAAATTCACGTTCTGTAAAGAATGTTTCGCGCGCTTCGCTCAACTTATGGTCAACATAATCGGCCTACTGAGCGTACTATTCGCAACACCATCACCCATCTTGAGACCCAGCATTCATTATTGGATAATGTTCGACCGAATAGACCACGTCCAGCACGCAGTGAAGAAAATATAACGGCCGTAGCTGAGAGTGTACACGAAGACCGTGGAGAGTCGATTCGACATCGTTCGCAGCAACTCCGACTGACGTATGGAACGACTTGGCGCATTTTACGTCGAGATCTTAAATTGAAAGCATACAAAATACAGCTTGTGCAAGAACTGAAGCCGGTCGACCTTCCCAGGAGACATCGCTTCGCTGTATGGGCTCTTGAAAAGTGCCAAGAAGATCCGACGTTTTCGAGCCAAATTTTGTTCAGCGATGAGGCCCATTTCTGGCTCAATGGGTATGTAAACAAGCAAAATTGCCGCATTTGGGATGAAGAGCAACCTGAAGAGATTCAAGAGCTGCCATTATATCCAGAAAAAACAACGGTTTGGTGTGGTTTGTGGGCCGGTGGAATCATCGGTCCATATTTCTTCAAAAATTATGCCGGTGAGAACGTAACCGTCAATGGCGACCGTTATCGCGCCATGATAACCGACTATTTGATGCCTGAAATTGAAGCTCGTGATCTCGGCGACATTTGGTTTCAACAAGACAGCGCCACTTCCCACACATCGCACGAATCAATGGATTTATTGAGAGAGCATTTCGGTGAACAGCTAATTTCACGTAATGGGCCGGTCGATTGGCCACCAAGATCGTGTGATATCACACCGTTAGACTTTTTTCTGTGGGGATACGTAAAGTCTAAAGTCTATACGGATAAACCCGCTTTGATTCAGGCCTTGGAGCAAAACATCACGCAGGTCATTCGCCAGTTACCAGTCGAAATGCTCGAACGAGTCATCGAAAATTGGACTCAACGGATGGGCCATCTGAGACGTAGCCGCGGCCAACATTTGAAAGAGATAATCTTCAAAAAATAAATGCCAAAGAATGTTCTTTCGAATGATAATAAACATTCCCCGTTAAATTTTAATTTTCTGTGTTTTTTTCTTTAAAAAAGTAGGGAACCTCGAAATGGATCACACTTTATATATAATATGCACTATATTAAGAAATGTGCATATATATATGTGGGATCGGGACTAATTGATGGACATAGGCCAATACGGCAACACGGACGGACTAATGACAAGGTGGCAACCCCGCCGAAGGGAAACGAACATGAGAGACGCGGACAAAGGAAACAACGGACAGGACAGGAAAACGACACTTGTAAGCGTAACGTTGAAGCGGACGGATGTATTGTAAAATCGCCAAATTTTAATATATTAAATAAACGCTAAACAAAAACTAAAAACACAAGACCACATATATATTTGATATTTTACGTTTTATTTGCAGAACGGTTTAAAATTTGCAGTGGAGTCTGGAGGAAGAGGCAAGCTGCAGTAGCTCCCAAGCCCAGGAGACGGAGGTGCTGTCGCCAGGCACGAGCCAGAGCGCCGAGGACGAGAGTCCATCAGTAAGGAAGACTGGTGGCAAGCGTCGACGAGTGGAATGCAAGGCCGATGAGCGCTTCGATCGGTTGTGTGGCGTTGTAGAAAAGTTTGTGGAGAACAAAATCGATAGCGCGCAACCCAGTTCCAATGCTGAGTTCTTCGTGGTGCTGGATAGGTATTTGCAGAAGCACTCGCAGGAGCGACAAGATCAGCTGAAGTTGGATATGCTCAACTTGGTGAACAATAGTTTTAAGTGAAATCACATAAAACTATTGTTCACCAAGTTGTCGCTCCTGCGAGTGCTTCTGCAAATACGTATTCAGGACCACGAAGAACTTGGGACTGGATTGCGCGCTGTCGATTTTGTAAAATGTATATAAAGAAAAATAAAATATATAAGAAAATGTATATAAAATTATAAAATGTTTTGTATTTATGAGGATGAGGGATTGTGGCTAAAAGTAAGTAAAAACATTCAAAATGGAAAAAGTGCCACTTGCATATTTAATATGCCATATTACATATATATTTAAAGAGGGTGAGCACAAATGTATTCCTTGAGTTGGTCTCTGAGGACGAATGCACTCCTCGCTGCATTATTTGCCATCATTCTACCATGTCTTTGCAGGGGAGTCGCAACTTCTTTTCGCCATAGACCGGTGACAACTGTGTCCCCTTGGCAATGGTCCACATAATCCTGGGGGCAGTAGCTGCCATCATGCAGTTTGACAAAATTGTGTAGTACAACTGTGGCTTTGACGATATTTTCTGCAGATGACGGAAGCATATGAAGAGGAGACAGCAAAATTCTCCAACGAGCTGTCAATATTCCAAAGGCGTTTTCGGCATAAATATATATCCCCTGCCATAAACGAACTGAATATTTTTGTAAATAACCAGTTAAAAAAGGAAACAAAAATCATGAAATTGGTAACAGCCCCTCTTCACATTTAAATTAACGCAACGCTGGTTTCAATCAGCTGATAGCATTTCACAAAAATAAAAAAATCATTGAAAAGTTGGGAAAATTACGTCAAAACGCCGAAAGTGGAGCCGGGCCGAGGAGCAGACCTTCCTGGACTGCTGGGAAGGCAGAGCAGCAGAGTTAAGGGGCTGCCGGAAGAACACTCACGTTTACAAAGAGATTGCAGCTGAACTGGCAGTAGGAGGTATTGAAGTGTCTGGCCAGGGCGTTAAATTCAAAATGCAAAATATGGTCGCAAAATACACGTAAATTGATGGTGAAGTTGAGTATTGTTTATTGTAGCTAATCTTTGTTGGTTTTCCTGTGTTTAGAAAGTTGAAAGCAGAAATGGGACCTTCAGGAGGATCGCGTCCGGCATTTGAGAAGCTGCATAAAATAATTGGCGGCTATCGATCAATTGAGGTGGATATCGTTGTGGAGGAAAGCCTTTCAAGTATGTAGGGGAGGTGGTTGGGTTATGAGACGGGTTGGGTTGTGAGACAGTCAAATGTTTCTATCATGCAACACCAATATGCAGGATCATACTACTGTCAAATTTTTGTTTTGACGTGAGCCAGTTTTTGTGCTAACACCGGACTGAATAGACCTACTGCTTGTACTCGCTCCAGACATCGTGCTTAAACATCCAATCAAAAACGATTTTTTCATTTTTTTAAAAGTGTAATTTTCTTAAGTGAATCAAGTGAAAAAGGTGAGTGGGATGCATTTTTATTTAGTGTTTTGTTTATATTTGACGATCCAATATTTGATTTTGCGCACATGTGCCAACCACGTTTTTTCTTTCTGTCATGTTCGAAGTGGCGTTATGGTTGGGTTGTGAGACACTGAAGTGGTTGGGTTGTGAGACACTAAATTTTCGTACTAGAACGTTCTAGAATCGTCGTATTACTGTCAAATATTGTTTGTGTTTACAAAAAGTATTTATATGACATTTTTTCGTATTTTTTTCAGTCATGTCGACCCCAAAAAAATCACCTGCACCCAAAGAAATTAATTTTAATGCCCTTCTTAGTGCTGTGAAGGAGCATTTAATTGAGAAAAAGGGCATAAGACCGACTGCCACTACACATGGCATTGATAAGAGTTCGCTTCAGCGCCATGCCAAAAAAGTTGCCGATCACTTTGGTGACATTTCCAAAGTTCGTGATGACGAATTGTTAGACTTTCTTCGCACATCAAATATGCACCTTCCATCAAACATGGTATGTTTTACTTTATTCCCGTAATTTGTCAGGTTTATTCCGTCTTTTTATTAACGATGTTTTTTTTTGCACTCTTTTTTAGGTTTTTTCTCTTGAACATTGAACAAGAAAGAGACCTTGTGCAATATATTCTCAAGTGCGTTAATCATTACTACGGCCTGAGCATTAACGAGTTGAGAGAACTGGCCTTGCAGTTAGCAATTAAACTATCCGTCTAACTGGAATGACGAAGGAAAAGCCGGCCGTCAATGGTATAGAGAGGTCATGGCTCGTCACAGAGAACTCACGCTCAGAACACCAGAGCAAACATCGATTAACCGAGTCAAGGCTTTCTGCAAGCCTAATGTAGATAAGTTTTTTGTAAATTTGGGTCGGTTAATCGATGAGCATCATTTCGATAGCACATCTCTGTACAATATGGATGAAAGTGGGTTCTCTACAGTACCATCAAAAATTGGGAAGGTCATTGCCCTCAAAGGAATGCGACGTGTGGGCCAAATCGCGGCTGCTGAGCGAGGAACAATGGGCTGATGGATATGGGACAAGGCTTGGCTCGAAATACTTATTATGGAATATTGAATAATATATATGAAGCTGCTTCGGCCGTTTATACAAAAGCATTATCTTTAGCGGTTACTGAAGAGAAAGAGCTCAATAGAAAGGCCGGTGAACCAGAAAATGAATTTGCAGTCTCGGGAGATGGAACCTGGAAAAAAAGAGGTTTTTCATCCTTATTCGGCGTCTCAACACTGATTGCAAAATATACCGGAAAAGTAGTGGAATCAATCCTGAAGGTGATGGAAGTCATGGGAGTAAACATTGGCCTGAATTCCCAGGAGTTTGTCCAAAAGCGCAACGATTCTCGCATCGACCGCTCAGAGAGACGATTGAGTGACTTTGTAAAACAAGCCCGGATATCAAACAGAGAAGAGAGAAGGGCCTTGCATGACTTTTTTGAGGAAGAGGAAGGTGTACTCTATGGTCCAGGCATAGCAGATTGATGGTGAGACAATTTTTTTATTATGAATAATGTACACCAACTTAAAAACGCGTTTTTCTCAAAACACGTTTTTTCAAAACTGCTGCCACGATATCTCAAAAACGATTTCACTATTAATGCTCAACTTTTTACACCATCTTGAGTACATGTCCAACTACAAATTAAGCTAAAAGAATTAAGATTGCTTCGTTACTTTTTTTTTTCTTCTTGGTGATTGGACACAAGAAATAAAGAAGTGAAATTTTAACATTAATTTTTTTTTTATTAACGTCCAGAAGGACCTACATAAGTGGCACGTGAAATATAGTCGAAAAACTCATATTTTTTTTATGTTTAGGCAAAAAATACTTTTTTTTGGAATTCGAACTTTCTTTTAGCTCAATTTGCAGTTTGAAGTCTCAGGAATGAAATGGCGTTTGGTTTTTTGATTTCAGATAATTACAACGCCCGGAATCATGGCAGCAGTGGAGCAACTTTTTTTTTTTACGTCTTCCTGTTGAGTGATGTAACTCCGATACTAATCAATAGATTGGCTTCAAATAATTATAAAACTTTGTCGAAATGTACTCAAAGAAGAAATAAAATTCAAAAGTTATTTTACTTGAACGGTTTTTTTAATAATGACTGTCAAAAAAAGGCATACAAATACGGCCTTCACACTAGACGACCCCCTTATACCATGTGATATCTTAAACAGATATACACCAATGCTGTCTTCACACCGTTAGCAGGGGCATTATTCTCTAAGAATGATCTACAGAACATTGCAAAGGTGGTCATGAATACTACTAATCCAGACACAAATGCTATGGTCACTACGATTAAGGCTATTAACTCAAGTTGTCAGCCTGGAGGATTTTATTTGAGAGAAAGCAATGGCAATATGCTAATATTATGTGCAGTCTGTGCCACAAGTAGATGCACTAAAGCAATGAAAGAAAATATTATCAAGAAAGCTGTCAAACAAACAGTCACTGCTAAGAAAATTGCAACAACAAGTGCTATACGTGAATTAGCTAAGTATGGTACAGGTGGTACTCCTCAGGATTTGTCGGTTTATAGACTCTTAGAAGCATGTGGCTTCAAGGGGAGATCAGATGCTGACACTGAGGTTTTTTAAGTAAGGTTTCTAGTAATCCAGTCATACAGGAACCTAATAATTTTGGCCAGACTGGTGTTGCAAAGAAAATAACTTTAAGTGCATGTGAAATCTTAGTAATGGCTGGATTCACACCAGTAGATGATGATATATCAATATATAATTTAGATAGGGGTATGGTCCATACCCCCATCCATACCGTATGGATGATACTCTAATAAGAATCGAACGAAATTACAATGGAATATTAACACATGAAGGCATTGAAATTTTGAAAAGTGCATTCATGGCTGAACCAGATGTTTATATAGGGTGGGTTAATATTGATTACTATGATAAAATGTTGTATAGTAAAAAATATTCGAAGTACATAAGATACAGACAAATGAAAACTGATTTCGGAATAGATTTTACTAATAAAAACCCTTGTTTATTGCCATTTATATTCATTTATACGTTACGAACGAAGAAACCTACTAGTTTGTCTAATTTACAGAAAATTGCAACATCAATTGTTATGGATTCTATTTATAAAGTTTTTAGGATTAAATAAGAAAATTATGAATATCTCAATATAGAAACTGGCGAACCGGAACAAATCTTGCCTAAGCAAACAGAAAGCATTTGCTATTAAATCAATAAGGACCAACAAGAATGTGACGCTAAAAGAAACCCGAAATGAATTTTGTTTCATTGTATGCTAACGTTTGGACCTTTTCATCCCCTTAACTGTTCTCCGCGCGATTTAGGTTGATGCCAAGGCCAAATGAACCATCAAACGAGACGTTTTCACTCGCCAAAAATACATTGTGACAAGCACTCCTACCAAAAACTGCTCAGCGAAGCACAGCGGCGTCCACACGTTTTTCGCTCAATGCAACTATGCTCTCGCTATGCTCATATATGAATGTATATAGTAGATGTATAGAACTAAGAAAATAACTTGAAGCCTGCTATGAGATTGGTGGCAACCGAAATGCTTAAAATTTTTGTTAAGTAAACAATTTCGTTGAAAACAAATTCTAACAATTTTTTTTTTAACAAATCTGTGTCCGAAGACACAAGAACATATTTCCCACATGCATGCATTTTCTGGATATTTTTCTGTACACACTGCACTGTTCAGTATTGAGTGTCATGGTCACGGAACTATCAACCAGCTGTCAATTGAACAACAAAAGTATAACAAGAAAGTATAAAAACATATATACTTTGCGTATATACTAGAAATAAGCTAAATAATTCCATAGATTAAGTAATGCCTTAAAAAAGTCGAATACCTTAAAATATCAGGGAGTACAACTTATCTTAGTCGGCACTGTGGCCAAAGCGATGAATGTACGCTGTGTAGAGATTTTCAGGACCGGACCAGGAACTCTCAGCAAAGTTGAATTGATGACAACTGCGTTTCATCTTGATGCAGCAGCTGCCGTTGATTTAAAATATCAATTTCGAAATTCACAAATATCTCACAGCGCAACTCGAGCACCTGTTGCACCTGCATGCCGCGTTTTGACGATGTTAAAAATCCAACACTGGATGTGGATGATTTTGTTTGATGATTTTTTGTGGAAGGTGCTTCTAGAAGAATTATGTTTATTATTTTAAATTTTTTTTCATCAATAACATGAAGATTTTAAAACTTACCATTGTAAAGTTTTGTTGATGGTGTTTTCAAAAAATTTAAACGATGAGGCACGTACAATGCCGCAACAAACGCGATAGTACAATAATCGATATTGTCCTTTTTGATCAACACGTTTAAAAATCTCTAAAGCAGCAACAAACGCGGTAATATAGCATCAATATGGTGGTTTTTTCTTCTCATCGTGGTGTAAAAATTTTGTTAAATTGCACACTTGTTTTGTTTTCAAATCGTTGTATATCCTTGTAATATTTCTATTCAATTTGGTTTTCATCTCAACTTAATTTCTTCAATTAAATCCACAGAGCTTCTCATAGGCGCTAGTCGATAGATAGTAGTGTTGTCTCCGGCATGCGATGATAGTAGAACTGGAGTCCCTGCAGAAATCTCGGCTTAACCTCTAAATCGATGTTAACATGGAAGGTACTTGCATCGACCTTCCAGAATCGTCGCCTTATTATATTTCATTGTTTCAACTCCTTCATCTTCAATCAAATGTATTAATTATTCCTGGAGTAACTTTAAACCTATATTCGTTCACTCATACTCGTTCGCGCTCCTCATAGGCGCTAGTCGATAGATAGTACTGTACTGAGGTCTCCGGCATGCGACGATAGTAGAACTGCAGTCCTTGCAGGAGTCCCGGCTTAGCTTCTAAATCGATGTTCACATGGAAGATACTTGCATCGAGTTTCCAGAATCGCCGCGTTACTGTATTTCATTGCTTCAATTCCTTATATTCCTCTTCAAATGCGTTAGTCGATAGACGGTACTGTGCTGAGGTCTCTGGCGTTCGGCGACAGTAGAACTGCAGTGCCTGCAGGAGTCTCGGCTTAACCGCTGAATCGATGTTCACATGGAAGGTACTTGCATCGACCTTCCAGAATCGTCACCTTATTATATTTCATTGTTTCAACTCCTTTATCTTCAATCAAATCTATTAATTATTCCTGGAGTAACTTTAAACCTATATTTGTTCACTCATACTCGTTCGCGCTCCTCATAGGCGCTAGTCGATAGATAGTACTGTACTGTCTCCGGCATGCGACGATAGTAGAACTGCAGTGCCTGCAGGAGTCTCGGCTTAACCTCTAAATCGATGTTAACATGGAAGGTACTTGCATCGTTTCCAGAATCGCCGCGTTATTATATCTGATCAGTTGAGTGAAGCAGTAAACATATATATCATATATATGTATTATGTACTGTTCCACAGCGGGTTATATCGATTCTTCTGGCATTTCCACTGGTGCCTGCCAGCTTCATGTTCACAAGCAAGAAATGCCGCAAGTCTGTTACCAGGTCTGTGCAAATTACATCTATAATAGAAATAATTTAACTGTGAATTATTTGCGATTATTTCCAAACTTACTTTTCAAAGAACAATTCACGACTATTGACGACAAGTATACCGATGACTTTGATTTCAATTACTTTGATCGACGAATTTCGCGCCGGTCGCCAGAAAATGCAAACTAAAAATGGCGTCGTAGTTGCCACCCCAAGGTCTATGGAAGAAAGGTCCCGCCGTTTAAACGTCAAAAAAATTGTTGTGCTCGTGTGACGTCACACATAAGCGAGGTCTGATTGGTCGAGTTTGTCAAATGTTAGGAAATGTAAACAAAACTGAGAGCAAGTAGTTGCCATACAATACGTTTTAACAATTGTAACAATTTAGATATATTCTAGGAACGTTTTGTGTATTACAATCGACTTGAATTATTTTGTTTTTGCTTCGGAAAGCACATGAAAATTTAGGAAATTGAAATATGTACACATGCATATGAAATTATTTTATAGTTTTATCCATTTTTCGTATTCATAAAATACGAATAATATATAAACGTGACAACACTACGAATTGCATATTCTACGTCACATGGCGAGTGGCGTAACCAAGGTGTATTAATAAGGTGATGGCACTACTGCAAAAACAAAATTCCCATGTATTTTGTTAGTGCTTTTGGGCATCCTCGTTGTCAAAATCAAATCAAAACACAAGCAACACAAAAACAATTTTACCAATTTTTGACAATGAGGATGCCCATTCGCGAAAAATCAAAAGAAAATGAGAAGAAAGCAAAAGAAAATGAGAAGAAAAAAGTTTAATCAGCTGTGCTGCCACCACTACCTTATTAATGTGCCTTGGGCGTAACCTTTAATTTCTGAACCTTGGTTGCCACCTGAACAATATTTGTGCTGCATTATCGGCGTCAGCTGTAAGTGGCGCTGCCATGTTAAACAATTTACAACGGATACATGGTGCGAAAACAATCTTCGGCAGCAATGTTTCTACTTTCTGTGCAATGTTCGGCTTTATTTGAATTCTTTGCAACAGTGAAATATTAAAAAATTTCAATAGGCAGTCATTCAAAGATGCTTTAAGTATTTCTTTTTAATGCAAAGGGAAAAGTTCATTCAAAAACCATTGTTTTGACCTATTCTGCATTTTCAATATTTGGTCCCATTTGCATTCTCCAATTTCAGCGCAACAAAGCTCGCAGTTATGTAAGTTAAGAAGTCGACTTGCCGAATTACAAAATAATTAACGTTTTAACCATCAACTGGTCTTGGCCCAATTATTTTTTTTTACAACTTTACTTACTCCGCCTTCTGTGGTCAAATTAAAAGATAATTACAATTATTTTCTTGCATTGGCACCGAGTCCGAGTGCACCGTGTCAAGTGCGGATCGGGTTGCCGACCGATTGTCGCACCGCAAAATGTTTGACTCCGCGAATTTGCAACGTCAGCGTTAACGTTTGTATGAAGCTTCGTTGTGCTAATTCGTATGTTTCGTACAAGCGCATAAATCACAGCAATTGTAATCTTTTATCAAGCACAACAAAGCACAACGCTTCGCTGATTACACATTTCAGACGCACTGGCACTTTGTGCCCATTAATTGTTCGGCAGTTGTTGTTTCTCTTTTAGTAAAATTACAAATTTATTTGTTTACAACAATTGACATTGACTAAGTTCAAAAATTGCATATGCTCTTCTAAAATGAAATAATAAAAATAAAAAGCGGAAAATTGGTGTGAGGAGTGAGTTGCCGCCGCCACTGGCACTGCCGCGCTGCAGCCTCTGCGGCACGTCCTCCTGCTCCGCCTGCCACTGTCGTAAATGTTGCACTCGTTGCAAATGGTGAACGCTCGTAAATGTGTACTCGTCGGTATTTACTCATCGAATTAGCTTACGTACGTGCCGTACGTCGAATTCATTGACTAGCTGGCCCGCTCGTATTTGCACATGACGGCGAACGTGTCGCCGCCCAGCTGCTGTGCCAGCCACTTGTTCTTGATGACGGCCAGCTTCAGCGTCTCGCAGCTGAACTTGGCGTACAGGTTGGTGTGCAGCGCACGGCCCATGCCCTCGATTACCAGTAAATCAGTCTCATTTGTCTGTATGGCCGCGCACAGGTCCGCGGGCAGCGTTCGCATGTCCAGGCACGGCCCGCGCTGCCCGTTGCCGTAGACCAGCAGTCGCTGTGTGGCGCGCGCCTGCGCCAGCACCGCGCACTGGCCGCAGCACGCATCCAGCAGCGCGCTCAACTCGCCGCTGGTTACATCGTTCAACGAGGGCTCCGTGTTGGCGCAGAGCAGCACTTTGGTGCCGCGCTTCAGCAATTCACGCGCGAACGGCAGTATGCCCAGCACCACGTCCACGCCGCTGTTGTCCACAAATATCAGCGCACACTTGTGCGGCGCACCCTGCAGCCGCTGCAGCCAGTCGTCCAAACTGTCCATCAGCCACGGTCGCTTCTGGATGCGCTCCAGCGCCGCCTGCAGTCCAAAGTTTTTCTCGCTCGCCAGTATATTTGTGACCGCTTGCGCGCCCCAGTCAAACATGTTGCCGGCAAGCACGCCGCGCACCAACTCTGTCCAGCGTGCGCCCGTATCGCCAATGCTGTCCACTTCCTCCAGACGCTGCTGCAGCAGCGCAATCGCAGCGGTATTCTCAGACTGCTTTTGCTGCTGCCACGGATCGGCGAAACCAAAGTGCCGCAACTGCGTCTCGTTCAGCTCCAGCAGCTCACGTATGCCCAGCACAACGTTATTGCTTGCGTTCAGCGCCCGATTGCTTTGGTATTCGTCCAGCTTCGCCAAATATGCCTTCCGAAACTCTTCCGCCTTCTGCTCGGCCGAGGTGTTGCTCTCGCACTGGCTGGCCGCCGCTTGAGTGGCGAATTTCCCAATCATCTCGCGAAAGCAGGGAAACCAATACGCCGCCGCCTCGGCGTCCCTGTTCAGGTCGAACGTGTCCGGCTGATATGCGGCCGGCTCCTGCAGCAGTGCACAGCAAGACAGCTCGCACATTGTTTGCACGCTTCTGCCAAAACGAGTTTTCAAGAGTTTCATAAAACTTCAATTCTCCAAGTGGAGCGAGCGCAAAGTACCTAAATTCTGTGAAAACGACTGTCGTCAGCGGCTTCCAGCCCTTCGGTCGTCTGTGCTCTGGTCACTGCAGTGCGCGCTGCCGCTCGCTTTTTATTGCCAACGTAATCTTTTTTGCCGCTAATTAAACTATAATCGCCTTCCTATTGTTTTATCAATATTCAAATAGCTTTTTCCTACATTCCTGCGATAAAACAAAAACGAAAACAAGTGAATGTAAATGTCAGTGGCTGCCAGCTGATACCTGACAAGTTGATTGTGTGGCGGCTGTGTTTGCGGTTTCAGATACGACGCAGTGTTGCAATGCGTTGGCCAAAGCCAGCCATATCGGCTCAAGTCGAACCATTTGTTTTTTTTAATCAATTACAAGGCGAACGCTGTAACATATTCGATAACTTTTCGGTTAATTGTAAACCGCAGTAATTAATGTGTGAAATTTAGCACACTGAAGGTACTTTCATGATGTATCAGAAATGTTTAACCCATTAAAGCCGGGTACCAGTTCCGCCCATACGATTTTGATAAAATTTCATACACGACCTGGAATTGACCCAAAATTATCAGAAACGAAATTTCAGCTTTCTATCTCAACACGTTGCCGAGATATTAATTAGGTATTTTGTACCCATTACGCAGCAATGGTAGCTTTTTTCCATACTTTTTAAAGTGATCAGCTAAGCACGTGAACAAAAGATGTATTGTTTACAGGTGAGTTAGGAGGCAGATTTTTGTGAGGTTCTAGGGCCACTACGTTTCGCCACATTTTCCACCTCCGGAAAATTCACAATTTTTGGAGTCTGGTAACTCTAGCTAGATGCAGGAAGGAAGGGTGACCTCCACTAGACTAAGGTAGTTCCATCTTTACCCCAACCATCCCTATCAATGATTTTGAGATATCTCTACCACGAACTTTTCTGTGATTTTTTTAAAAGGTCAGTTTTCATTGGTAAAATTTTACCCATTAGGCAGCAGTGCGTTAAATTTGTTTTGTTAAATTTACAATAATTTGTATAGAAATATTTAGTTTCTATAATAGTTTGTAATCTTTATTTTTATAATCTATTTATTTCTGCCAAACTATTCTCTAGTATTAGTGGGTTCAAGTCTAGCGTCTCAAAATTCCTTTTTTAAAACCCAGAAAACAATTTGGCATAATTGTAAACAATTTCTGCTTAAAAATTGGAAATTTTGGAATTTTTTTTTTAATATTCCTTAAATCTCAACGCAACATTCATAAATGTTTCACAGCTTAAAATAGGATGACTATTTTTAGTGCAAAGTCGGAACCGGATCTCTAAAAACTTCTTGTTGATTTAATTTCTATAATAATAATTTAATTTCTATAATTTGTTTTTCCCTATTTTTCTCTATATTTCTTTTAATTTATATATTTTTTGTAATATTAATAATCACATATTTATCTTAAAAATTACGTTTTTGAATTAAACAAATTTATCTGAATTTGAAATCAAAAATTTTGAACAGAAATATTTACTACGCTAGCTTTATTAATATTTCTCTTGTCTAAAAAATTCTAAAAAAATTAATAAAATTTATCTGAACTTGAAATTAGAAGTATTAAAGTATATTTCTCTTGTCTAAAAAAATGCTTAACTCTTCAATTCCCATGCCCAAAATAGTGAACAAGAAATTTTTTTTTTGATAAAATAGCTTAGATACGTTTGAATAAGACAAAAAATACATTAAACATTTTTAAACTAACCTCATTTTTTTACGGGGGGTGTCACCTACAGGTGACACTGGGCATTAAAAGTTGTTAATAATCTGAAAGATAGGCTTGACTTTGCTATACAAGTGTTAGAATTTAAAAATAAAAACCTATGTGGTAGGAAAAAAAGATTAAGCATCTGTCACCTACAGGTGACACTGGGAATTGAAGAGTTAACTTTTGAAAATATTCATAAAAATTTTATAAACATCAGCATATTTCATTGAATGCATTCCACTTTAACATTCACACAGTTGGGCAACGCCATTAACCGAATTGACAGCCAGCTGGCGTTGCCAACTGCAAATAGCCATGACTTCTCTTTCCGGTTGAAATTTGACAGATCAACAACTAAAAAATGGTACGAGAAAAATAAATCGCTAAAATTCACAAAAATCACCCAAGCAAAAGACAAATTACAGTGCAAATTGTGTGGCTGAACTTTTCAACAACCTTGTGAAACAAAAATTGTTTGCCTAAGTTGCATTATTTGTGTTTAATTCCTGCTGCCAATGGAGCAGTTTTTGTTTATGTGAGCTCACCAAAGCTGAATTCTAACATGCAATTTTTTTTTCTGTACTGATTGCAGGCCAAACGCACCAAGAAGGTTGGAATCGTAGGTAAATATGGTACCCGTTATGGTGCCTCGCTGCGTAAGATGGTGAAGAAGATGGAAATTACACAGCACAGCAAATATACCTGCACCTTCTGTGGCAAGGTAAGTGTTGCCTGCTGCTTTATGCTGCTACACCAGTGAGCTAACTGTGCACAAAATCTACTTTCTAGGATTCCATGAAGCGGGCCTGTGTGGGCATCTGGTCGTGCAAGCGTTGCAAGCGCGTTGTTGCCGGTGGCGCTTGGGTGTACTCGACCACGGCTGCTGCCTCGGTTCGTTCAGCGGTGCGTCGTCTGCGCGAAACCAAGGAACAGTAAATGCATTTTGCTACCAGCTGTTCTTTTAGTTTTTTTTTGTAGAATGTTATACGTTGAAATGAACTGAATTTCGCACGATTTACGCTATGCCAAATTAATATTTGGTAGTGCTGTTTGGCCGCCAGTATACGAACCTTCGTATGGAATGGAAAATGAATGTGAAGTCAGATAGTAAATAAAAGATGATCACTTTTATAAACGAAGATTGGAAACAATGGTGTTGGCTTCATTTAAATGCAGTTGAGTAAAGTGTAGAGCGGTGATAAATATGCGGTGACCTTCAGATTAATACTTGAGAAATGTGCATTATGCACTTGAAGAGTATTGGGAATGCTAGAATGATGCTTATACAATTGTGGAGTTCACTCTGCATAGCATTTTAGGTGTAAAGTTGGTAACGTAGCAATCTGTCACTACAACTGCTTTCGAAAACTGCGAAAAATTCAAAAACTGCTACGATAAACATACCAAAAGCTATGAAGAGTGAACTTCGCTAATGTGTTGATTGCATCAAAGTGAAAAGTTGTTTGCTAAGAGAGTAGTTTTTTCCTTCGGCCGAGAAACTAATTTGTAGAGTTTGGAAGATTTGATTTTTTTCATGTATGAGCTTAATTAAAATCTTGAAAATGCTTGAAAACTTTTGAAAACGCTATTTGAATAGTTGTGAAATCGTTGAATTTTCCATGTACTGATTGGGATATTCAAAAACACCTTTCGAAATTAAACACAAACTCACTGATATAACAAATTCGCAACATTCAGCAGCATAAACAGCGAATTTGTCTCTTCTGATAGCCACTATTAATTAACTTAAAAAACAATGTCCAAAATCTACCCAGAATAAAATCCTTTTTTGTTTTTATATTAGTAAATTTTTCAGTTTTATTTATATTTTCACTTGTTTTCAAAAGTTCGTTTAAAAGATTTCAGCCTAAATTTTAAAAATACAAATATGCCTTATTAAAAAATTACAATTTGATATATTTATGGTAATAATGCATATATCGATATTTTGATATACATAAGTAAAAAAGAAAAAAAACACACTACACATTTGAACGTATTGATAACATGTTCATAATTAGTTCTACATAAAAATAGTCGTCATTGCCGGTTGTTCAGACAAGTTTGTGGGCGTTGTTGCTCATAGCACAACGTGTTGCATAACAAAAATTCTAATTTACAGGAGCACAATGCGAAAGATGGCAGAACGTTGCACGAGACGATAGTTGGGCAAAAAATATGAGTCACATGAGTTGTAATAATGAACGAAGTGGAAACATAATTTGATGTTAATTTGTGCTAAATTTCATTGATGGATTGGAAACCAATTGGCGCAAACTGTTGGCAATAATTAGCTAAAATTCAATTCAACTCATAGCTGTTAGGATAATGAATTCGAGTGCCCAAATCTGCACTGCACATGGGGGAAATAATTAACTATTTGGCAATTGCAACAACCAGCAGTTACATATTTATGTTGAATGATTTCCATGGACATTTCACACGTAAATGTTCAACTCGTTCATGTAGTCAACTTTACATGTTAGGAAATTTGCGGACAATATTTAGTGTCTATGTAAAAATTGATTTAGCTAATCGCAATACGTTGCGCATCATTTGTGTTTGTATGTATGTATGTATATAGTAAAAAAAAACAATCATATTAATAACGAAATAGCATAAATTCATATTGTTGGCTGTGAGCCTGTAGTGAGCCACAGTTGTGGTGTTGTTGTTCTTGGGGAGAAAAATGCACGCATTCAAGTTGTTTTTTATATATATTTTTTAATCATTTTCACTTTTAGATGCGAGCTACTATTTCAAATAGTTTTCGTTTTTTGTATATTTTTAATGTATTTTTTATTTTAATGATTTGTAAAATTATCAATATGTATGACACGCATTGTGTCTTTGATTTTTTCGTATTGTTGCTATGTACAGTAAATGTTTTTTTTTTAACTTGAGGGCAAAACAAATTTCTTGAGCAAGTTTTCTAATACAAAATCGTATATTAAATGGTATGATGCCACTTTTAATATGATTTGTTTTATTGTGGGCATTGTTATGATAAATGTTTGCATTAGTTTCATTTATGCAATGTGAACATTTATCCATAGTTTTGAAACGTTAATCCTTGATGTAGTTTTATGATAATTTGTATGTTTTCAACAGTAGACGAACTTAAATGCCTTCTTTCATTTTTGCTTATGCCTTATCTCACATACTAAAAAATACCGAAATTGCTCAGATAAATTGTTGTTTTTTTATTTATAAAAAAAATGGTACTCAGTATTGGTATTCCAAAATTAAATTGAAATTATTAAAGTGAAAATAGAATGACGGCTTCTTTTTTGAACTGAATGACAACATTAGTCAACAAACAAGTTGAACACTTGTCACGATTTAAACAAAAAATAAAAAATGTAAACAAGAAAATGTCTAGGTATTTGTTGCTGTATTGGCAGCAGCACTTCTTACATGAAAGTGTCCAGCGCAGTAATCTGCAATCATGAGTGGTGAAAAACTGTTTGAATGTATGGGCTGCACTTGAATGATTTATGGAACGAATTGAGGGACGTGGGGTTAATGCTTTAATAGCTTTTGTCAAAATCTGGCATACTAATCTAATGTAAAACGATATGAATGAGAAGCCAGAGAGAAGAAGATAAGATGAGAAGAATTCCATTCTTGTTTAATTTTTGTAATTTAATATCTGAGTTTTTAAGTGTAAAAAAACATTTCTGAAGTTCATCAAGCAAACTAAATATAAAAGTTCAAGAAGCTGAAGCCCTGCCATCGCCTGATTTAACTAGATCCAGAAGGCCTAATCAAAATAGAGAGAAGTTTTGCATTGGCGCGAAATTCTATAACGTGTTGCTGCGGCCATCTATGAAGGTTGGGTAAGTTAAGCTGGCAGACCAGGTCGGCTACACATGGACCCTGAGGTACCAGTTTGTTCCTAGAGGTACCAGTTATAGCTCCATAGTGCTGCGGACGGACATAAAGCTAAATTCAGCAACGCCTTAATGTTTCATTGGACATTGGAGACCTCATCTAACCCAGAAAAGTTCATGGACCCAGGCAGTCGTGAGATATACAGACAGAATGAAAGAATGTGCTCCTAGGTTTTCTTAACACAATTTTCTTTGCATTTCCTGCATTCATCTGTCGCGATGTCCATTCTTTGCTTGTAAGCCGTTGTTAAGCAGTTCCTCGTTAGTCTGTTTACGATGGCTCTGCAGTACTTTTGCGATCGAACGAATCTTGAATTTCATTGGGTTGTCAGAGCATTATTCCAACTAAACTGGCCTGCATTTTTTATCTCAAGTTGTCATTAAGACCATTTTGGATTCTCTACGGGGGTGTCAGAGTGTCGCCAGGACACCACTTTTGACAAGGACATCTGTTGCTTCAATGCCTTTGTGATCAGATATCCAATAGATGTACAGTCTAAGTTTCACAGCTAGAATTTCTATCGTCACCCGGCCTTGTAGAACATTTTTGAATGATATGCAGATAGAAGTTACAGCCTTCATAAAAGATTGACTGTCGATTTATTATCATTATTGAAAGAAATAGTGGGGCCTAGAAGATCTATTGTGCCCTCTTCATGGACTCAAAGCTTATCTGTAAACTTAGGAAGGATTTTTAGTCTGACTCCTAAACCACTGGATTTCCAATTTGCATCCTTTATAAAATAATTCTCTAGATGCTTTTATCGACTATGGGTAAGTACAGGTCATTCTTCTAGTATCTGTATTGCAGTTTAATTTCTCTGCAAGCAAAATCGGCAACATTCGTTCTCACAAATTCCTAGTTTAGCCAGGTAATAGTTGAACCTGCAATGCTCTGTCATAATGTCTAAACCTCAGATTATTCTTCCTTAAACTTATGCACTCCTCAAATCTTTTTCTATTACTCGGTGCAACAAAAACCAACTTTTGTCGAGACCCATTCAAAAGATTACATAGGCGTAAAAGTAGAGATCATTCATAGTAATATGGCATACTCAGTTTTTCATTTTCTGAATTCATGTCCTTTTAAAAGGACTTCAAAATTTTAAGGACATGTATTTCAAAGAATTTATTTTAATATTTGTGGTGGTGCAATGATGGAAAAAGAGGAAATCATCAAATAAAAGGGGAAAATTCTTGCCTTTAGACTATATTTCCTATTTTTAACTCTCAAGGCCAAAATGTGAAAGATCCGTTCAAATATGTATCCTTTGATATCTTTGAAGTTATTTTTTTGTTTTGGATCTTTGTCTGGGCCGACAAAAGGGGTTGAAGCACCCTTTCTTGCAAATACTGTCAATGTAAAAATTTATTGAAAGTGTGCAGGCGAGCTCCGCAGTCTTCCTTACTGACAGCACACATCTCGGCTTGAAAGACGCTGCAATGTTAAATTTACAGCTCAGAGCAGTAAACCACAGTTTCAACTCTGTACGTGATTTTGGAGCTGTGTAAATGTTGGCTGTACTGCGCCAAGATGCGATGACTTCAAAGACTTTTAACCTTCTTAAAATTAAAAAAACGGTTGAGCGGTTCTGTGCGCTCGTCTATTTGTGTTATTTAGTGTTAATCGCGCTTACAACCCAATAACAAATCGAGAAAAACCCTATTCGGGGCTTACCCCTTTTCTTTTGTGATTTATGTGTAACATGTCTTCATGTTTTGTCAGTAAATTATATGTATAACCGTTTGGTTGGGGTCATCCTGACCCCAAAGGACAGCGAACACAATTTTGAGCAAGGGATAGGCAGAAGGTTAAATAAACACAACAAAACCTGCTTAAGTATCTCACCTATAAATGCAAACTTTTGGAGGTTCTTAAGCAGGTGAAGTACTTAAGTGTGTTAAGAACAAAGCGTACATAGCACATAACGCTTGCAAATATTGATGGGTACTTAGGAAAGGCACCTCCTTCCCTTAACACTAGAAAGACCATTGCGGTCATTTTGACAATTTTTAATTTTTAAATATTTGTATTTCTTTCAGTATTTTTATCAATTTTTGCTTTGATGACTTTTATTTTTTCATCGGGTTCTGCAATTAGTTCTACAATTAGGGTTCTACAATTACAATTAGACAAATCCGTTCTTTACTTTTCGAGATATCAGCGAATGTAATATGTAGTCTTTGTAGGTATGCGGTCTTTCTAGTAGTCTTTCTTTCTAGTGTTAAGCAGGTTTAACTGTACGTACGAAAATTACTGAAATCGTCATTTGTTTGCCTGTGGGTTGCTTCATCTGTTCAGGAGCGTAACTCGCAGCTGCCTAATTTTATACAATTGATGAAGTTTGATGAACCTAAACATTTTTTCCAAGTTTTTAAAACATGCACCAACTCAATTGGCCACAAAGTGATTTACATCGTAAAAAAATTCATATAAAGTGGTTCAACAAATATGAGAATACAGTACTATTACCATAAAATGTATTTAATACTTAGTCTTGAGTTGGTATTAAACAATTTGTCAACTTACTCAATTCAGCATGTGAGACATGGCTCGTCTTTCAACTTGCTGCCGTAATGATGATAAACACATAAAATATACAGCGAATAGTTTTTTGATGTACAAACAAATCACTGAATCTGAATCACATTTACACACACACACACAATTAGGTAGGTATATATTTATTATTTTTTTATTATGTATATATTAATCTTTTACTAAATAGTTTGTCTTGATTTGTTTTTCATTTTCAATTATCTGTCATATATACAAATTAAACAACATTTATAATATTTTAATATCATAGGATTTTTGTGTTGGAGCAAGTAGACGTTTTGTTATACTGGAAATTTCTTGCATTTCTTCAATTTATTTAGTTTTTATTGTATATTGTAATTTAGTTTATTCTATATTCTAGTTGATTTTAATAAATTTTTATATGCCATTACATTTGCACAGATCTCACATATTTTTTACTGCTATACTACAAATAATGATATGCGCGGTTGTTGTTATTTATTTCATTTGATGTTTTCTGTTTGTTATTTTTTGTTTGTTGATGAAGCGTTCTCTCGTTATCATTCAACTACGACTCTATGTAGATTTGTAATGATTAATTATTACTAAATTTAAGTGTAATTTAAAAGATTTTTTCAATTCACACAGAAAAATCGAAAAGCAAAGTACATAATTTGATAGCATGATGTTTTCATTATTTCATGCTATTGTATTGAATACAAATTCTTAATGATGCTTTAAAAAAAATATATATAAATCTTATTATTTTATTGGAAATTGCTGGCGCTTTCCATCGACATTTACAACCATAATTCGTATTTCGCTCGTTTATCGCGCACTTTATTTGTAATATATAAACAGTTTGATTTAACAGAACGAAATCAACGTAGATCTAATTCGACTTAAACTAAACAGGAATTTACAGCGTGTCTGTGTATAACTTCTTTCACTATGCAACACAATTCATTTGCGCAAAAGTATTTTCTATATAGTATAGCAACAAAACGGTCACAGAATTTCGGGCCAACTCCTGATTGCAACAAACACATAACAAAGTGGCAAATCATGATGCTAGTAAATGCTGGGCGCTTTAATCTTGCAACCGAAGACAAAAAGTGCAACAAAGAAACAGTTTATGCTAACTTTGCCTATGACACAACAGTAGATCTTTGTGTTTTCGCTTCGTGAGTAGATACAGGAGTAGATGCAGTGTTCGTTAGGTGTGTGTGTGTGCTTGCTACTAAATGCCAATGCATTGGTACGATCTTCATTGTTTCTTCTATGCTATTTTTAAGGTTGAATGGGTGTTTCACTAGCGTGAAGGTGTTGGCTTAAACTTAACGAATTCATAGTTTGTGTTATTGCGCGCGCGACAATCGCTGGCAATAACAACAAGAGCGGCGCACTAGTGCCGCAGCACCACCGCAGAGAATGCAATTAAAGGACGCATTGCGTTGCGTTGCTTATGTTCAATGTTATGTTTTCTTGGTTTCCTATACGCTATTTCAGCGTATGCAATTTACATAGATTTATGTATGCAATGTACATGTGCCTGCTGCTGTATATGTATGTATCGGTATGTATTATGTATGTTTGTATGTCAGTATGTATTATCGAGTAGGGAAGACTTTTACAAAGATATCGCCAGCTACTGGTCTCACAATGCTGTGTGCATTTAATTCTTTGTTTATGTTGTTGTTGTTGTTGCTGCTGTCATTATTGACACAACGAATGGTATGCTTACGTAATAAAAATAAAAACTTGTATAAATATAAAAAGAAACAATGTACGCTGGATGCGCGCTTCTGTTGATTGCAAAACGATCAATAATAATCATCGATCTTTAAAGACAATGTACAAGTCCTAATCATAAAAAGTAACTAAAATTGCCAAAATTCAATATGGATCATCAACTAACTAGCTAACTAACTACCTAATGGTAAATATCATGATTAGAAACAACAACAACTAACGCGCTTGCCATATGAACTTTGACGCCATTAGCCACTGTTGACCCTTGCTGTAGTCGCAGGGACGCAGCAGTGGCGCAGTTGGCTCCTCGCGCGACGGACGTTGCAGACAATTGCCGGTGTTGGTGTGTCGTATTGATTTGTCCTGTAATAAATTCAAACAATATGGATTTAAAAAACAAACCAAAAACTAACATAATAGAAAATCGCACCTGGGCATCGTAGACCCATTCCTGATTGCCGCCCATATTGTGACAGCGCACCATGTTCACCGGGCCCACGGCGAGCGATGCGTCCAAGCAGAGATCGTCGGACATGATCTGTTGGCGTTTCGTGTAGGCAAACACCTGATTGCCGCCCATGCCATGGCAGTAGCTGACGCCAATCTTTTCGCCATACTTGCGGCCCATCGTGTCGAGACAGGTTTCGGTTTCGGCGTTGCGTATCTGCAGCAAAAACGAAAGTGAAAGAGTAATTCATTCGAATGCAGTTTGCACTTACCTCGCCCAAATAAAAGTAGTCCAGTGGCATTAGACTCTCCGGATAGATATTCTCCAAGTACCAGCGGAAGCTTTTGCACTTTAGACGTTCACGCAATGCTAAGCGATCACTGACATCACCAGCCGAAGCTTTGCGTGCGCCTATTGGGTTTGCATTAGAAGAAATTTATTGAAAAAAATCGAAATATTATTTTAATGTAACAAAATAAGACAATAATTAGTTGTGACATACAGGCGTGTGTGTGTGTGTGTGTGTGAATGGAAAGTGCGTAAAATGACAGAGTTGGGCAAACAAATGAATGAACCAAAAATTGAAGAAAGAATTTATGTTTTATAGCAATTAAAGTTTAGTTTAGTTAACTGAAATTATTAAAACTTAACTTTCAGTTGTCTCTAAATGAAGTTTTAATGATAATGAACCAATAGTTGATTAATTAATTTAGGTTCTCTAGTAATTAAAGTTTAGTTGCACTAATGCAACTGTCATTAGTCAACTGAAATTATTTAAACTGAATTTTTAGTCGACTCTAAATTAAGTTTTAATGATAATGGACCAATAGTTGATTAATTAATTTAGGTTTTCTAGTAATTAAAGTTTAGGTGCAGTAATGCGACTGTCATTAATTAAGTGAAATTATTTAAGCTGAACTTTAAGTTGTTTTAAAGTGAAGTTTTACTAATAATGGACCAATAATTGATTAAGTAATTTAGGTTTTATAGCAATTAAAGTTTAGTTTCACTAATGCGACTCTCATTAGTCAACTGAAATTATTAAAGCTGAACTTCAAGTTGTCTAAAGCTTTAATGATGAATTTTTATAAACATTAAAATTATTCTAGTTATTGGTCTTTCGTTTGTTTGCCCAGTTTTATGTGATTGTCTTTACAAGTGAACATTTAAGTATGTAGGGAAAGGTGTGTGTGTGTGTGTGTGTGTGTGATATGTGTTGGTGAGGTGAAAGGATAAGCTTAGGGGTTATATAGGTGTGTGATGTTAGGTGTGTTTACTTAGAGAGTGAAACACAACTTTAGAATATAATTCAAATAGCAATTCAAATAGATAATCGTTTTGTAACTGATGGCAAGTAGTTTGTGATATGAAGCAACACGTGACATGAAGACAAAACAAAATTTCATAAAAATTGTGTATATAAACGCGCTTTAGACGTTACTCTATGCATTAAATAACCAACAGTTTGATCTCATAGTTGGCATATTTTGTCTTCATGTCTTTATGTTTAAAAGTGTATTTAACATTATACAAATAGTAGTTTATGTATGAAACAATTTTGTGCTCATGTGTTAAGGATTTTCAAACTACAATGCCAAGACACAACATTAGTAAGAATAATATTTGCAAAACCATAAAATTCCAATCAAGCACATTGCATGTTCGTATTTTTAATCAAATAATTACAACAATCACTACATTCTCCGTTGGAGCTACGCACTACCGAAACATGCCACACAGAGCAATTATCTAAAGTTAACGATCGACACGCTGCCACAATAAACCGGCACAACATTTTCACACCAACTTTCGATTCAATCTGTTCAGAAGCAAAGAGAGCCAAACACCAGTAAAAAAGTAAACAATGCTTAGGTGCAACAGATGCCGACCAACGACTGTGCAACACTCGAATTACAAATTCATTTCACTACAATGGAAAGTTGTGGTTGCTGTGGCGCAATGGGGAGGACAGTTTGATGTGCGGGACGGGACGGGACGGGCTACACGACAGAACAGAAAACAGGCGAAATCTTGCATGGCAAATTTGACAAAAATAGACAACAAAGAAATGCATCAATTCGAGCAGAAATAAGTAACTTAAGTGTGTATGGTACAAAAACAAAGGCAGTCCGACATGCCAGCAAAACGATATCGAAAAGAGTTTAGACGACTATTTACAGCTAAGAAGGCGCCAGAGCCTTTTGGATAGTTGGCAAGTGCGCAGCACATAGGCGCAGATGCAAATGAATAATGAACAGTGTACGAGTACATTCAGGAGGGTGGGGGTTGTGACGGTTTTGGTGTTGTTGAGGGGTTGTTTGATTTTCGATTTGAATGCATTGTACAACTGTTTGCTGATATTTGTTTTTTCTTGTAGGTAAAATGAGAACAACAATTGCGTGGACTATACGCAGTTAAGGAATAAAAAAAGTTGAAGCAGCAGCAGCAATTGCCGGCTGCGTGTGTTAACCTGGATAGAAGCTGTAGTAGAACTCTTTCCAGTCGTCCAGCCACACCTCAACCAATCGCGCATTGTTATGATTGACAATTTCCGTGGTGCCGCCGGGGAATGTGTACGGCGTCGACTTGCGAAAAACATGGCCCACGCGCGAGCATGGCGCAATCTCAAGAATGCCGCCGCACATCCAAACCTACGACGACGTCGGTTCAGTTTGTTGATTTTGGGCGCATTATGCGATTCGATTTCGATTACGATTGCGTTACGATTTGTGTTGATGTGGTGGTAGTGTTTAGCAAATGGTACAATTAATGATGTTAGCGTCGATCGAGTGGGTTAGATTACACAATAGCAGCCGAAATACCCAAACAATATGCAAGTAGTACGCAGTTACGTTATGGAAAAAGAAAAAAATATAGAGAAAAAAAATGCGAAATTACTTTCGTTAGGAAATATTCAAAATGTGTTATTCGATTATGATTATTATTTATTGATTGTTGAATTAATGAAATGCTCGACCAGTTGAGTTGAGCAAAGAAAAAGCGTATGTAAAGATTTTTGTTATGCAGATTTAGTTTGAACGCAGTGGAGGAGCTAAATGGTGCCGCATGTAGACGGCCACACCGATTTTGAATTCTTACAACTAAATGCAGCGATGTAATAAGGCCACAGATAGCTCAAACTCGATACAAATGTTCAGCCAAGTAAGGAAAAATGTAAATATTTGCAAAGCAATCAGAAGCCAAATATGCAGGATTTAATTTCGAGGGGTAAGTAATGGACTATTGTGCCCAATACCAGTTGAAAGCATATTTGCCCCCTTGAAATGTTTCATTTCAGTTTTATTAATTCTTTTTAAAAATTTATATATTACAGATTTAATAGTTAAGTTGCTCAATAATATACGAAAGAAGGTTTGAACCCCCAAACCCCCCTTGGGGCCATAAAAGTGGAAAATGTCTCAATTCAAAGTTCTCAAAGTGTCTTTGAACAACAATATGCAATATGCCAATCAATTTGCTAATCAAATTCACTCACACATTTAATTTTTGACTGTCACAAAAATTGAATGTCACATCTTAGTCTAAATTTCAAATTTACTGGCATTCATTTTCAGCACTTAACACTAACAAAACTTTAATGTGTTGGGCCTCAACCCTCATAAAAGTTTAACAACCAACTGAGTTGAACATTTATATGATTTCCTATCTGTAACACTATCAGAGATATTCCCTATGTGTTGACTCGATTTAGTAGATAATGCGCCAATCAATGCCTTCATCCTGCACCTTATTCAATTTAATTCTATTTAATTCAATTCAAATCCATTCATTAGCGGTTTGGTTAATTGTCGGCTTTTAGCAATAAAAATTAGTTACATTTGTTGTTAAATTACGTCAATTAGCAAAATGAGAAATCAATTTAGCTGCATACAGTAAATGAAATAAATAAATTATTTGTTATTTTATGTATGTATGTCCTCATACCAACCGAAACTATGATAAATTTAAGCGCAATTCGACCCAATTCTCTGACGAAGGAAACTCAAGCAGCAATGTGTGTGTGTGTGGCTGTCTATCAATTCATTTATGTGTATGTATGTGTGTGTTAGTCAATTTGCCGCTTGCGCCCGCATATCTATTAGCGACCAACTGTCTGTCAGCCATGGCAGTCAAGTGTTACATCGAGCAATTGTGAAAGACAAAGAGGATGAGCACAAAATTCAACAACAGCAATTCAAATGGTTAACAATAACGAAAAGAAAATCATAGAAAATGTGTCGAATTATTTTCAATGTCACAACTGTACATTTTCAAATTAGTATTGCTAAAAATCGGCTTGGGTGCTGAATAAGTTTGCTAAACAGAAAATTGCTCATATCGAAATCACACGGCCAGTCTGCCAAAACTAAATACTCGTACAGCATTAGAAATGTTTCGAGTGCGTACGTGTGTGTTTGGTGGTAAACGTTTGGTTGAATTGTTGCAGAGTGATTTCGTGTTTGCGACAACAACTATTTGAAAATTTAGTAATACAAAAAAAACAAATACTATTTGAATAAGAGGAAAAAGTCATTTCCAAAAAGTATACAACTTTACATGTAATAGCGATATAAAAAAATATAAAACAAAAACAACAACGAAAAATCAAGTTAGATGTTTTGGTTAGTTTGTAAAAAGTTAAAAATGGTAGGTAGAGAGGTGGTAGTTTGAATTATTTGTTGGTTTGTTTTGTTTTGGTTTTTGTAGTATGTTAGCTGATAACGATTGCGAACCTGCGCTCATTGCATAATAAAAATCTCGCCACTCATCCAACCACACCTCGGCAACACGCGCCGCATTGTGCAGCACAATTTTGGCAACACCGCCGGGGAATGTGTAGGGCGACTTGTCGCGGAAAACATGACCCACATGCGAGCAGGGAATTATTTCTAAAATGCCGCCGCATTGCCAAATCTAGAGGGATAATCATGGGTATAGTTTGTTGACGCCATCAATTTTGGTTTTCGAGTAGGTAATAATGCTTTTTGTTTTTCATAAATTACTTAAATACAATAAATACAAAAAAAAAAATTAAGAAATTTACTATAATAAAATCATTAAAATTTAAAACGAAATAAACATTTTCAAATCAAGTATGTAACTGATTTTCTTTTTACTGCTAATTCCGCTAGAAAGTAGTGCAAAATTAATGCGCCGAGTTGAGCCGCGAAGCGCATTGTGCGCGTTTGTCTTTGTGATGCTGTATAAATGGAAAAGCGAAAGCTTACCCGGAAGGACATTTCTAGATTTTCACCACCCCATATGTCCATGCCCTCATCGTAGGAGCCTATTTCGTAGAAATAGTCCTTATCGATGGAGAAAAGGCCACCGGCCATGGTGGGTGTGCGCAACGGCGCTGTGCGATCGTTGTTGCGACGCTCCATTTCACGTTGAGGAACACGATACCTTATGGGCGGAAAACAAAAAAAATGTATTAATACATTAATTTATTGAATACATACATTTTCAGCATAATATTAAATATTTAGATACAATAGAAAAATCATAGAATTACAGAACAAAACAAAATTAACTAAAATATTTGTTTACAATTAATGCTATTAAATTTTATTTTACTTAAAAGTGATTTTTTGATGATTGATTTTTGATTTTTTGAAATTATTTTTTTAGCAACTCCCAAGAATTACTGAACAACACAAAATTAACTAAAATATTTAACTACAATTAATGTCAATTAAATGAATTTAACTGAAAACTGAATAGTTTAACGCAATTAAATGTAAATTGGTTTTTTTTGTCAAAATACCAAAGAATTACTGGACAATTAAAGTTATCAAACTAAACAAAATTAAATGAAAATTTGTTGAATTTTTTTTGGAAAAAACCCAAATAATTATTGAAAAAACCAAATCTACTAAAATATTTAACTACAATTAAAATTATTAAATTCAGTTTTACTTAAAAGTGAATAGTCTAACACAATTCAATGTAGTTGAATTTGTTGTTTTTAGGAAAACCAAATAATTTCTAATTAACGAATTAATTATTAATTAACAAAGCAAAATTAACTTAAATATTTAACTTAAATTAATGATATTTCAGTTAAATTTACTTAAAACTGAATAGTTTAATACAGCTAAATGTAAATTAGTAGAATTTGCTTTCTAGAAATTACAAAAGATTACTGAACAAAACAAAATTACTCAAATAATTAAGTACAATTAAAATTATTACATTTAGTTTTTCTTAAAACTAAATAGTTTAATGCATTTAAAGGTATAGTAGTTGAATTTTTTCTTTAGAAAATAGAAACAAGGAATTACTGAAATTACTGAATTACTGAAACTAAATTTGCTTAAAAGTGAATAGTTAAACACAATTAAATGTAAATATATTGAATTTTGTTAGATAAGATTCGGCAATTAATGGCTTCATTATTGAATAATGCTACAAATCGTATTAAACTATCAGTCAACAGGATTTTTTAAAAGGACTGAAATTTTAAGGACATGGATATTTGAAAAAAAATATTTAAAAAATTGAGCGCAAGATAAAAAATCAATATGGGTATCAAATGAAAGAGCAAATTTCATAGAATTAAAAAAAAACGAAATATTTTGGTGCGCAAGAGTAGGTATTAAAAATTTCGTTTTAGAACTTCAATAGTTTTTTCTTTGGCAGAAAAAATATGTCGTGAGGACTAATATGCACCCTACCACATTCTCGAATTTCGTTCTTCTAACTTTATTAGTTAAGGATATACAAGTTTTAATACTTCTCTCTATAAAACAAAGAATATATGGCACCGTATGACAAACATAAAAAATTTGTAAAAATAATTAATTGATTACAATAACAGCAACAAATCGTTTAAAAATACTGGAATAAACGAGACATGTAAATGCTGAAAAATTATGGATAATGAAATGAAATTAAATCAATTAATGGGTTAACTACCCATAGAGACAAATAATCACAACATATCAAAATTAGATTGCATAACTAGCTGATGATTTGAACTTCTACGTAATAATTTTAAAAAGTCTTCTAAATACGATTAATTGAATTTGAAATAAATTAATCAATTTATTACTCATAGAGACTTAGAGAATTAGTTTTCACAACTGACTTGATATTCTATTCAGTAATTGTAAACATTCTTATAAAAACAATTTCATTTGAATTAATTTAATTTTGTTAGATACGATTCTACCAATATTCATTTTAGCAATAGATTAATTGTTGAATAACAGCGAAAAATCATTCAATTTAATCAATTAATTACTCATAGAGACAAATAATCAAAATATACTAAAATTAGTTTTCACAACTAATTGACGGGATATTCTAATTCGTAATTTGAAACATTCATATAAAAACAATTCAAATTAAATTTATTTAATTTTGTTAAATAAGATTGTACCAATATTCATTATAGCAATTGATTAATCGTTGTTAACCCTTTCGGTTATTCTATGCCATATGGCATAGTCTCTTTTCAGTGCCTGTTTTAGGTAAAAAAACTTGTGGATACTATATTTTTGTTGTTCCTTAGAATAGTTTGAAGTTTTAGGAAAAATACGAAATTAATAAACTGAATAATTAAGTTGAGAGAAGAGAAGTATACACGCTTTTTTAATGGTATATCTTGAGATAGTGAAGGAAGAAGAAGCAGACAAAATTAGATAACTTTTTTAATTTGACGTTTTCTTTCAATTTAGATACTTTTTTTTAAAAAATTTTGGCTGAAGTATATGAAGAAATATTCAAATTTTCGTTATGCATAAAAAGTTGTATGTTTAAGTAATTATTACAGCCACAACGATGTGGTTGCTCTCATAGAAAAACACTCCAAAGTACAGGGTCCGAGTATAAAAATTTCAAAATTTCTTATGGAATGTTGCTAACATAACCACATAGAAGCCTAAAACGTAAAATTTAACATTTTAACTTTCCCCAGTAAAAAGCTGTACCGAAAGGGTTAAATAACAGCGAAAAATAGTATTAAATTATATAAATTACTCGATTAAGCGAAGCGAATGATGAATAATGAATTTAAATTAAATAATTTAATCAGTTAATTACCCATAGAGAAAATAATCACAACATGATTGACTAATGACTTTTAATTAATAATCTTTTTTTATAGTGCAAGAGGTGGAAAATCTCAATAGAAACTGGACTAGACTTAATCTTAATAATTTTAAATACTCTTATAAAATCAAATAATTTTATAAACGGTTTTAAACGCACCATCTAAAGTTGAGTTTCCAATTGAAGCCACCCCATGTCGAATCGGATGCGGTAATGTATTCGAAACTCTCATCCGAAATCACATCGATAATGGGACACACAACTGTGCGGCGATTTTGCACAATGCGCGCCAGCAGCGGCTCCAGCCAGCCCTCCGTGCACTCGCAATGTGCATCCAGGAATGTTATGACGTCGCCCTGTTGTCAAATACACACAAGCAGATTTCATTATTTCCACTCTCTATTGGACATGGCTCAGTGTTGCTGCTGCTCACCGTCACGTGCTCTGCACCCAGCAGACGAGCGCGTATTAAGCCGGAACGTTTCTCCGTGCGCAGCACAAAAGTATGCACCGGCAATGTGGCTACGTAGTCTTCTAGCTTTTTGCCCAGATAATCTGCAATTCCACAAAAAAAGAAACAAATGCATATATAAAAATCGTGTTGAACTGTGTGTGCATGCGACAGTGACGCACCTCTTTCGCTGGCATCATCCACCAGTATAATCTCCTTGAGTAGCGTACGTGGCGAACGATTGATGGCGCTCCAGACGGTGCGCAGCAGTGTCGACCACGCTTCATTGTGGAAAACTATCACAATTGAGGTTGTTGGCAGCTTTGAGGCGTAGTGTTTCTTCTTGCAACTGCAAACCGCATTTCCAAATCAGAAACATTAACTTTATCACCACAGCCACACTCACTTGTCATGTCGCACATCTGTAAGCGAACGATTCAGTGCGATCATATCGCTGGCCAGCAAATTGAACTGATTCTCCAGGAATTTCTCCTTCATCAGATCCTTCATTTCGGGCGGAATTTTAACGGGCTTGCCCAACTCGCCCGGCTTTCCCTTGTCCTCCTTGACGGTGGGCGCCGAGTGCCATTTCTTCAGTATCGCGCTGCGATATGTAATTGAAACGCCGCCGGGTCCGAAGCCGCCCGCACCAACACCGCCGCCAGCTCGGCCGTTATCGCCGTCGCCGTCCAGACTCTTCTCCGTGTTGATTTCACTGTCGTCCACCATGTTCTCGTCAACGAGCTTTTGTGCGTCGCGCTGCTGCAGGCGGGCAACAAAATATTACACAGTGTTAAAAATCTAATTTCATACATGCATAAAAAATTCAAGTCGAAATTATTTGACTTGTTGCCTTTTTTTCGTTTAGCAAACAAAACAAAACAAAAACACAACGCTTTGGTAATTTCGCATGTCGAGCCGGTGGATGCATAAAATATTCAGCATTTGCACTCGACGATGTATGAAGGGCGCGGAATGTGGCAACATGACGGTGGCGCGCGGTGGCATGCAACAATTGCCATTTTCGCACATATCTCTCCGCGGACCATGCCAAGCACACACACACACACACACACTCGCACACAGCGTTGTGTGTGTGTGTGCAACTTGGCAGTGGAACGAAATTTTGCAAAACCTAAAACACAAAAACTGAACGAGAAATCATAACGCCAGCAAGATAGACAGACAAACGAACGGACGGACGAACAGACCACGAACGGAAGAACGGCGGAGCTGCGCATAGACGACGCGACAGATGGCCGTCGCAACTGTGCGCTATGGCTGCTCGCTTACACATTGTTCCGCCCAGCCAAGTTCAACAATGTAATTCTGATTTAAGACAAGATTTATTGCGTAATTAATTATGGTGCTGCATGTGCAACAGCAGCACCAACACGAGCAACAATCACGTCGGCGACGACAACGTGTTAATTAAAATGTTACACACCGAAGAAGGCAACGCGTTATCAGCGACGCTGTTGCAACATTGCTGCTGTCAATAAGTTTGTTCTCGGCTGTGCAGTGTTGCTGACTTTGCAGCTTTAATTGCAACTGTAGGATTTATGACGAGCAAGAAAATGCAACAACCAAATTTGAAAGTCTTCTACATATTGAGTCGAGCTGGATTGTTGCGCCTTTGCGAGACGCTTTCAAATATTCAAATGTTATTTGCTATGCGTTGTAACAGAATTTGCCGAGGCAAATTGCATTGACAGTGCCGAGGACACGGAAGTTGGCACATTCAAAATGTAGAGGATATATAAATTTCGTTGAGTTGAATTTGCCAAGTTTTAATGAGTTTAGTAATGAGCAGCTAGAACTGTTTAGCATAACTATTTATCATTAAATTGAATTGAATTGAATATTATTTTCAGTCCAAAGAGACAAACTGAGAGACTGGTTGAATCATTACTGGTACCAGTTAAAGTTTCATTTCAAGGGTCGTTAAATTTTATTCGGTTTATTATTCTCTTCTCTTCCACATTGGCTCGACTTGAGTTTTCGCATTGCAAAAATCATAAATCTTGAAAAAATTAAGAGATTTCAAATTTAATTTGTGTCAGAAAAAAAAGTTCAAAAATCAGTAGAATCGTTCTACAGGGTGGAACAAAATTGATTGTTGAATTCCATGGTTAATGAATAATTTCAATTCAATTTTCAATTGAACGACAATTAAAATTTTAATCATAGAAGTAGAAATCTTAGATTTTTCCTAATTTCTATAGCGAAATTAAATATGAAGGGTGACCAAATAAGAAGAAGGTAAGACATTTAGAGAGCAACAGTGTGAAACATAAAATTGTTCATTTTGAATCAACAATCATGCCACTATACGAGGACAGTTTAAGAAGTCTGTGACTTTTTAAAAGTGAATTTCGCGTGCTGATAAAACATTATTTTGTTGCGTAAAAAAATCAACATTGAAACCAAGGAATTTCAATGCTTAAGAATTGGTTTACCGAATTCCGTTGTGGTCGCACCAACACAAGAGACGCCGCACAGGTCGCCCAAAAGAGGTTATCACGCCAGAAATGATTGATAAAGTCCATGGAATGATAATGGACAAACATAGAATGAAAATGCGTGAGCTGACTGAAGCTGTGGGCATCTCAACTGAGCGGGTACACCACATTTTGCACGAATATTTGGACATGAAAAAGCTCTCCGCACGCTGGGTGCTGCGATTGCTCACACTCGAGGCGTGACCACTTCAAAGGAGTGTTTGGCGATGTTGAACCGAAATCCGGACGAGTTTTTGCGCCGCTTCGTAACCGCGGATGAAGCACAGATCCATCACTGCACACCAGAGGCCAAGAAACAGTCAAAGCAGTGGACTTCTGCGGATGAATGAGCACCAAAGAAGATCAATTAGGGTCTGTTGGCCAACAAGATCGTGGCTACAGTTTTTTGGAATGCATTCGGTGTCATTCACATGGATTACCTTCAAGAGCATACAACTATGACTGGCACATATTATGCAGAGCTGTTGGATCGATTCGACGCCGATTTTTTGGCGAAGAAAAAAAAAGTTCTCTTCCAGCAGGACAACGCACCAGCGCACAAGTGTGTAGTCGCTATGGCAAAAATCCATCAATTGGGCTACGAACTGCTAACCCATCCAACCGAAAACAAATTTCTTTTATTAAAAAAATCACTGACTTATCAAACTGCCCTCGTACCAAAAATATTCGGCATATTTTACACAGACTGATGAAAAGCATCATGGAGAATAGTTGGGATAACTCTGACTATTTATTTCTTACGTCAGTGTTGACGACAAAAAATTAATAAAAAAATAATATAGGAAGGACAAATTAGTTCGGTCAGTTTTTTTGTGTGGCCGTTAATGCATTTATATAAAAAAAATCGTCAGTAGATTAATCAAAGTATTGTCCATAGCTGGTTACTATTTTTTTTTCTCATCGCTCAGACAATTTTCGAGTTTCATATAGAAAAAAATGCTCGTCTTTTGAGACGAGCCAAGTTCCGAGCCAATTTTCGAAGTAAACCGATGATCTATCAAATCCAAAACTAGTAATCAGAAGCAGCAATGTCCGGAGACTATGGCGGGTGTGGTAAAATATCCCATTTGAACGATTCCAAATGTTTGTTTACGGCTTTTGCGACATGAGGCCGAGCATTGTGAGACAAAAGAATAATTTTTTCATGTCTCTGCTTGTGGTGGCATTTTTCTCATAATGCACGGCTGTAACGAATCAATTGCAGCCTATATCGATTGCCCGCATTGGAATCGCCAGGTTGTAGTAGTTCATAGCATACAACTCACTCTTGGTCCCACCAAATGGGCAGCATGACGTTAAGCATTGATGTTATGGTCAATCACAACGATTGATCGGACATAGAATAGTATTTTTTCTTCTTGCGGTTGTCGTAGAGGTTGGTGTTGTAGGTTGTCTTCTTGGGGTTGTCGTCTCTAGTCACAATCTGATGTCAAAAACCATTTCTTTTTTGTCTTTGAATTAGCTGCTCGCAAGTGAAAAATCGCCTTCGACAAATGCTTCTTAGTTTACAAAAGGTTGGACATATTCAACACAATGAAAAAAGCGAATTTTTAATAAACTCAAAACTATATTAAATGAATATCTTTGACAGATGTCTAACCTCTCTGGAACCACCACAGTCAGCTCTCACTATGAACCATTCACAAAAGCCAGAGCTATCTTTTGAAAACACACCGAACTAATTTGTACTCCCAATAAAATATAAAAATGCATATTTACAAAAATTTTCCTTGCAACATACTGACCTCAACTTCGTATTCGCCGACACGTTTACAGCGCCAGCCATCTTTGCCAATGCAGTCGGCATAGTGGGCGATGAGCACAAAGTCGACTATGACCCACACCAGCGACGTCAGCAGGACGATGCGGCACGTGTTGGAGCGCATGCGGCTGCGCAGTTTACGCGTAAAGCTCAGCGTGGACATGTTGTGGCAGTTGGCGGTTGGGGCTTACGGGCGTCAATCTATGTATGTGTATGATTGTGTGTGTGTGTGTGTGTTGGTAAGCGATTGCTTAACAGTTTGCACTCACTGGCGCCACTGGGAAGGGGCTAATTTTTCCGACGCGTGCGTTTATGTATGCCAGATTAAATAAATTCTGAGCGAGGCCGAAACGATGTTTTGTGTATGTGGCGGAGTGCTTATGTGAATGAGACCGAAAATCAGGAAATATTACAACGCAACAGCAGCACAAATTACAGACAATTTTCGATAGTCAACGAGACAAAAAAGCCCAAAACCATAAAAAAAATGTGTACTTGAAAACAAAGTCGAGTTGTTGTTGCTTGACGAAAGAAACCGAAAAATGAGAAATCACGAAGTGCAGGCGAACATTCGACTGGGCTTGGTGCAGCAGACTTGACGACTTGACGACGTTGACTTGAGTTTCATCAGCAGCAGCAACATCAACATGGACATTATTGTCATCAGCATCATTGGCGGCTGCGATGTTGTGCTCGCTGTATGCGATGCGTGTTGGGCATTTCTGTTATTACGGTTGCTGTTGTTGTTGTTGCTGTGGGTGAATGTGTTGGTGTGCAGCGCGCCTTTGTCAATTGCTTCCACACGACGCTCGTTCGCTCTTCAAGTTGCAATTGCGCTGAGGCAATTTTATGGATATGTGCAATGTTGTAGCCGCCGCTTTGTCGAATTTTTGCTATTGTTGTTGTTGTTGTTGTTGATGATGACTTCCTTGCCAAGTAAATTATGCTTTGCTGTTATTCTTATGCTACTTGAATTCATTAAATTCTCTTGTTGTTGCTTTTTTGTGGGTCGACAACAGTTGTACGTTTGGCGTTCGTCGTTTCGTTGCTGTCCGCCTCGACGTTTGGGGCTGCAGTGGAGCGTGCTCAGTGTTTGCGCTCAAGACATGTGTCCGCCTCGAACTAATTGAGCGAATTGTCTTCCCACTCGATACCGTTAATTGTGTAGCGTCGTTCGCTGCCGACTGTCAATAAATCGAACGTTGGTTGCGGCTACGCGTGTTCCGGCGCTGGCTCATTGTTTACGGTTGTCCAAATGCGTGTGTCACTTCATTTGAAAGCTCCAACACAAACACAAACGGACAGGGCGCATCGATGTGTGTGTGTCGGCGAAGAGCAAATAAGTTGGTCGCTTGGTCAGTGGGCAAAAGTTTGCAAATTGTTTGCTCGTTTCGATGTGTTTGCTATACTTAATTCGTTTTCGCTTGCCGCTTGTCTCGTTCGCCGTCTGGCCGCTCAACGCACTCGTCGCATGTAAATGGCTGCTATTCCATTGACGCTGGCCGCGGATGCGGTGCTGGCTGCAGGGCCTTGAAAGTTACTCAACTGCAAAGCTAGAAGTAAACAAACGAGAGACCACAAAACCAACAAACATTAGCGAATATGTCTAAATAAATAAATGCATGAATCAAATTAAATATGAGACCGGGGCGCGCGTCCAACCGAGCAGCGACAGTGTGAAAATGAGAATATATGTATGTATGTATATATGCCACATGTATGCACATACATAAATAAAAGTTGTAAAACATAAAAACCATAATGATTTACGCTCCTTTGGCAACGAACAACAACAACATCGAAACAATTGTTTAATTTTGAATGACACCAACAAAAGTAGCTCATTAACCGTAAGTGAACCATTTATTTATGGATGTTTTTCATAATTTGACAATATGACTTCATTGTTATTGCTCTCTGTGACACTGCACGCTCAATTGCAAATGAAACGAAATGAAAATAAACGTTGCGTGAAATGTCAGTCACTCGAAGGGGGCGCACAAAATTTCGAATATTTATGCAATTTGCAAGATAAATATTGTTGCTTGGATAGCGCCAACTTGTTTGGCATAATTTATGCGTACACACGAGTACACCAACACATAAGTTGGTACACACACACATATGTATGTACATATAAACACATGTAGGCGGCTTGCAATTGATGGCAAAACATTAACGAAATCATAGCATCTGGCATTCTTTTGAAGGTGATTTGGTCGGCTATTTGGACACAAACGTCTTCCGCCAGGATATTGGAATTCTCAGCCAGGACTTTAATAGCTGAAAGGTTCTCCTGCTAACAAATGTAAGCTAGGTAGGTAGGAGTGGAGCTCACTTGGGCCATGAAGACCCTTTGTGATACCACAATCAGTCATACTCACTCATTGAACCAATTTGAGGTTCTTAGGAAGCCTAGAAGACTGACGAGTTATATCAGCTAGCTTCCCTAGACTGTCGAAGAAAAAGTAGCCCAAGTAAGTAAGTTAGAAATCATAGCATAGCGCGTTCTTTAAAAGCATTCGGCCAGCCTAATAATTTGGACACAAACGTCTTCCGCCAGGATACTGGAATACTCAGCCAGGACTTTAATAGCTGAAAGGTTCTCCTGCTAATAATCGTAAGCTGGATAGGTAGGTGGGAATGGAGCCCACTTGGACCATTAAGACCCAATCTGTAGAATTAAGTACAGTCTTTCATTGAACCAGTTTAAGGTTCTTCGCAGCCTAGTAGACTAAAAAGTTCTATCAGCTAGATTTCCTAGGCTGCCGAAGAAGAAGAAGCCCAGGTAGTTCATCCTACTTCTGGATAAAGCAGACCAAGTACATGGAAGGAGAAGTGTATGTATTTTCTTCCTCTTTATGGTCCATACAACTGCGACAGCAATCGTTTGAAAACAACCCAAGTTTTCTTGTGTGGATGACAACTAAACAATGATTCATTAGAACATAAATCATGGTTTTGATCCGGTCCCTCTTTAATGAGAGAAAGTGTTCAGTGTTCAGTCCATGTTAAATAAGTTGAATGTGTAGAGCTTGAATGAGTACAAAGGTTGAAGGTTAAAAGAGGGACGTAGCTGCTCAGTCATATCCTGCCCAGCGAGCTCGACTGTTCCGTGGAATATTCCCGTGTTCCGGAACCCAGCATAGGTGAATGTGAAGCTGCTTGGCAGTCTCGTTGAGAGATTTTCTACAAGCTTCGAACAGTATTTGATGTTATTGTAACTGTATAAAGAGCTTAAAGAGCGGATTGACGGTTCGAATATCTTAGTGACTGACTGCGTCTCCCATCTAAGAGCTCTCCAAAGAAGACTAAGAACTTTTCAGACTTCTCGACACCTATGAGCTGTAATACACTGCCTACAGTTTATCATCCTATTCCACCTATCATTAGCCTAATTGATGCTCTAGAGGCGGCCACCTAAACTATTCCACCTATCACGATGCACTGAGTTCACCCAACGACCAGATTTTCAACTGTCGAATTGTTTTGTTCAATTTTTGACTCGGATCCACAAACGTTTTATTCTGATTATGCAGCGCTATAAGGATGATCTTATTTCACATCTGACACCTTATTAGGTGATCCAACACATGAATCAGTCTCAGTACGTCTGATTAGTAAAATCCTGAAGTTAAGGTTCAGTTTTTAGAAATCCTGCTTCTCTTAGGATTTTGATATATGATCAGTGCATGTCTGCCCAGACACCCCAAGTTTAAAAAGGCTGTATCACTCACTGTTCCAGAGAGACTATCAGTCTCTTCTTTGCCGTATATTATTAGAAAAGCCAACAAAAACTTTTAAAAACACTATGTTCAAACGACTATTGTAGAGTATCGCATATAAAAATAATAAAGGAACAGTAGACAGAGGTTGTGGATGTGGATTGTACTCAAGTACAATCAAATATCTTCATCTTATAGATCATATAATAAAATCCGAGTATGACTCATTGCTAAGATATAACATCGTTTTAATTGTGAACAACGGACAGTGACAAAAAAAATCGTTTGTCCTATAGGTAATTGCGTTCAAAACCAGGTTCGGAATACTGAATTGATTCAAATATTACTCATGTGCTGACTATATTTGACATGCAATTTTTCCTATCAGTAGTCTGTTGTTTCCTTCCTCATAAACAATGATCTCTTTATAGTCCTGCGGAATTTCTATATGGATAATTTCTCTATGTTAATTATTCTCACATAAACTTGAGAGGTTCAGGTGAGAGCTGGTTAATCAGCGCTGTAAGCCGGTTCTGAACTGAGACAGTTTTGAGCTGAACCACTCGGGGTTTTTTGGTCCTTTGAACCGAACCATTATGTTTTCAAATGTGGATCTGTTCAAACTGGTTCAGAAGATTTAAATAAAGCAATTTTAAATACATAAAAAAAATGTGAAAATTCATTTAACGAATTATGAGCACAAAATCTTTAGAACTATTCGCTTTTTGGTTCTGTGAACTGAATTATTATATTTGCCAAAGTGATTTCCTTGAAACCAGTTCAAAATTGGTAATTTAAATATATTTTTTATTACTTTAAAAAGTTATATACAAATTCACTGAATAGGGGAGACCGGGGCAAATACGCCCACGGGGCAAATACGCCCACCCGTTGTTTCTTTTAAAGTATTCATTCAAATTCCGCGCCAATTTTTTTGTAAGTGCGCCTTAACTCGTAGACATAACCACAAAAAAATCGAGGCGATTGACATTGCGGTTAAAACGTTATAAATAAAAGCAGATTGTTTTGTCGTTCCATAGTCTGAACATCTAAGTTTTGCAGTTTAGGAAAAAATATCTACAATCTTCGTTTCTCGTTCCTTATGCAGCCAGGTAAGTTTTTCCTGTTATTTGAAGTAAGAAAAACTGTAGGCCAAAGTAGTTTTGTCGTAAAAAGTTTTTTTGTATTTTTTTTAATTTAAAAAAAACATTTTGTTGTTTGGGGCAAATCCGCCCAGTTCGTTTCGGGGCAAATACGCCCACCTAACGCATTTATCAAGGTTTTACTGCCTGAAGATTATAAATGACAATTTTATATTAATATACAGGGTGGTCCAGAAATAGATCCACTTAATATACAGCGTGGTCCAGATAAATGACCTGCTTAATATACAGGGAGGTATGGAAGTTACGGACCAAAACGAAACTTTTTCTGTATTTTTCCGAATTTGAAAAATCCTTCGCCACTTTTCGCAGAACTCAAAATCGAAGAAAGTATTCAAGTTAGAAGTTTTAATAAAGCATATTTGTTCAATTTTTTTCTCTAATTGTATGAGCGTAAGACATCTTATACTTAATTGTCTTTGGTGGTAACCTATAGTCAATAATAAAATTATTTGAGGAAGAAGTTTTTTCCACGAATGATAAATAATATTAATAATTTTATATATTCCTATACAGTGTAGTCACGAAACCACGGAAATAAATTTACTCTAATTTTAGAACCATTAGGCAGGTCATGAACCACTGAACCGGACTACTTCAGAGGTTCGCAGTTTTGTTATTAACAAAATATAGTGCAGCAGTATTGCATTAATTTTTCCAGGCAAATATACAAAAAAATATCTTTTATCAACTTCAGCAACCTACCATATCACAACCAGCGCCTTGATGCAGCCAGTCGCACTGCGTTGTGCGCCCAATTTGACAATAATGCATTGACAATGCAAAAAATTGCAAGCAATCAAAAAATGCAAATTTGTATGTTTTGTTCTGTTTGCATTTTGAAAAATTCAATTTGCATAACATTAAATTACCAGTGCGGCAGCGATACAAATTTAATTTTTATTAATTATCCCTCAAAGAGCGCCATTGTAGAGCAATTTCACGCTAAATAAATGCATTTTCATTAAAAAGAAAACCAACAAAAAATTCTGCCCTTTGTGCACATTTTACATTTTGCGCTTTTTGGGCGTTTTAATGAAATTTCCAACAAAAATGCGCACAGCAAAATGTTTACGAACGAATTTAAATGCGCCGCGTACATGAACTTGCCACTTGGCACTCTCTGGCAACAATTGCATTTTTCAGTTAACAGCAACGGAGTGGCAATCGGGACAACAACAACAACAACGACAGCAGCCAGCAGAAACTGCATGATTAACCAGACAGTCGCTCTGCTGAGAGTACAAAAACTGCAGCGTTTTTTTTTGCGGCTCATAGTCGCGCCAGACATTGAATAGGCGAATAAATGCAATTTAACGGTACTCGCCGTCATGAAAATGCATTTATCTGCGAGATCACAAAAAAATAAAAAGCACTCAACAACGGCTCAACAAGAGCGAGCAACAGTAACAACAGAAAAACAGTAGAAGTGCAACAACTTGTTGAGCATTTAAAACCTGTTCATCCAGATGGCAGTTCAATAAATCCATAGACATGTATGTATGTATGTGTGTGAGTGTGTGTGTGTGTGTGTGTGCATATGGCAAACTAATTGGATTGCAATATCTTTGAAATACTAATGAAATCTTTACTCTTGTGCGTCAGCAAAACATTTACTAAAAATTGCGAGCACGTTAACCCTCCAATGACCTATATTTTTATTTTTTGGTTATTATAAAATTACTATAAGGATATGTTTTTGGGCACTGAATATGAATGTTAAACTTATTTTTCAATCAATTATCAGGAAGAATTTACGGGCGTGGTTAAAGTTTAACCTTCTCTAGGCAGCAATTACTGTTTAATCTATATAAATATAGATTCTTTATCCTGACTGATTGACTGACTAGTTCATCATTGCCCAGCCCAAACCGTTGAATCTACAAACATAGAATTTAAACTGTAAGTACATCTTGAAAATGAAGCTCCGCTAAGACGGGATTTTTTGAAATTCGGGGTCTAAAAGGCAAAACATGGGTTAAGGTGTTGTATGAAGAAACGTAATTTAATAAGCCTATTGATTTAAAATCAAAAATAATTTTACATGTGTTTTTCAATTTTTCGAAATTCAAAATCAAACGGCGTCAACAATGGGTTAAGATTTGTCATCGATGGGTTAAGAGTTTGCTTAGAGAAATATGATTTAATACGTCTTTTGACTTCAAACTTGGTAGCAGCAATTCACATATGAAATAATTCGACATGTTTTTCACGTTTTTGAAATTTAAGTTTTTTTTTTAAATCAAAATTTTACAGGTTACCGATAGGTTTAAAGTTTGTATGGAGAAATATAATTAGAAGGGTTTTTTTGACTTCAAACTTGGTGAAAATGCTTGAAGTGAGAAATAATTCGACATTAGTTTTTCATTTTGTTGAAAATTAAAAATTTTGATGAGGGCAAGAATGGGTTAAAAATTTGTCTGGAGAAATATGATTTAAAGGGTTTTTTGACTTCAAACTTGGTGAATGTGTTTGAAGTGAGGAATAATACGATATGTGTTTTTCACTTTTTTTGAAAATTAAAATCTGATTAGGATTTAAAGGGTTGTTTTGACTTCAAACTCGGTGAAAGTGCTTGAAGTGAGAAATAATTCGACATGTGTTTTTCACTTTTTTGAAAATTAAAAATCTGATGAGGTCAAAAATGGATTAAAACTTTGTATGGGAAAACATTAATTAAATGGGCTATTCACTTTAACTATGGGGAAAGCATTTTAAATGAGAAAAAATTAGACAAGTATTTTTCTTTTTTGTTTTCATCAAAACTTGACGAGTTCAACAAAGGGTTAAGAGAGTTAAGAGAGATAGCGTTAGTTATTGAGCTTACTGACTTCAGACTTGCGTGAAAAGCCGTCGGGCCCTGCTAGTTTATAATAAACAAGATAAGATTGCATGAATGTTTTTAAATTAATTTTCTATTATTTCCTACTTTCCAGTATGTTTTAATCTTGATTTGATAAAGAATAATTAATTTAATTTTAATCTTTTGATTTCACTGATTTTACTTTCAGTTTCAGGAGTTTGCTTAGAAATGTTAAGAATTAACTTTTTTGCAGTTGTTTGGCTTTCACATCTACCATTATGGAATCATTCTTCAAGGATCGAACGCTCGAATGTACAATGGCTCAAAGTTAAAATGGAACAAGCCACTCAACAAAATTCAGATCAAAAATATTGAGCCATAGGTTTGGCATAACAAAATTACTATCCTTTTTTTATTTAAAAATAACATTTGATTAGAAAACAAAAATCAGCAATTGTAGGAATATATTTTCTTTTTTTGTTCGTAAAAAATCGAAATGTTATACGTGGATAATGAACCTCAAAGTTAAAATGGAACAAAAGCAAATTCGTATGAAAACAATACAACAATGTTGAATGCAAAATTAATTTAGTAATTAGTTGGAGGAGTATTTAGTTTTCAGAGACATTGCGCGGTTTCCAAAAACTTTAAACATAACCAAAAACATAACAAAAAAATGGTACATCCCAATAAAATTTCATTGTCATATTTAAAACTTCTACAAAATGTGTTGAAGCTACAAACGAGTCTCTTGCATTTGAATTTCATTGATAAACAAGTCAAATTGATTCGAGTGATTCTTAAATTGTGTTAATGTGTGTTAATTGTGCTCAGAACTTAAATGCATACGAAATTAAATTTTCACTACCAACGAATTTTATGTCCAGCAACTGCATTAAAGTTCCACCTCGTCGCATCGCGTATTGTCTGACGCATATGTTGGCACACTGTTGCGTCATTGCCGTTGCCTTCACCAACGCTATCGCCGAATACATTGAAATATTCAAAAAGCTCTCTTAATTTGTTTTTATAATCAAGTTCATGGAAACGTATTTTTTTACGCAAACACAAATTTTTTCGCAAATATCTACCTGTTTCGTTTTTGTGGGCACATTTTTGCTGCGTTAAGTTGCGTTGCTATCCAACCGGTTTATTTGCTTTGAAATGAAACGCTCGCACATATTGAATATGACGCCAGATTTGGCTTTGCGCGCTCTGATCCATGCAATTCACACCTTTGGAATTCGAACGTGCGCCGCCGATATTTGGTTTATTGAAAATTAAACGCTCGAGTCAACGTTCATAGTCGCAGTCGCCGTCGTATTGCATGTTCGATGCCATTAGGCGGATCTGTCGTATGTGGTTGCGGTTGCCAAATGCGTTCGAGACTTTGTGGTGACAAAACATTTGCGCGATACCAAATCACATTTGAATGATCAATTAAACTCGGACACATGGCTTTAGGCGCACAAAATCAATTGGAGTTCATTTGGGCTGGCTGTCAAAATTGAAATCATGTTCATTTGACAGTCGCACACAGCATACCGCAAACACAATTGTCCGGTCGCCATTGTCCACAGAAACAACACCGCAATTGCAAAAAAACAATTGCGATGTGTGGCCGAGTGTTATTGTTGTAGTGGTTATTGTGTTTGGGGAATTAATTTTGTAATTAGGTGAACTGATTTGTATTGCTTTTTAATTATCATAAGCAGCGAGTCGGTCGGAGACTGAACGGGAATTTGCCAATGTGGCCCAAGGCGAACGTTCGGCGGTCGTTTCCGCTACGCCACGGAAAACTCTGACAGAACACTTAATTTGTAATAACTGAACGAAACCATTTGATTAATCGATTTCACATAATGCGAGAATGTGCGAAATGATGTCAGTGGCAGTTTAAACTTTTAATACTGCAATGAATTCCAGCCTTAAAATAAGTGGTAACGTGTTATTTACAATCAGTAAATTTGGAAACAAATTTTTGAATTAAAAGAAGTTTTATGAGACTTAACTCTGAGCTATAAATAACGTTGTTGTCTCAGGTGACTCTTTGGTTTGTATGTTTTCAACTGAAAGTTTTTCTTATCACGCAAATTCTATTAATTTCAATTATGTGTTTATCTTTCAAACATTTCCGTCATATTGTGGCAAATTGACATAGCAGCCGTTTTGTTATCTCTCTCTGGTAGGAATCACTCAGGCTTTTTATGTAAACCTTTTAGGCCAAACGCTAAGGAAATAAATAATGAACAGACTTTTGATTGACATGCTTCTGTTTACATTGTCTTAGGTTGGCAGGTTATGGTGTTTGCCTCTAAATGAGACTCACTTAGACCGTTGTGATACCATAAACTGCAACCGTTTGAAATGTAAATGCAATACTGTTTTGTCACTTGGTTCTGCCATTACCTGCCAAGAGCGCACTTGTGCGTTTCTTATCATTTTCATAGACTTCATGTGGATAGCGATAAAATTATACGAATGTTTAACCAGCCCGAGCTGGTAATCGAACCTAGGACCTCTGGCATGGAAAGCCAGCGCACAACATGCTGAACTATCAACACATTATATAAAGACTGTTGGAGATCCTTGTTTGAACGAAATTATCTGGTAACGCTAAGAACCCTAAGTGCTCTGAGAAGGTCCGCTTTTACAGGATATTCAATCTATACTTGACACATGAGAACTATGAATAACTTAGTTAAAAATTGAACAACTTCTAGTTCTTCCGGTTAAAATTTTATTAGATTTAAAACAACTTCTTACATCAATGAGCGTAAACAATATTGAGAAGATATTCACCATTTCTAGGGACGCACATTTGGGCTTATTTTCTGCTTTTTTCATAACATTTTGGAACATTTCTGGGGTTATGGGGCCGATTGCCTCACGAATATTGGCCTTCAGAGAGTCGGGTGTTTGAGGTTTATTAGTGTAAGCCTTTCCCTTTAAGTAGCCCCACACGAAAAAATCCGGCGCTGTTAAATCGGGCGAGCGAGGAGGCTGTAGAACGCTCCATTAAAAATTAAAATTATTCCGAATAGTCGTTTCTAAAATGCTATAGAAGAAGCAAGTCGGGCAGCAACTGTCAAAGTTATTCTCATGTGTTAAGTATAGTTAGATGGATCACCCTGTAGTTACTACCTGACTTATCCTATACACCACATTCGAAATGAACTGAGAAGGCAAACAATTTCTTAATCGTCTGTCATTAGAATTCGGTTTGGTTTAGTTTGAGGTGGCTGTTAAAAGTACTCGTACTATGACATTACCTTTACCTTGTCATTAATAGTTTAAACAGAAATTAAGTGATGTATTGGTTTTGTATAAAATATGCCTGTTTCAGGATATTTTCAGAATCCCACAAATCTTTCAAAACAGTTTCTGCTAAATTTCCCAAAAAAATGGAAAGGAACTATCCCAATATTTCATTATGCATTTTGCAGACATTATACAAGACTTAGTGTAAAGTTTCTACCAAGCATTTTACTAACTCAATTATAGTTCAAAAATATGTTCGCTTGTTAGATAATGTTAAGCCTAGGCACTTTTCTAATCATACTGATTCTATATATTTTCAAAAATTACTTGAAACTTGCTACTCACGTTATGTACTTTGGCTCATTAATCATTTTTGTTAGGGGTCTTTTCAAAGTTTTAAAACCCTTTACTGTGATGTATGCGTACAATAATTTCGTCATGGGGCTTATAACGCTAAAGAGATGGCACGGTCGGTGTAGTAGGTATGACAACAACTTGGGATCAGATCAGTAAACTAAAAGAATCAAATACTTGATACTAATACTTGTGATTAAATGGGACCAAGTTTCATTGATGTGCGACTTATGCATCCAAAGTTATGCAGAATATTGGGATAACGAAAAATTAATATAGATACACCCCTTGTCCAACGCTCATTAATTTTACTAGCAGAACGACATAGATGAGACGACGTTATACCAAATTTATAACTTATAATTTTTTAGATTGTCCCATAAAAAATCATTTTATTATTTGATATTATCCTAATTAAAGCAAATAAGTCTTTGAATGTGTGAGAGGGTCTATCTACATTTCAGTAGGAAACTAATTTTGTCCCTCACATATTTCAGAAACCAAATCTTTTACTGTTTGGATCTATTCCACTACTTTTGTAAAACAAGAAAAACATTATTTTTCTTTCTCTATCTATGTACATTCTAATAAGAAACAAATTTTGTATCTTACATATTTCAGAAAACGCATACTTTACTGTTTGGAAACATTATTATTTTTTACCGACAGATTTTTTGTTTGGACAAATAAGTCTTTGGATGGGTGAGATTGTTTATTCAAATTCCAAGAGGGAACCAATTTTGCCCTTTAAATATTTCTGAAACTTCTAACATACCGCAATCTTCCAATCGAAAAGTGTGCCTCAATGCCAAGTTGGGACCAAGTTTCATTGATGTGTGATGTATGGATTCAAAGTTGTGCCGAAAATTTGAGTCGTAAAATAAATGCCAGGCCCCTTGTCCAATGTTCGTTAAACTCAATTTTCGTTTGTAAACATTCCCTGATTCATGACGAACAAAATTCATAAAAAATTATTTAAATCGGTTCAGCTGTTTTCGAGTTTTAGTGAGACTAATAGCCTATTTCCACTGGGCCTTAAATGCATTTAACGTTTAAATGCATTTAACATCGCATTTAAATGCTCTAATTCCCATGCAAATGTTTTTGTATCAAAGTGAGTTAACTCACTTTCAAAATGGAGTTAACTCAGTTTTGCCGTTTACAGACGTCTAACAGAATATGTTATGTTAAAAGCTGGAGCAATACTGACAAATGTACAAATTTGTATAGCATGCTTTACGGTGCTGCAAGAGCCGTACGAACACAAACGAAAGAGGGGATTCGAATTGCGTTCGGTGTGGTCGATTTTTTGCTAAGACAATTACTTTTTATTGCATTTTTCGCAAAAATACATATCGTCTGTCATAATCAAAGTCAAAACTTTTATTATTTGCCAATAATAAATGCTGAAAGAGAAAATCAAAAATGTGGAACTTCTCACTAACCCTCTTGACATTAAAACTTCAGACAGCTCTGGTATCAATCAGCTGACAACGTTCATAAATGAAATAAACATTGACACATGAAATAAATTTTCACAAATATCAAAACGCAGACATTCCTAGACTGTTGAGAAGCAAAGCGAATTGGTTTTCTTGCAGTAGAGGGGCTACAAGAAATCATACATACGTATTCAAGGAGATGGCGGCGATGGGTAAGCTGTGGCTGCCCAGAAATAAATGCAGAATTTGGCCTGACCAACTAAAAATATAAACAAAAACCAGCTGTTGGAGTTAACTCAGTTTTGGTGGAAACGCTTGACAGTTCTCAAGTTTAACAGAGCCTTTAAATGCATTTAAGCGCTCGTTGGAAATAGGCTATCAGATGATCCTTTCCCACTCATTCCCATGCAATATTACGTGCAATCATGCGCTGTATGGCTGTAAAAATAAAACAACTATACAGCTACACGGTGCACCAGCGACGCCTGTAAGGGGAAGCGGGCATTAGCGAAAACAGCGCACCAAACCGATCTTAGCGAAGTTGCCAACCTGCTGTCACTTTCTTTACGCAACAGATGGCGCTATGAGCAGTAGCTCACAACATCGGAGGCGTCGGTCATAAGCTGCGGTAGATGGCAGCCCCATCTCTTAGGACTACCTGCGGCAGGCCAATCACCTTCCATGGCAGAAAAACACAGCCGATTTACGTAACCAACACAAGGCAATGTCTTGTGAAGGCCCTATGCTCCCGAGAGGAGAAAACAAGGGGGGAAAAAAAGAAGAAGATAATCCAATCTACTTTAGTAAAATTGTCTCAATCTGTTACGAAATCTCATTATAAATAATTTTGAATGCTAATGTCCAGAAAAACCAATTCATTGTGGAAAATTAACCTTCTAAACACTTTTCAGTTGCGTGGTTGAAAAACCGTGTAGAGTTGTGGCAATCGGCATCGCTTGAACTATTTTTGCTTTGGCATCGATGAACTATCAATTCATCACTACGTCGGATAGTGTTGGTGCAATTGCACCAATCAGAAAAAAACGAATAACCCACATGCGATCGCCACACGAAAATGTGCGTGTGTGTGCTCACACATACATACAAATATGAAAGAATATTGCGGCAATTGCTATCATTAAATTATTATTATGATTATTGTTGTTATTGAATTAAGTTGGCATGACTCTCGAGAGCGCACTTTCAGTTTCACTGACCACTTTATGTGCAAGCGGGCGGGAGGGCGGATCTACGCACCCGCGACGATCACTCGAAGCAAATGAAGCGCGCACAGGCCGAGAGCAGCGCGTCTCGGCACACATTGGACGAAAACAACAACAAGTTGTACACACAGCCGATACGCAAACAGATACGCGCGGCTCTTGAACTTGGACGGCTATTTAGTGCGGAAAGACTTTCTGTCGCTGCGACAGTCATGCGCGCCATTTATCTTATTTAATGCAGTTGAATTTTTTGCTTTCGATTTTCATTCGGTTTCTTATGAATACAAATGGGAAATCATAAAATTGAAATGGGCAATTGTACGTTCGAATTGGCAAATCGTTGGGGGCGTCAGAGCGTACGCCACGCAGCAATTGATTGCAATTATTTGACATTAAAAGCTGTGCAAGTGCACAAAGTGCCAAATCAGCGACGACCGCCTCGGCGATATTAGCGAATTTCCTGCAACTGTCGATGCGAAAATGCCACGACCGCAACACGTACCGATGATTTGTAAATTGAATTCGGCGGATGCGTGGCACAAAAAAAAAAAGAAAGAAAAATGAAAATTCGATAAACGTGAAACAAATAAACTGCGAAAGAGATATGCGCCACGACTGGCCGAACGTTGAAATCGCATTAAAAGCAAACTTTCATGGCTTACAGCTTCGAAGCAGTCAAAGCAGGTAAATACAATTCCAAATACGTTTCGCGTGGTGCACTGAATGCTGCTGTTGGCACTTTTGCCATTTCATTATAAACGAAATGTTGTTGTTGTTTTTAACATTTAAGCGCATTTGCACTGATAAGAACGGCCGAGCGTACTAAGTCGCACCGAACTACGGCGACAGCCGGCTATCGTTCAGACTGCCACACAAAATGCATACACACACACACACACACAATAGGGCTTCCAATCCCGAAATCCCGAACAAGTTCAGTTCCGAAAAATTCAGGGATTGACAAAATCCGATTCCGAGATCGAAACATAAAAATAGTTGACTTTTTGCTTTTGTCACCTTAATTTCGAAAGAGGCAACGTTTTTTTATTTGATGCAAAAATTAGTGTCCGACCGAAACATCTGTTTTGGGCCGAAACCGAATTTCGGTTTTTTTTTTAATATTCGGCCGAAACCGAAACATTCTAGTTGAAATAAAAATCACCAATCAAGCATTTTTTTCAATGAACGAATTTTACATTAAGTAAATAAAGAGCAAACAAACAAACATAAATAAATAAATAAATATCTGTTAATAAAAATAATTTATTAATTTCTTAAAAACATAAACATGAAAAAAATCACCCTTTCGTACCTTACTCGCCAATATTCAAAATTAAATAATTTAATATTATATGCTAAAAAAAAGTTTATTTACATTGGTGGCATCTAAATTACTCCTCCTTTCGCTATATATCTGCTACACAACAAAAAAAGTAAACAAATATTTGGCCGTCCGGCCATTTTTTGGCCGAAACTGAAACCGAAACCACTTATTTGGGCCGAAACCGAATATTCGGTCGGACACTAAAAAAAATAAATTGAACACTGTGACGTTTGAATAAGTTTCAATGCAACAATAGCTCTGTTTGTACTACAGTACTACTTTGTACTACGGCTTCATATTTCTTCATAAATAGAAAACATGGCAATTATTTTGTCAAAGAGTTTGTCTATTGCATTAACCCAACACCGCTCAAATCTCTCTCTGATATATTGAAGTGCAGTCCACACTCTCGATCACTTTTTTGCGATTGGTTACTACGCTGGACACTAAAAAAATTGTCATATTACAGCAACGATTTCCTAGAATTTCCTTGTTTTTTTTGAATTTTCTTTGAAACCCCATCAAGTTTAAACTATTTTGTATTATTCAAGGTTAAGTTTTTACCATTATGACATAAACGACAAATTATTTTTCAAATTTCTTAAAAAAAAATTCAATTTAAAAACTTGCAAATTTAATTCTTGTTTTCAACAATGCACAGTGATTCGTTTCATAGGCAAAATTTTAAAAAATGTATAGTCTCGGAATTTAACGATTTTGATGTCATTTGGGTAGCAAGGTAAAAGGGTTAAATTTCAACTAAGAAAACTCCAAAAAATCTGTGCAAACAATTATTTAGTGTGTATGTGCCAAAGCAGCCCAAAGACGAAACTTTTTTACCTAAAAATTGAAACAGATGTTTTCTGTTTTTTAGTCTATATTAGTCTATATATACATGGTTAGCAAAAAGTTGCTAAAACTTTCAATATGGATTAAAATTCGAATTGATGTGGACATTTTCGCTTTTAATTTTTTCTCAAAATTGGTTAAGCTGAGGCTTCTACTTTACATTTAATATATTTTAAAATATTTTTCAAAATTAATAACCTGAAAATTGGCAAAACTTAGAGGAAAATATCTAAAAAGTATGTGAAAGTATGTTCTTGGATTTTTTAAATTTTAAGAAGCATTCTTTCTTTGTCGAATAATGTAAACACATCCTCCGATATCTTTCGATCTCAGAAAATAATTCTATTTGAAAAGTGGTTTAAACACCTATTTTTCGACAAAATATAGTTTATTCATCCCTAAAAGTATACAATCAGCATGACAAATTAAAAAAAAATGCACTAAAGTGTTCCGATACGATTTTAGTTACTGTTTGCAATTATCAATATTGACGTAACTGATTAAATGTAAATTCTAAAAAATTAAGGCAACACACTTCATGCTATACAGTGGCGGACTCAGGGGCGGCGGGGGTTTTGGGGGTTGAACCCCCCGAAATATTAGGATCGAGTTTAAAACTACATTCAAATTAAAAGGCATTTTATAAATATTAAAGAATTACTTTTTGAAACACCCCCCGAAATATTTTTCTGAATCCAAAAATTACGAAAATTGCAAATTTAAGTCTCAGGCATTGCCAAACTTCAAAAGTTTAAGAATAGAACAGATCACTCCTTCTAATTTTGTCCCGCGGCTGTATGGAGTCGAATCACTGTGCAATGTGATTTGTCACATTCACAACACACACACAGGGAAAAGGATGTAAATGAGAGGGTTAAAGAAACAAAAAGCTGAATATAAAAGTTTGCTTTGGGGTTTAAAGATTCAGAGAAACTTTAATTATTGATATTACTCAGGAATTTACAAACAGCGAATTTGACTTATCTTGAATGGCCAAAACTTTCAAATAGTACATAAAGATTTACATACGATTGCACCTACTAGGTTTGACATTTAAATGAATTCTTATGTTATTTGTCTTGAATATTTTGTTCTTAGTTTTAAGGAAAGAACACAGAATTCTACCTATTCAAAAAGAAAATAAAATTGTTTTGATTAAAAAAGACGTCAGATTTAGTTCCTTAAAATAATATATTCAAGCCCGAAAAAACCCGGAATTGCAATTTGCAGTGCCGAAAATCTCGCAATTGTAAAACTGGTCCGGAGTTGCAATCCCTAACACACACACATGCATATATACGAATACATACCTATGACATGCCGGCTAGTAGCAACGAAAATGGCAGCCAGTAGCTGCCAAGGCAGAGCGAATCGTTTTGCTCAACACTCACGGCAGTGTGGCGTTGTTAAATGAAATTAAATGAACTGGAAGTAACAGCACGAAAAAAAAGCAATTTTCCAAAGTATCATTGAAAAGTTGTCGAAATTGCAACAATCACAACAACAACAACAACAACAAGAACATCAAACATATACGCCCGTCAACAGCAAAGTGTCTAGGCAAACCTAAAACAACAACAACAACTAATGTTCAAGCACTCAAAATAAAAGTAAAACCATGTTAAATGTTTGTCAAACCAGCAATTATCTTGAAAGGCCATTTCGAACTCATTTAGCAACGTTCGATGCTGTAAATTGCTGTCGCCGACAGGATGCTGATGAATTTCGAAGCGACAAGCATTGTTACAAGTTTTTTTTTAGTAAAAAATTATCACAGAGCTGATAAAATAATAACGCAGCCTTGCCAACATAGCCAACATTGGTTGCTAACAATGGTGTGAGTTGTCAATAAAGATAAATTAAAAAACAAAATTATTTAAATTTGTCTAATGATAAGAAGTCTTTTAAAGTGCCGCTTTCGAAAGCTTGTACAAGTTATTAGAGAATGGTTTCTCAAGAAAACACAACTTTGTGTGTGTCATAAAAGCATTCTGATGATTGGTCGATGAGAACTAAACAGATCAGACTATGATAAATCCTTACTATGAGTTGGTCATATAAATAAAGTTGTTAACAATAAAAAAATATTTAGATTATATTTTAACTAGGTTAGGTTAGGTTATAGCGGCAGCGTCGGTGCCCCACATGGACTCAATGATCCATAGTGCTACCGCATACGTGTGACCCTATTCCGTAATTTCTGGACTAAGTCCATTGCCATCGTCTTTGTAGCATTTTCGAAAGCTAATAGATCTTTCAAGGAGTTTGGTTGGTTGTTGCCACTTTTAATCTACTTTGAGAGATCCAGCAAGTGTAGAAACGTTCTGATATCCATGCTTGGAGTTGTTTTGAAGTCTTCCGGGATTTCTGTTTTCAAAGGGGTTTCTGCCAAGTCATGCAAAAAACTAACAAAGCCAGAGCCCAAGATTTTCATTCTACGTCTTGCAAAGACTGGGAACTGACACAGAACACTGACACACTCGAGTTCCAAACAGTGTTTGCAGATATTTTACTCGACTAGTCCCAGTTTGAAGGTATGTGCGCCTCTTAGACAGTGACCTGTTTTCATATCTATCAGCAATCGTGTGAACCATCGAGAGAGACTAAGGGCAGAATTGCTTTTGCTCAGAAAGATTTTACTTTGGGCCAAACAATTTTACTGATTTTACAATTTCCCAGTTCTTTTTTGGACCAGTTTCTTTTTTTTATTTTTTAGCCGCAATATACAATGTACCGATTGATTACCATGTAGAGAGTCGAAGGTCTTGTTAGTACTTTCATTTCACTTTATAAAGAAGTGATTTATCACCTATTTTTATTTAGTCAATAAGATATTAGAGGCTGACATACTCGACAAAGAAGAAACCATAACGCCCGTTATTGGACCAGAACCTTTCTGCGGAATTGGGCGCAGAAAATCCAGGAGCTGAGTGAAAACATATTGAAAGCATTTATTTGGATTACAATACCCAAAAGTACCAATAACAGGTTCCGATTGGTAAAGGTAGAAACTTCTGTACACATTCTGCGTAGTCCATAAGCCTAAAAGTAAAATTTGGGCACATTTCAAGGCATGGCAACGAAGATTCCATTAGCGGAGGCAAGGAATATAAAGGAATAAGGAATATGAAGGAATATAGGGAGGTCCCTGCAGTAAGATTTGAAGCTTGATCGTGGACACTGGGTTCTGATCTTGCTGGAGTCTTTTTAATCATCAAGTTTGTCTTTAATTGGCTTTAAAAATGCCATTGATATATGTAACACATCGGCTTATAGGACCCCGGTCTAACGCAAAAAACAAAACTTTTTTCGAGAAATTCAATTTTATTCATCAACATAGTTTCCTTCAAGAGCGATACATTCATTCCAGCGCTTTTCTAACATTTCGACATCTTGTAAAACGACTTATCATTGGCCTTAAAATAGATATTTGTTTTGACAATCACTTCCTCATTCGAGCCAAATTTCTTTCCGGCGAGCATTTGTTTTAAGTCTGCGAACAGACAAAAGTAACTGGGAGCCAAGTCTGGAGAATAAGGTGCGTTCGGAAGTCATTCGAAGTTTAGCGCTGTGGGCGGCCTCAATTGGCCGGCCACAGCGCGGGGCATCATCGGTGTTCGTACGACCACGTTTAAATTAAGCAAACCAATCGATAATGGTCGATTTTCCCGGTGCAGAGTCCGAATAACACTTATCGAGCCAGGCTTTTATTTCAATTGTGTTGTTTTTCCTATCCAAAAGCAATGTTTTATGAGAACACGAAATTCTTTTTTTTTATTGTTCTGAACACGAATTAAGTTGTTTTACTAAAATAATTGTTACTATTGAACCAAACGTCACATCGTAATGAAATTTGTACAGGTACCTTTTGAAGGTTACTACTTAAAAACAAAAATATTATTTCTCGTTTTGTAGCGCCTACTATGGGTCAGACCGGGGACTTACCAGCCGATGTGTTATGTAAATATTTTTCATATCCGTGTGCCTGTGAAAGATATCTCTTGTATCTACATTTCAAAGACTGTGACTGGAAGCAGCAACTACATAACGAGTTCTATTTCGACTTATAATTTCAAAGCTGGACGTATACGAACTAACAGTTGTTTATTACGATCACCAAAAGACGTAAATACTTAAAAAAATTATAACAATGGCTAACAAAACACAAATATAAATATTTTGTATATGACATGACACTTTATTTTAATTGTGATGTATGTAGAAAAATTATTTATAATTTCATTTAGTATTTCAAGACAAATTATGCCACCACTATGTTAGTAGTTCCGTAGGTAATTACATTTGTTAACATTTATCTATGGCAAACAAGAGTTGCAGTAGTATTATTTCAGGTTGTTGTTTAATTTAAAAAAAAAATAATGAAATGGTGTGCTATCAGCAAGAACAACGAAACAACTGTGACGTAAATGGGATTTAAAATCAATAAAAAAAAAACAGATGTGCAAATGTGACTTTTAAAACATACCTGTCTGTATGCTTTCATGTTTATTAAGTATGGTTTAATACAGGAGGATGTATTGTGGACCATTATGCGTAAGAATCTGCTCGAGTTGACGAGGGATATAATCATCAGAAGGGAGACGACACGACCTGCCATACCCGAAAGTTGTGCAACTGGTTATCCAAGACATAGAACATATCGTAAACTTGGAACATAACCGTAAACTTAGAAATTAGAGTCCGACCGTTTCCTACGTTTTTGGCCGATGCCGATTAATCGGCCGATGTCAATTCCGTACAAAATATAAAACGAATGGATTAAACTTATTAATAAATATTGCATTAAAATTCAGTTTCTTCTTCAACTTAAAATGCGATGTGGTATCGGCCAAAAAAAGCCGAAGCCAAAGCCGTTACCATTTTTTGTGGCCGATAACAGGCGATGCCGATTAATCGGTCGAACTCTATTAGAAACATCTGTCAATTTGATTTCTATGTTTATGTCTACGGAAAACGCAATCAGCTGATGGTTTCGCTCAGGGAAATGTTGCCACACTGCACAGTGATTCGACTCCATACAACCACGGGACAAAATTAGAAGGAGTGGTCCGTTCTTCATAAAATTCGGTATACTAGTTAATCATGGTCTGCTGAATTGAAATCTCCATTTGGTTTTTCTTAAGGGGGGAACTACCTTTAGAGGCCGAAAAAAAGGTTATTTTTACAGTCGATTTACAGGGAAATGAAAACAGTTCTTTTCAAATCTATATAATATATATTTACAGTGATGTCTGAGGTAAAAAAAAAAACATTTTTGTAAAAGTGAAAACAGAAATTTAACAAATTTTTCAATGATTCTGTAAGTCATATCGCCGCTGACATCGTAAATTGTGTAAGTGATGCTGGCCGCAATTTTAGTCTGAAATAAAAAAACCAAACATTTTCTTACTCGAGAGGGGTTTCTATCGTCGATGAACTAAAATTTTTACGAAATTCGAAAATTAACCCTCTAAAACAGGCTTCACAAAAAAAAATTAGGATTTTCACAAGAAATTTTGTTATATATGCAGTCAAAAAATGTCTAAAAATGTTTTGTTTTTTAAATCTTTACTTTAGATAGAACAATTTTTTATGCTCTTTAAAATGAATGCTAGATAATGAAAATCTGTTCATTAGTAATTTTATTATCACTTACACAATTTTGAAAAACATGGTTTCGAGAAAATGCCGTTTAAAGTTTGCGGATTCTCGCGGCGTCGATGCTCGGCGCGCTCGGCGAGCTCGGCGCCAGTCATTTCCGGGATGCATCTCTTCCACAATTTCGAGAATTACCTTTTGAAACTTTCACACGATATTCTAAGGCAATATACCTATCGATTAAAACAATAAAAAAAAAATCGATTTTTTGAAGTGTCTTAAACTGTTGTAGTTTGGCAATGCCTGAGGCTTAATTTTGCAAATTTCGTCATTTTTGGAAAGCTATAGCACCAAATGTGTTGGCTAGATTTTTCAAATTTTACACTTAATCGGTAAAATCAACATTGATTATTCCAAAGAGTAACAGAAATTGTATCGGGACCCTCTGGTTTTGCAATAAAAACGATAATAATAGATGTATGTTTTGCATTTTTGCAGATTTTATCTGTTTTCGTGCTAATTGCATACTTTTAGGCATAAATAAAATAAATTTGGTCGAAAAATACGTTTTTAGACCACTTTTCAAATTGAATTATTTTCTGAGATCGGAAGATATAATTACATTATCCGACAAAGAAAGAATGCTTCTTAAAATAAAAAAAAATCCAGGAACATACTTTCACATACTTTTTAGATATTTTCCTCTAAGTTTTGCCAATTTTCAGATTTTTAACTTAGAAAAATATTTTGAATTAAAAGTGACGTAAAAGCCTACGCTTTGCAAATTTTAGAAAAACATTAAAAGCGAAAATGGCCACATCATTTCTTATTCTATATTGAAAGTTTAAGCAACTTCGTGCCAACCAATTATTTTTAAAATTTTTTGTACTCAAGAGACTAAAAAACAGAAAATATGAGTTTAAATTTGTTTGTGAAAAAAGTTTCAACTTTGAGCCGCTTTTTCGCAGACACTAATTGATTTTTTGCACAGATTTTTTGGGGTTTTCTTAGTTGGAGTTTTTTCTTTCAAATGACATCAAAATCGTTAAATTCTGAGACCATAAATTTTTTGAATTTAGTCTATGGAACGAATCACTGTGCACTGTTCTGAATGAAGAGGAAAATGAACAAATTACCACAATGAAATTCTTATTATTTTTGTAAATACATTAATATTTCAAGTCATTGAATGCTCATACATTCAAAAATATTGAGTGAAAATATGTCGCGAAAAGATTTCATTTGCGTGCTGAATTACGATTTACGAGATGGATTAAAACTGAGTAGCAATACATACTTTTCTATCTGTAACAAGGAAAATCAGCTGATTGCTATGTTTATATTTATGGAAACAAAGTTTTGGGTAATTGTTAAAATTTCTAATTTTACGGTTACGATTAAGTTGATGTTCTGTGTGGCGGCTAACTGGCGCATTATAATAGGTTTTGGTAAGACTTACAGTTTGAAGTTATAAATGGGTTTTTTAAATCTCATCTCAAATGTTTTTTAGTTAAATATAATAACTTTTTAAAATTTCAACAAACTATCTATGCTATTTTCATCAATGCACCCAGAGAGGGCGTCAGCTTTCCAACCCACTGATGTAAATTATCGTTTTTGTTGTCCTGTTAAAATGGCTGAATCCGATGCCGGAAATAAACCACAAATCCAAAACACAACAGCAATGCTAACTTTTCGAAAATCTGCTGGTTTTTGTTTGTAAATAAAATAAATTCAAGCAGATGGATGGATGATGGAAAATTGTTGGTGCAACTTTGAAGCAAACCAAATTTACAAGCCACAGGCACCGCAAATTTTTCGAATATAATTAAATGCAAATTCTTTTGCTTCAAATTGAATTAAAACTGCGGACAAGCACAAGGATTGCTCTAAAATATTTGACAAATATTTTTGCCGGAAACTTGGGGTATAAAGTTACTGGCACCAGCCAGTTGGGGGGGGGGGGGAACAGCGCGCAGCGTGTGGGGCAGAAAAGGACAAATAGTTGCAGTGCCAAACTGTATGGCTGGGTGATTTATGGCAAAGAAATTAATGCGAAAAACTTTGCTCAGCTGCACACAGCAGCCACAATGCCTGACTGGACACAATGACGGCACAAATGCGCAACATTTGTAGGCAAATTTGTCGCGACTGCGAGTGCGGTAATGTATGTAAATTAGCTCGATTGTAACGATACATTTAAATGCAGCAATACGATTTACAGTGTTCAGCGATTGACGAGCGTAGCACTTCGGCCGAATTGAGTGCAATTTTTAGTGCTGCTTTGTGCGGCTTTTGTGTTGGCAAAATGCTTCGTTTTGTGCGCAGTTACACGCAACGATGACCAGTCGATGCGTATTTTAAAATTACGCTCACGAACAACAAAACAAATCAATCGCCAGTTAATCGAACATGGCCGAACGGCAGTGCTGCAAAGAGGTCAATGAACTGTGGAGTGTCGAGAAAATTGCAGGTAGTTAAATTAAAGTTAATTGGCGTGGCATGATGTGGAGTGGTTTGGTGATGTGTGTGTGTGTTTGTGCATTGAAGTATATTAAAATCTGTAACTAGCGCACGATGTGGCTTCGCTTCTTGTATGATCCAAATTCAAGTTGCCGCGTAAAAAAAAAACGCCGTAATGAAATGCAAAATTCATTACTGCGACGTGGCCGTGTATCCGCCCCACTTTAAATGTGTTTGTGTATGTGTGTGTGTGTGCAGGTTTGGCGTGTCGATCAGTTGAAAATATTCAATCACCTTTAATGCTCCCGACACCGATATCGGCAATGTACCGTTGCGATTAATGAATGCTGTCAACAACAACGAAAAACACAAAATGCAAAAATTCACTTTGAAGATCATCACTGACGTGGATGCAACCTTAAGGCTGCTTGCGAAGCGCTTTCTCACATGTTTACATTATTGCGTTGTTGTTGTTGTTTGGGTTGTGTTGGTTGCTGGTTGTCGACAAGGCCGTGCAGCTTGCTTAATTTTCATGGTCGTCTTAATACTTGTGTCTTTCGAAGAGTTAATTATTGCTGGCGGTTTATGGGAAATCATTTTTAAAAACATTGCAAGGTTTGCGAAATTAATTGCAAAATGTTGTGGTCTTTTTGTGAAAGGTTGCATTAAACCCAGCGGCTGAATGAATGGAATGGCGGTTCGAATGGAATTGGTAAAATGCACGAAATACTTCATTGAAATTGTTTTTTGATATAAAATTAATTACAGAAAACTTGAGAGCGAAAAAATGGCCGAGACATTTTGAAGCTGAGTTTAATTCGGTTCACAATATCATTTAATATTAGATAAATATGATACAATAAACAAGGTAAACTAAGCGGAAAGCCTTCTCCGAAATTTTTTGTTGTACGTCAATTTCAATGGCAGCTGTAATTCGTGACTCCCGCAGAGCATGGTTGCAGTTTGCAAGTATGAGTTCCTAGTATTGTTTTGCAGCCTTTTCGTTAGCATTCAAAATAAAATAGGCAAAACCACAAATATTGTGAGCGATGTTCTTTTTAAAATATAAAATTCAAATATGAAATATAAAAACAGGCAGTTGCAACTATTTTGATAGCAAATTTTCGGTTTCAAAAATGAACTTTTTGATACTTGTGACACCCTGGCAATCTGGGCATAAATTTAAACTGCAGCACCAGCACTCTGTTCAATGAGATAATTTGACGCGGAGATTTCCTCCTAGATTTAAGAGATTCTTGGCCTTTTAGACGAATTTTTAGGAGGAGAATTTGTTTAGATTTTGTTGGTGATATATTTGACATCATTAGTGACACTGAAGCCTTTAAAGCTAAATTGTCTAATTTCATTTAAATAAATTGTATGCTTCAGGGCGTATAATTTGCATAAAAAATGAAGGAAGTGGCTCAGTTGGTTAGTGCGTTGGACCGCGAGTCGCAGGCAGCAACCTCAGGTTCAAATACGCCTGTAATAACACCTAAAAAAATAACGGGAAAACTCGTTTTCTCTTTCGGTGGCTGTCCTCTCAGCTGGAAATGGCAAACCTCTGAGAGTAAAAATTGCTTATGAAAAAGCTCCCAACCTGCCGTTCGGAACCGGCATTAAACTGTAGGTCCCTCCAACCCGTGTACAAATTCACACGCACAACACGGGTAGTTGCGGGAAGCTAGGCCTTAGTCTCGCGTAAGCGGGCTGTCGTGCCAGTCAATTATTATTAATTAAATTATTAAAAAATGAAGGAAGTTTACAAAAGCGAATTTCATACCGATCTAATTTTGTATATGTTTTGTTTGTGTTAAATTGTTTTTAAGCTAAGGCTGAATAAATAAAAGGGCTGCAATAAAAAACTAAATATATTAGTTATTTTTACTTTTTTTTGGAAAAGTTTAATTGCTTAGTTTATAATGACAAAAATTATAAAAAATTTTTGAGTTTTTCAGTTATACAAATTTTTTACATTTTTTCAATTATTAAAAATGTTTAAATTTTTAAAATTTTTTGCTAGGATATCACCTTTTTTTGTGTAAGATTTAGGAGAAAATCAGGAGAAATTAGGAGACATTTCAGGTAGCTGGCAACACTGATTTGACGACAATTGTAATTTCTCGTACGCCAATTTTCATGGCTCTCCGTACTTGTCTACCTTGTTAATTGTAAGTATTCTGAGCAGTGTTGTGACTAATATATTAAAGTAGTGTAACTAATTACGTAGTATATTACTTTTGCTTTAAAAATGTAGTGTAACTAGTTACTTTTCCCCATAAGTAATCACCTTCAGTAATATTATTACTTTTTTTCAAGTTACTTATTACAATATTACTTTTCAGTCAACAAAGTTATAATTTTCATGTAAAACAGCAGCACTGATAACACGATTGAGATCTATTACAATTATACAACGCACTCGCTGCAAATATTTCGATTTGTTGACGGAAGCAACCGACTTGCAAAATGCTGCAGTCAAAAATATAAAAGTACGCTGCAAATTGTGTGAGCCAGAAAACGTGATCCTATCTACTTCAAAGATAAATTGTTTTTTTTTAATAACAAGATGCCTGAAGTTTTATAAAATAAATATCATATATAATATTTTTAAAATAATATATTACTTTTTGTGATACATTACTTGACATTTCCAGTAATAAGTAATGTAACGATATTACTTTCAAATGTCAGTAATGTGTAATAAGTAATATGTTACTGTCAAAAGTAATAAGTCCCAACACTGATTATGAGACTAAAATGCCTGATGCAGTCTTAACTGTCTGAACAGAATGCTGCACCACACCAGAGCCACAAGCGATGTGGCAGCCACATCAGCTGTTCACAATGTGTGTCGTCACACTAGAAAGTTGTGAATACAATGATGTAGCAAGCGAATAGCAAAAGTTCTGAAAGTTTGGCTGTCACTTGTAGAAAAAATTTCAACAACATATGAAATTTCCACGAAACGCAAAGATTTTAATTTTTTTTAATACATTCAATAAGTTCTTCCGCTTTTTTATCGTCAATATTTTACAACTAAATTTTAAATGTTTGAGCTATCGAACATGTGGCACGAAAATGTTAAAATTACGTGGGAGGAATTTTTCGCAAAATTAAAACACAAAGCTGTGCATATAATTGCCCACAATAACGGCGACTGCAACGTTCGCCTAACGATAGAACAAACAGTGCAGTTGTCAGGGGTAAACTTGAAGAAACGATATTAGATAATATTTGTGAGTGGAAAAACCAGAACAGACCAGCTTATTGAAGAATTGTGCAAAAACGAGAACGCGCACAAGGATGTCCACATATACTCGGATAGTCAGGCAGCCATTAAGTCGCTCGCGGGGGCGACCACCTCATCCAGGCTGGTCTTGGACTGCCGAAAATCGTTAAACACCCTAGCTAGAGACTCCAACCTCTCATTATTGTGGGTGCCAGGGCACAGTAGGTAGGTAATAGCGAGGCGAACGAACTCGCCAGAGCGAGTACGCTGCTCGCCGAGGCCTCGTCCTTCCTCCCTTCCCAGTGGGGACGCTACTTGCATCGATCAAATTGATGCTAAAAATTTTATCAAAACGAAGCAAACGAATTGGGGTCTGCAATACCTCCCGACTAACTTGGCCAGCCTATAACATGGAACGGACCATCCAACCGTCACTCAATAAGCACAACGGTCTCGGTGCTCACGGGTCACTGTCTTATGGGTTAGCATGCGGAAAGTCTGATCCATTTGTTGAGGGTGCAGCTCCGAAGAGGCGGAGGAGACCGTTCCCCACCTGTTGTGTCAATGTGCCCCACTAGCTAGAAGACGACATAAGCTTCTCGGCATAGCTTTCTTCATTAGTCTCACCGAACTATCCCTTTCAGCGATATAGCCAGGTTCATAATGGAAAGCTCTTGGTTCTCAGTGCTGTAAGAGGGAGTTGCGCCATCCACTGTGGTACCACAATGAGTCATAACTTGTGCTACCACTCCAACCTAACCCAACCTAAGGTCACTTAGTTTCTGCATTCCAATTCATTACAATATGCAAGAGGGATCAAACTTTGACGCCCTAAAAAAATTGTTGGACTTTTCAAACTTTCAAAAGGCCGGTATGAATTCCCCCTCTACCAGAATCCATTGATATTTTTTTCATGTTGTACAGTGTAATTTCTTTTTTAACTCAGCCTCGTTAACTTTGTAGAATCAGTTTCAAATACCACTTGAACTCAACTTTTATGAACGCAATTCTTTGCGGTAATTCCGTTGGTCACATAAACCTCATAAACTTTCCCCCATCATCCATCTCGCCACATCTTGATTCGTGCTGTCACATTACTTTCTTGCCATATTTTTGTTTTCGCTTTACGTTTCGTAAGCGTTTTAAAAAGTTTTAAAACCAGCCCATTGTGTTCTCTTGTTGTGGCACGAAATTAAAATCTCAATGCAGCAATTATCGTTTATTGTCTGTTCTCGGCAATGTTGCCATTGTCAACTTAATCTTCACGTATGTTGCCGCAGCACACAACGCCCGGCCAGGTCAAACAAAACGATTAGCCTGAAATAATAAGGAAATAACATTTTAATGCCATTCTACATGAAATACAAACGGCGCATGAAAAGAAAAATCAGCGTAATAACAAACCGCAGCAACATAAACAGGAAAAGAGGAACGGCACACATGGATGCTGCGAAACGGATGCTGGCTCAAGGGCGGCCACAAGCTGTAACCGCCGCCACCGCAGCCGCTGCCGTCTATGAAATGAGCAATTGTCGAAGTAGCCATGGCAAAAGTTGTGGTCGCGGCAAAAGAAGATGCCGCTCGTTGCGATGAGGCCGCCATTGCTACTTCAGTCAAGTGGCAAAGTGGCATTTGCACGCTTGGCGTATCTACTCGAGCGGCGGCAATTTCGTGCAGTAAATAAGCAGCGCTTAGACAGCACTTTTGTTGCGGCCGCAAAATGTTAAAAGCTAAAGTTGATGCAGAAAATGCCAGCGCAGTCTCAGGCCGGCGCTGCCAATCGGTGGCGAGCGATCGCAGAAAGCGCAGCCGAATGGGAAAAGTCAGCATTTAGTGTATTTTGTTTGGTGCATTTCAAGGAAAAACTTAAAAAAAGGGGTTAACTGCCTAAAGTTTGGCAGCATCGGTGCCGCAAATGTCGCGAGCGTATTCCCAGCTGCGCGCACAGGCGGCCATTCAACTGCCACAACGACCGCAGCAGCCGGCAGCGGGAGACGTGGACCAAAAGTGTCATCGCAGCGGCAATGCGCCTCGGCCGACGTGGTGTCACTAATGAAATTAATGTCAGCGGCTGACAAATGTTGTCAACGTGATGGCTTGGCAACATTTTTATTGTATTTACATACATATTTACAGTTCAACTCGGGCGCGCTAAACGCGACGTTTTTAATTAAGTTTGCATGTGATTGTATGTGTATGTGTGCGTGCGTGGGTGTTAGTGAGCCTAGCCTTAATGTTGTTCTTGTTGTTGATGAATTTTTTCCGAATATTTTCAAATGAAATTGTTTGCGCGCATTTAAATGTAAAAAATTTTGTTGTTGTTGCTGCTGCTGCTGATAGCTTTGCAGTGGGCAACATGAATGCTGCTGGCTGACTGTCTGTCTGTTTGCTTATAATTAATATGCATGTCAGGCGCCCGCTTTCAACTTGATTTGTTGCAAAAACAATAAAGAACTTTTACGCTTTAGATGGCATTTACTTCTTCATTTCCCCCCCCACTTTGCCACGTTGGGGAGCATTGTTGTTGTTGCTTAAGTATTTGCTGCGAAATGCAAAATTAACAAAACGAATCATTCGTGCAGGTGCGGGCCAATGCGGGCGATGCGCCGCTCCAAATAACCGATGACAGATAATCGCCAGCGCCCGTTTATTTGTGTCAATGGGTGCACGTGCTGCTCCGAACAAAAACACCGCACCACCACACCGACCGCATCCACAACGGCGACACATTCTGATAATGACGACAAGAAACGCACGGCGCGTACCTTTCACTCGGCCATGACTTCCTTTTTGGATTACGAATATGCCGGCACAGCATAAGTGGAACGTGTTGAAAAAAATTTGGCGTTCACCACACGCTACAGCAGGGATTATGTTTGTGAGCCTGTGTGCGGTTCATGTCACGTTCTAAGCGCCATTTTTCTTTTGTCGAAATGAAGAAGAATCAAAAGGAGGCGAGAGCTTTGGGTTTATGCACTTCAGCTGCCTTTGTTCATCATTGCAGGATAGACGGTGAACGAATGGGTCTGTAGAGGCTTTATGAATCAGGTGACGTCAGAACACTGAGTGAGTTTAGAGTCAAGAGTTGAAAGATTGAGTTTTAAGTTAAGATTGAGTGTGAAGTCAAGTTTTGACTCAAGAGTTAGGAAAATCGAAGCTAAATTTGTGTTTTCAGTCAATATTGGCTTAGCTCAATCTAAGAAATCCTGCCTATTTCCATATAAAAAGCAAGAATCGTTGGTTATAGAAGGTTATATCCATCGATTTTTCATCAATTTGACCAAATTGGTTGGCCAAATCATTCTATTCAAAGCACGTGTAATCGCAAACCCGGCAGAGAGCAATGCTAAGGTTTCTCATTGATTTTAGTAAGCTGGGAAAAAGGGTAAGAACCGGTAGAAATTTATATATCAAAACTATGCAAGATTCTGCACTTTAGCTACCTTTGTTCACTGCAGAACTGACGGTAGACTCTGCATCAGAAAATACTTTATGAATCAGGTGATCTGGCCACAGGTGATATCCGAAGACTGAGTGAGTTTTGAGTCAAGAGTTATAAGACCAAGCCAAGATTGAGTTTTATGTCAAGATAATCTTAACATTATCTAAAAACTCTATGGCTCTCTGCTGCCTAATTTTATATAAAAGACACGAATCGTTGATAGTAGACGGTTACATATCTAATCCATTTATCGTTTGTCGATTTCTATGTCAATCCTGGCCACGTTTTCCTTGGCTTGTTGTTGGTTAATCAAGAGTTGGAAGACTGAAGTCAAAATTGAGTTTTAAGTCAAATTTTAAATCAAGAGTTAGAGGACCAAAACCAAGATTGAATTCTAAGTCAAGATTATCTTAACATTATCTAATAATTCTATGGCTCTATGCTGCCTAATTTCATATAAAAAGCAAGAATCTTTGATAGTAGACGATTAATTATCTTATCTATCTATCTTTTGTCCATTTCTATGTCATTCATGGCCACGTCTTCTTTGGCATGTTGGTTGGCCAAATTATTTTACTCAATGCACAGGTAGCCGAAACCCCTGATCCCTGTAAATTAAAGATTTCACTAAGCTGCGACAGTGTGAAGTACTTTTGACTTAATTACTTGAGAGGGAATGAGGTGGGCCAAACCTTATATATCAAAACTATATCTTATCTATTTCAGTATTGACAACTGTTTCGCCTTTTTCGGCATTTTGTTTTTGGAGCAAAGCATTTTCTTCAATGCACTGATTGCCGAAAGCCCAGAAGAGGTAATCGATTTTAGTAAACTGTCACAGTTGTGGACTCCCTTCAACTTGGGGAAGAGTGGTGCGACAAAAGGCTGTCTATATCAGTTTGGCGGCCTTTCATTTGGATCTCAGCCTAGAATACATTCTACAGGTTCTGTAGCCTAAATGAACTTTGGGCTTAAGATCGTTCCAAGCAGAAACCTTCTACATACCCACTAACTATTCATCTTGGAGATGTCAGTGAAGTTCATGATTGATGTTTTAATGTATGCAAACCAAAGAGTAATGTAAGATGTATTAAGTTGGTATGAAACGGTCAATGAGTCTTGCACAGCGTTGTTGCTAATCTAATCATTATTAATGTTGGAAGATTTATTATGGGAATTTATTTCTAGAAGACACAAAAGTGCTTCAACTACAAACAATTATCGAGTGTGCTGGAAATAATCAGCATAAAGTCATCATCACCTCAATGATACGTAAAGTCTTAATTCTGTAGGTTCAGTTGAATTTCGATTATTTTGTTATATACTCTTTTTTAATGAGTTCGAATTGTGCTGCGGTATGTTTTTGCAAAATTTCTTCATATAACTTAAAATTGTATTTTTTATATTCCAGTTGATTCATAGATGTAAAAATTACAACTATAGCTTTCGGTGCGCATTTATTCTTCTAATAACTCAATGAAATCAAAAAACTCTGTTGAAATTGCAATGCTCAAATTTTATTTATTTATTTACAAACAAAAGCAAAAAATAAGTATCAAGTTTTTAATAACTTAAGCCTCTCCCACCTACCGTTTATCGTAGATAATGTACTCATAATAAGTTATAAAAATAGCAAAGCCAATTGAAGCGAAAACTTTCCAGTATGAGTGCGTGCGGTGCTTTCGGTTGCCGGACAACCATAAGTGCCCGTAAGCGAATTCTATTCCAAGCGATGCATCCATTTCTATTTACATCTCCACTCAGTGTTCGGCACACAACTTAGCGTGGCGTTTAATTCAATTTTTGCGGTACATATTTTTAGCAGAAACTCCATTTCTACTGCAGCAGCATTACGTTGCTGCCAGCCGACGTAAGCTTAAGCGCGCACACAATAAATACAAATAAGAGGCGAAAGGGCCGCAGGGCCGAATGCAGCCGCACGTCGAACGCCGCCGTTCACCTTAGAGACGCCCGCATGGCGCAATCTCAGTCTTGGCGAGTGCATTCGGTTACACAGTTACACCAGTTGCCGTTGGCGTTGGCGACGCGACGTACGTGCAGTATTTACGAGCAAACGTTGCTGCCGGAAAGGGCCGTAGTCGATGATGGCCGCTTATGTGGGTGATGAAGTGTGTTTACTGTGTGGTCGGCATTTCTCTATTTCACTCTTGCTTTGCGGTAAGTGAGAAGCGGGATAAAATCCACTGGCCACTGCTTATGATGCCACTGCATTTAGTCGGGCGGGTAGGCAACGATGTAGAAAGATGGCAGAATTGTTACACTTGCAAAAAGCTGCCTCAGTATTGGCGAGAAACTTTAGCAAATTTGTGTATTTATTAAAAGACTAGCAGAGCCCCGCGGCTTTGCACGCAAGTTTGAATGGGCCCAATAAATCAGGTTTCTTCATACAACACTTTACCCATGTTTTGCTCCTTTATATCCCGAATTTCCTGTTTCCTGAAATCCTGTCTTAGCGGAAGTTTATTTTCTCAAATGTATCGACAGCTCAAATTTCATGTTTGTAGCTTTAACGGTTTGGACTGGGCTATGATGAAACAGTCAGGACAAAAAATTGTATGTACAATATAGATTTGAGTTCTATGGGCGGTGCCACGCCCCTTTTATACAATGCCCGATCCATTCCTCCAGTCGAAGGGTGCGACCTAATTTCAGTTCAACAGTTCTAAAATTACGCGGAAAATTTGAGTCACAAAAAATTTGCCACGCCCCTTGTCCAACGCCCATCAAATTTTATCAGTTGAATGACACACCTTTGGGATGATGGTATACAAAATTGCAATGCTATAAGTCGGTTTATAACTCCGAAGCTATTTCACATTAAAAAATTGGGTTATATGGGCGGTGCCATGCCTCTTCGTCCAATACCCATCCCATTCCCCCTGTCGAAGGGTGCATCCAAATCGTAAGTCTGCCAAATGACATTGATGTGTGACCTGTAGTTCCAAACTTATTCAAAACATTTGGGTCGCTTGGAAAGTGCCGCGCCTAACGCTTATGAAATTGTACCAGTGAAACGACACTTTTGAACGGTGGCCTTGTAATTTCAATACTGTGTTACCCATAATTCCCATTAAAAATTTAGGTTGTATGGGAGGTGCCACGCCCACCTGTCGGGTTGCTTTCGCACTATGCGATTTATCGAGATTTACTCAAAACGAACATTCCGTGAAAGATTCAACGCAATTGGCCGTCTAGTTTTTAAGTTTCAGTGTCATGTGACCAACAAACAAACAAATCAATAAACAAACATTCATTTTTACATATATCGGGTGTTTTTTTTAGTGGTATAGAACTTCGAATTGAAATAAAACACAAGAAAATTGTTTTAATGTCCATCAATTTGGCTTTATTGGAAGGATAATTTTATGCCATTAATGTTTAAATATGATTTCGGGCATGTGGCCGCCGCGGCTGGCTCGAATAAAGCAAATTCTACAGGTCCAATTTTCAACCACTTTTTCGAGCATTTGGGGCCGTATGTCGGCAATAACGCCACGAATGTTGGCTTCCAAGTCCCCTAACGTTTCTGGTTTGTTGGCGTAGACGAGCGACTTCACATATCCCCAAAGAAAATAATCCAATGGTGTCAAATCACACGATCTTGGTGGCCAATTGACAGGTCCATTCCGCGAAATTATGCGCTCATCGAATGTTTCCTTCAATAAATCGATTGTGACGTGCGCTGTGTGGCATGTAGCGCCGTCTTGTTGGAACCACAAATCATCCACATTCATGCCATCCAATTCGGGAACAAAATAGTCGGTTATCATGGCTCTATACCGGTCTCCATTAACGGTAACTGACTCCTCTTCTGACTGGGTCCTCTTCAACATTTTGCTCTACAGCGGCAATTGTTTCTTCGGTGCGCACTGTTCGACGTCTCTGCGGATGCGTATTATCACATAGAGTAAACGTAGTGCGAAAACGACCCATGGTTAACCGAATTAATTGCTCTGATGGACGATTATGTCGACCATAAAATGGACGGAGCTTGCGGTAAACTTCGCGAACTGAACCATTATTTTCGAAATAAATTTGCACGATTTGCAAGCGTTGTTCTTTTGTCAACCTGTTCATGATGAAATGGCAAACCAAACTTAAGGGAAGGCTCCCCTGGATTTGGGCAAAAAATAAGGCAAAGTTTGTAATTTTTTTGTGGGATAATGAAAAGGTGTACAAACTTCCGGTTTTGACTATTAAATTCGTCTATTATTTAGGAGTTTAAAAAGTTAAAAAACTTGATAAACTTGACTTTCTAAAAACTTCAAACGCGTGTATCTCGAAACCATTTTTTCCAATCTAACTGAAATCCCTGGACTTGATCTAATGATCCGATTTTCTTCATCTAAAAACTGCTCGAATGTATTTGATTTTCTGTATGCCTTGAACCAACAATTTGCATAAATAGTTATTTATTTTTAATTTTTAAATGTGGTTGAAATTAAAAAAAGGTGCAAAAAATTTAACTTTTTACTTCAAATATTCATTGTGCAAGAATTTTTCGTTTAAATTTTTTGAGTCTAGTTCAATGCATAGACAATTTTGTTGTCTTTAAGTAATGACAATGCTTTTTGATTTCAGTCCACTACAAGAGGCTGCAGGATTACAGTTCTCGAGCGATGTTTGGCGCGCAGAGGCCTACGGAAATCGCCATTTTGTAGCCGCCATTTTGAATTTCATCAAGTTTTTTAACTTTTTAAACTCCTAAATAATAGACGAATTTAATAGTCAAAACCGGAAGTTTGTACGCCTTTTCATTATCCCACAAAAAAATTACAAACTTTGCCTTATTTTTGCCCAAATCCAGGGGAGCCTTCCCTTAACATAAATGACATTAGAGTTGCCAGATTTGACCACAAAATGCCAGTTTTATCTCTATTCGAAAAACAAACCTCTAAAAAAAACACCCTATAGTTACGAGTATAGAAGATCGAAGAAGTACTGGACACCATTGCACCCAAAAATCCGAATAGATCATTCACAAACTTGCTCGTTTGCACAAACGGTCTTGCGTCGTTGTACTTGCAAATTGGTGTAGTATATTTTTACTCTACACTAACAAAATACAGAGAGATGCATTTGCTATACCCTTGTAAATATGCAACACTTAAAAGCCATACTTTATATTTACTATGCAAATGCAACACCGAATTGCAAAACTGACAGCTGTTGGAAAGAGTACATGAAGAGGCATGAAAACATATAAACGAAAGAAACTAAACTGTTCGGGATAAACCAAATAAAAAATATAGCGAGGAGGGCACAAATAAATCGTCGGCAGCTGCTTAGCAAAAATTTTGTTACGAATGTTGCTACTGTAGCGGACTGCTGTGAATTTCGCAATTTACTACAAGTATTGCATACTAAACAGAAAAAAGACCGCTCACAATTGATGGCAAATGTTTGCTATTGCAAAGAATTTCAATATCACCATCGCTATCATTAAACAAAACTATTCCACCAAATCGAAACACCACGTATGTATTTGTTCCACTTTTTTGCACATACTGTCAATGATATTCGGGAAAATCTGATAGAAATCAAATGTTTTAAAAGACACAACAATGTCATGCAGCAAAGGGTTAAGTTCTTTTAAAGTGATAAAAAAATAGCTACATTTATAGTTAATGGATCACGTTATTGAATCATGTTGAACGGGTTCTTGTTTCAAACAATGAAACACATCGATCAAGAGGACATGTCGTTCCAACAAGATGACATACCCTCATGCGGGGTATGTCACCCCTCCATCGATTTATCAAAAACGAAATTCAATGAAGAGATATTTATTAAGCTGTTTGCGGTAGGCAGTTTTTTCACACTTGGAGCTTTTGCAATCGCTTGCCAAGAGCCCACTTGTGGCATTCTTGCAATTCTCATCTGGTTCATGTGGATACCGATAGAAGTAGGCGAGTGTTTCACCAGTCCGAACTAGGAATCGAACCTAGGGCCTGGTGTGAGAATCCAGTGCGCTACCCGCAGGACTATCGAGGCCGGCTTGTGTAATCTTATGCGTCCAATTATTTTTTGTGGAGCTACAAGTACTCGTATGTCAAGTCATTGGTGAACGGCAGCAAACCACAAACTATTCAAGTCAACATTGGACAAGTTATAGCAGAGATGCGGCCACATATCCTTCAAAAAAGTAATGCAAACTTTTTATTTTCTCCCAAGCCTTGAGTGGAGACACAATCCGGAATGCCGCATAGAATTCAGTTGCGAACACTATTAGCTACAATATTTACTGACACAATTAAGGCAGCAGTGCCAACGACATTTGCATGTACGGGGAAACTTTTGAAACTCAATAAACGAAGAAAAGAGAACGAAAAGAAAAACACTAAAACGACAGCAACAACGTTGGCCGAGGTGATGCTCGACGTGGTGAGATTTCAAGTACACTTTCGTACGCATTTCGTGTGCTCGTCGTAAGTGAAGTCGAAAGCACGCTTCGTTGTATTAAAATGTGTTTAGAGGCAATTGCCGTCTGGGGAACAGTTATGCCGGGGGAAAAAGTTGCACTTAAAATAATTAGAAAACTGATATGGCAACGCAAGCATCGACAGATGCAGCGGCACAGCAACATGTGAGCGCTTATCGGGCGGCATTTCGTTACACGTACTATGTATATGTAAATATCGATAGCATCTTTGTATACCCGTACATATGTATATTGTATACCGGAACAATTTGACGTAGAGAAAAACACAATTTTCCTCTTAACCGGGCCAGTAAATGAACTCGTAATTGTTCCCACGTCGACAGCGGCCATAAATTGATTTTTCACGCGCCGGCACAAGGCAAGCGGTCTATGATAGCCTCTGCATCGATATCGGCATGGAAATGGAGCGAAATTTTGCTAAAATCCACACGCGCTGGGTGGTGGGGCTATTTCGGTTGCTAATAATTTGAAAAAGCGCACAGTTGTTCAGTGCAGACGGGCTTGATTAAAGTGCGCCAACGCTCCCCAATGCTCAATCGAACCGAACTGTGCACAATGCAATGCAACAGATGCGCCACGCCGCACATTAAAACAATGCCACAGCGAGGCGGCAGAGGCGCAGGGCGAGACGGATAGTGTGCGGCATGTTGTGCGTTTATCTGGAATTAATTTCCGCCAGCAAGCGGAGCAACAATAAAGCACAGAATTTGTACACTTATTAACTCGACATGGCAAAAAAGCAGTGCAAGAAAAAAGAAAAAACCGAATGAAATGTGTTGATAGCACCTACAAAAATAGAAACGCATAGAAATGATACGATTGTAAGCACATCTGAACATTGTGCATGCCGAGAGACATGAGCCCATTGGTAAGGGATACTTGCACTTGTGGCGGGAATATGTGGATGGAAACGTTTTTAATTGCCACGTCTAGCCGGCCGCATACGAGTCGAAAAAGTGCAAATGAATTCATGTTTGGAATGTACGCACAACGCCAAAAGGGAACTTCAAAACAGCTTTGCTTCAAATTTCAATTTCAGTTTTTTAGTTTGTTTTAAAGTTGTTTGCCTAATGTAAATGTTGTAATGACTATAAAAACTGCTGGAACGTAGCAATTGGAACATAGGCACTGCCATGTGAATTATTGACGACTCCAAAACGTACAAGGGAACAGGAGCGGTGGTATTTGGACCTCGCTTAAAACACTACGAGCAAATGGGGAAAACACCCAGCATCTTTCAGGCTCTCTGTGAAAATTAACCTCGAACGTACGTACGGGGGACAGAACATAGTTATTCATAGTTTATGTTCAGATAGTTAAACAGCCATCAAAGCACTAATCTCGTATGAGATAACCTCAAGGTTACTGCTGGAGTGCATAGAGGTATTGAACAAACTGGGCATACCCAACCAGGTCAAAATTCTCTGGATCCTAGGATACAGAGGAATTAATGGAAATGAGGAGGCGGATAGCTTTGCCAGATCCCCTGGGACCGGAGCCCTTCATTGGGCTGGACAAGAACACTCTAGCAGAGGCACGAAGACTTGAGGAAAAAAACAGAAATTCAGAGCACTGCTCTAACGCCTCGCGTTTCAGGCAATCGAAAGTCTTCTGGTGAAACCCCAGCTTAGAGAGGTTACCGGACTTTTAAACGGGCATTGCAGGCTAAGAAAACATATGCATACAATCGGTCTAGAACCGGTAAAAATCTGTAGACTCCCTAAACACCCTAACCCTCGTGAGTTACGAAGCTTCATTAGGTCGATAGTATCAGGGGATGTTCTTTAAAATTTGAAGGGGCACAATAGATCATCTCTAACAATTGGAACACTGTGACAGCTGTTTTGCGTGCAATCAAAGCAATTGTTGCGGATACTAGCCTTTGGGGAACCTTTTAGTTCGCGGTACACAAAAATTGAGAATTGAACTGTCGGTGACTTCAGCCCATAGGCAAACCTTAAAGTAGTAGGTGGATAGGTAGGTTGTAGTGGCTGTCTCTGTATGAGACACACTTAGGCCTCTATATGGGTCCATTGTGATACCACATTTTTCACCTGTGTTGGAAACACTGTTTTTTCAACATGTGTTACAACACACATATAAAACGGATGGGGGAAGAGAGGGAGGATAACTACAAATTTACACCTTTCCTTTCACACTTGAAGGTTTTGCCATTGCCTGCCAAGTGCGCACTTGTGCGATTCTTGTAATTTCATCTGCTTCATGTGGATAGCGATATAAGTAGATGAGCGTTTCACCAGCCCTAAATGGGAATCGAACATAGGGCCTTTAGTGTGAGAAGCCATCTTCAAAGTAAGTTTTTTGCTCTGATTAGTAAGTGATCCATCTAGAATCACTCATGATGTACATTTTTGCGAAAGTAGGCAGGCTTCATCCTACCTAAAGGCTTGCACAACCTTAATAGGTACAAAAAAGATCGCAGGTGTTCATTTTAAAGCACCCTTCGATGTTAATTGGTGTGAAAAGCTACGTCTGGGGCTGTTAGGTATAAATAAGTTAGGTTAAGTAAGACAACCAGCGTGTTGTCTTCTAAGCAAGAACTCTCGGGGTCTCAGAAGGACCATTGTTATGCCCAAATAGAGTACAGGTAAGCCCCTGTCATCCTTTATTCAGGATAATCTCAGCGTAGAACGAATCTGACAATGTCCTAAAGTGGTTAGGTATGCACAAATTTTAATTTAACCCTTCTATGATCTCTCAAGATCTCATAGAGTTCGGGAAATCAGACTTGAGTTTGTTTGTGAACTCTAACGATATTAAAATACGATTATTATGAATCGGTCTTTACCCTTCAATATGTTTCAACTATATGAATAGTTGTGGAAAACTTTGCTTGGGTCTGTCAGTTGACATGACAAAAATGGTTATGATAAGTCTGATGTTAATATTCTTTATGTGCCTACGATCTGAATAGTCCTGCAAAGCTAAGCTTAGGCATGTGTGATGACTCACATAACGTAAAGGGTTATGAAAAGTTTGATCTTTAGCTCTGAAAACTTGTGTTCTCACAATCAAAACAAATGAATGAAAAAATTATGAAAATCGAGAATTCGGTTCGTACAATATGAATAGTTATGAGGCGTGTGAATAGTAAGTTAGAACAATCATTTGGCTCACATGACTTGAATAGTTATGAAATGTGAACTTCACCCACTTGAAAGTAAATAGTAGTAGTAGTAGTAGACTGAAGGTGGATTTTTGGCCGAAGCAGAATATTCGTGTGGACCCTAGTAAATATGCTTATAGAAAGCTGAGCTGAAACTGAGCCATAAGAAATTTTTTTTTAATTTTTTAAATTTTTTGAGATTTTTTTAGGATCTGTTATTTTTGATTTTCTGTATTTTATGATCTTATCAGTTTAATAGATTTTACATTACATAGAACCTAAACAAAAAATATATTAGTATTTAAAAAAAAAAATAAGAAAACCAAATTTAATTATCTTTTTTTTAGTAGGTTCAGTAATACAGTTTAATTGTTATCAGTTGGAGAGATATGAAAAGTAGGTACAATAGACGATAAAAATAAGCACACAACTTTTTATTTAGTAGCATAGATTTGAATCTAACGCTGTTATAAATCGCTGCCTTAAGGAAATATATGAACATTTCTATTGCTACATCAAATTATTTACTACACAATGTAAGTAAATATATTTAAAACCTAAATCAACACTTCACAGATTTGCGCCATCACAACTAATCATGTAAAAGTTGTATTCGCTTAGTGTATTTGCTGTCGGTTTTAAGACAAAACCGAACGCAACCTGTTGCGGCTGCGACCTATTGAATCAAACAACAACATATTTGCTTCGAATGGCTTTGTTGCTTTCACTTGTAGGTTAAACAATCGCTGGAGCAAACGACTGCTGTTTGTTGACATAAAAGTCACAGACTCCGTAGAACAGCATAGAGCCAACGGAGAATGAGACGACCTTGATCGTGAAACCACAAAGATTGCCGGTGCCCAAATGTGTGCGAGTGTGGGAATGTGTGGAGAGAAAGGTTATCTATACAAATGGTAGGCTAACAGCGTTGAATGCCGACTGCAGCTAATGAAACCGTTTACTCTCACTTAGTATCAACAAAAGGCACAGGCAGCACAGCACAGCAGCGGCTGCAGCAGCAATTCTAGCCAGCATTTCATGCGCTCAATTGAGGTGTGAAGCAAGCACCGATGTAATTAAAAACTTTCACACAATTTCATTCGCAATTGGAAATAACACACAGCACAACGGGCACCAACAGCGACAGCGACATCAACACTAATGGCCACAGACAGAATTCAAACGGAAAGCCACAAAGCCAACGGCAGACCGAAATTAGAGGAAAGAACAATTGGAAAATGTGTACGCGTCCGGGCGGTAAGACATGAAAAGGCAGTGGCAGCAGCACCAACACAAGTCGCGCATAAAGCGCACGCCGAAAGTGCTAACAAAAATGGAACAATTTGAATTCGACGGCAGCAGAAAGTACAGAACACAACGCCGAACACCGGCACGAAGACGTCAAAACGGCGCTGACTACAGCTGGCCGTTGCACGCGTTTCTGCCTTGGCAAGCAGAAAGTTTTTTCTGGCTATTGTGTGCGGAGAAATGAATAGCGGGGGGCACAGGGGCATTGTTGGCGGTTCGGCTCGAAATGGCATAAAGTGGAATGGCTGAAATGGTTGGGCAGCTCTAATACGCACAATAGAGGCATTGACAGTGGCCAGCGGCTGCGACAACACTGGACAAGAGGCCACTATGAGAGGCAGTCGACGCGGCCAGCTGGAAGCGCTGTCAGAGTGGTGCCGAGGCAAAGGTGCGAAGCCACCGATAAGCACCACGATGACAAGTGTGTAAAGTACTACAATAAAATAAAGTAAGCATTGCATCAGAGAGAAACGAGAAATGTAAGCGCACTTTCAATGTTGCTTGTAGCATTAGTGAGGTGGCCAAACGCAAGGAAGCGAACAGTTGGGGGGATTTGAAACTTGTATATAAGCAACTATGTACTTACATAGCTTAATGTCATAGGTTTGCTATTGTCTGCTTAGAGTACAAAGAAAGCGTTGCTCTTCACTGGGTCAACTCTCTAACCACTGAGCAACGATTCAATTCAGTGCGGTTCCAAGTTCCAACATTTCAAATTTTGTCTTATGAAATAATCAAACTAAGCTCTGAAAATAGATTCAGAAATCTAAGAAATTTTGTTCCACTCAAATCATTGAATAAGTCTGCAGCAGATGGATACAAACATGAATGTTTACTTCTTTAGCAATTTTTGAAGTAAAATACAGCCATAAAGTCCGCTTATTTTATTCGAGTTAACGCTTAAAAAGCTAACAGAGTTAACTGACCATTCCTCTCAGTTTGTGCATTTTTAGATTTCCTCAAATAGTGCAGTGTAGCTTAGAGCATGCAACATGCAACAGACAGCACATCATTTGAAAGTCATCAACATTTTTCAGTTTTCCAAAACTTTAGCAGCTACAAAAAGTGTAAAAATGTGTTGCAGACAGTTGTGTGTTCGTTGGCATGATGCTTGTTAAATATGTAACGGAAATATTGCCAACATGGTCGACATAGCGTTGTCAACGTCAGCTAAACAATGCAACGTTTCTAGGAAAGCGACGCACTGTAGAAAAGTACAAAGTTGTTGTCAAGCAGCGTCAAGTGCGTTCAATATGAGCGTTTTTTATTTTATATTACAAGCAGTTGTTAGCTGTGAGTCCTAAAAGGTAATAAAAGGTGACTTCATGGCAACGACCATATATGGGTTTTGTGATACCAAATGCACATTTGTACATTTCGTGCACTGCATGCCGGTTTTATGGCCCAGCATGACCAACCAGCCAGCTGGAGAAACAACTGCACAGTGGTTAAAAAATTAAGGGTTTGCTTGTAAAATATGAATCTATAGGTTTATCGTAAAAATAATACCCTTAAAACGTAGCTGGACTCTTCGTCTTTCCTTGCCTCGACCGTCTTTTTCCTCTACCTTCCCTCCTGGATGTTTCCCGACCATTCTTCCCACCTAGGACCTTACGACGGCAAACTTGCATATTACTTGGGTTATAATTTACTTCATAGAACAGTTTTTACTATTTTCGAGGGTTAGGTTAGGTTATGTTAAACCAGTCAAGCAGAGACTTGTTAGATCGTAGGTGTTAGGTTAAAGTAGCTGCTTGGGCACGGGACTTGAAAGACACACATAGGCCACAAAAAGGGCCCTTTGTGGTACCACAAAGAAAAAGTGATCTGACTTACTGTCAGCCGAAATTCCTAAACAAGCCAATTTGTTTTGTGAATAAAACCTAGCAAGTCCATTATGTTGACTGATCTGAGGTTGTCCAAATTGTCGAAAAAAGTAGAGCCGTAGAAGTAGTTTCCGTCTTCGTATAGAATGAGCCGGGTAGTGACAGAGAAGGTGACTTATAGATTCTTCCTCCTCTTCCTTTTCTTTCCTCTTTCGTTTGACAACTGCGGCCAAAGTCCCAACTGTCAAGACCCAGTCTGTAGGCATGGCGACTGACTAGACAATGTCCCGTCAAAATCAAGACGATCGTACTGATATGTTGTCTGGTTGACCATAGTTGTTTGGTAATAGATCTACTCCTGTCGACGCTTCTTGGCTATATCGAGGAAGCAAGAGCATATTTTAAGTTTAAATGTAATAGTGGTATTGTCGTCTGATAGCGTGGTGTCACGTCTGGCGAGCTCATCGGCTATGCAGTTTCCCCTCATATCTCTGTGGACCGGTACCCAAGTCAGAGTGATTTTGTGCATACACCCTACCTCGTTGAGCAGGGAGCGGCTTAGAGAGACCACTTTCGATGGTGGTGGAGGCCTTCTTGCGGGCTTTCATTGCTGCCTTACTGTCCTGTCGTACCTCCAAGGAGGTTGCGCAGTTTTTGCAAAGATAGGGCTCTAAAAATTGCTTACACTTCCGCTTGGAAGACCCATGGGTGGGTCAACACATATAACACCACCCCTACCTACCCTCTACCATCTAGTTTGGGGCCGTCTGTGTAGAAGCATACTCGTCCTAGACACCGTGTATTGTTCCCACTCCTTTCTTTGAGATATGTGGGTTGAGAATGTGACTAATTGTCCATAACTCGTTCTCTTTTGTGAACCATTGTCCCAGAATGCACATGCTTTTTCCAGCTAGAGCCGAACACTGGCATACAATGTGCGCGACTCGTAATCTTCGAAGCACAGTTTACGGGCATCATCCTCGACAAGGTTTAACTATGACAGGTGTCTTCTGAAGTTACCGTGTCTGCTATCAATGCAATCAGACATCTAAGAGCTCTCCAAGCAGACATTGATATGCAAAAGCTATTGAAAAACGATGGTGAAAAGTACACTTTAACCTTCTCTTGTTAAATACTTAAAAGGTTGTTGGGGATTTTCCAAATTAAAGTATCAAAATATAGATGAAAGACTATCTCTACCTTAGTAAACAGAATCCTATGTATTCATATATTCAAAAATTCTTAACTGAACTCATTTTCCTATACCGCATTCATCTTCTACTTAACACACCATATTATTTCGATTATGTTTCTCACATAACTTTTAAGCATCTCCATGTCGAAAATGTTGACCTTCGACCACTGTGATTTCATGTCGGCCAGCCAGTCGGAGTGCATTGCATGATTATATCAGGCAATGGCCTTTTTGGCCAATGCCAGAACACGTTGGCTGCGGTCGGCCCCCATCGTTGCTGCCTGTCACAAATAACCTGGCTGAACGCATTCGTTTACTCCCAACGGAGCGCACAGCAAGCAGAAAACACGCTCGCATCGCTTTCGAACTGGCGCGACCACATTGGCAGCAGCAATGGCAATGGCGCGCAATGCGGCACGTTACATTGCCATATCCTGTTCCACCACACACACACACACAGATTCATGCCGCTAGCGCTGCACTGTGGCCGAGACTAGGAAACTGCGAATTCCAGCATTACGTTGAAATAGCATTTACGCAGCAGTCCAGTGGTCGAGCGAGCAGCGGGCATCAAGTACGTATTAAGTGCATTCCTGCAAGTACGACAGCAAGGCTTGGCCGCAGTTGGCACTGTGGTCAGCGCGGCCGCTTGGACCAGGCACTGCAACCGTCAAGAATGCCACAAGACATTTCCAACGTTCGTGACAAGCCGCAGCCAGTGTAGTCGCGGCCTCTTCGCTTTAGTTGCGCTTTGCCTGCACCGCCATCACAGTGGCCGCGGCAAGACCGATCGAACTCTTCTTATTATTTATAAACGGCGCGCTGAAACCGGTTTCAGGTTGCCGCGCTAACCAACCTCTGGCGGCCACACCGCTAACTGACCAACAGCGACGACGACGATGACGACTCCATCGTGTGACCATGTACAGCGCCAAGCGGCAAGTTCGCGGCAGCATACAAATCAGACAAGAAATTAGTGGAACCATCGACAGCAATGAGCGGTGCACAAGAGAAAAGCCTGCGTCTGCCCGCCGCTCGTGCCAGCACTTTCAGCAAATATCACAACTCGCTGCAAAGCTATGAAAAATTACCTCTTTACGTGCAGGCGAGCCGACTGTGTGTATCCGAAAAAATCGCAAATCCGCCGCACGACTCCGGCGTCGAGTTAATCCCGGCAGCAACAGTGTCAGCAATCCACCTACAGCAACAGTGGCGTTGCCGAAATTTCTGCCGTCTTTAAAAGCCGAATTCCTTTCCGCTGACGCTGCTCGCGCTACCAGCACTCTTTCGGCACCAGCATAAGCACCGCGCCGTACTGCACCACCGCACCTCCTGCAGCAGCATAAACCAACCACTGCCAGCTGCTGCTCCCCTGCCGCTGCTGCCCGCAACTGCTACACTCGCACTTCCACTTGTTCGCTTTTTGTCTTCTGCTGCGCCGATGCTCGGCGATGGGGCCACAGGCAGGCGGCAACTACTTTTCGCTGCTTTGTGTATGCCGCTCAATTGATGTTTTTCCAAATTGCATTTGGCCAAAAGAATACCAGAATTCTTTTGTTTAGCGAGTGCTGCTTGCTTATTATTTGCCTTCGTTACTCGAGCACACTTGCGACACACATACGTACGTACATACACACACGCACTCGCACACACTTTGCACTTCCCCTAGCCTTTTCGCACTAATTTCCTCTTACTACTTTTTGCGTACATGTAGTAAAACTCGTTTAAATTATTTTTTCATTCATTAACGAAATGCATGCGGACCAATTGGCGAGAGATATTAATTATAATTTTTACACTCGTTATGCACTTGAAAGCAACGCACTAGGAAATTTATTTTTGCCAAACTTGTTTTCTCATATTCCTTCTGTAAATTATGTTTCTTTAACACGTATTAACGGCGACTTTTCCTGCTGCCGATACTTTCGCGTTCTCACCAGCGAACTGCGATTGACAAATGACAACTGCCACCGGCCAATGTTACCAGAAGTAACTTATGCACTGGCAATTGGACAACAGTCGTGTTGATTCGAATTGGAAATGAGTGGCAAAGAAGCAACACTGATTGAGTGGTGTTGCCATCACTACTGTTTTACAAATGCTTTACAATTTATTTGGTTTCATTTTCACATTGTTTCAGGCATAGAAATGCCAGAGATGATGATCGTCATTATGATAAATAATCATCATTGTAATTTTCATTGAATTTGAAGTTTAAAGTTGATAAATTCCGTTATAAATAGTTATTCTCTTTACTAGGAAATTATAGCTAAAATTGGGGCTAACTGGCTGCAGTGAAAGGTAAAGTTGTTCAAGTAGCAGCAAACGTTTGAATCAAATTTGTATATATTTGACTACAACTGCGCATTTTTTTAGTTTTTAATTGTGTATTTGAATATTGATTGATATTTCTTATAATTCTCCATAAGAAGTACAGGTTCAGTTCCAGGAATTTTATAGTTTTTCTTTATTCAGTCTAAAATTGAATTTTTTCTGTCTTATAGACTATATTATTACAAAAACATAACAAAATTCAACACCAAGATTTTTTTGTTTTTTTTTTACTCGAAAAAACGCGCAGGGGTTGACACCTATTATTGCGAGGCATTGCATTGGTTCAGAAAGGATATAAAAGTTAGGAGATAGGGTGGGAAACGTGAAACGTTAGGAAATCGGGAAACCTGATCCAATAACAAAGAGGAATCGTTTCTTTTCCACCAGCATGAGCAATGTTTGGTGGTAGATTTATCCATAAAAATTTGGAAGCAGTGTTTGTCGTAACACTATCAAAACCGCGCCCATAGAACGACAAGGAACCGCCGGCCATGTCAACTTCTATCACTGTTCCAAGAAGACGATTGACAAAAAAATTCAGGAGCAGGACCCAAAATTCTATAAATCGTTTGCCGTTCAATGTCAAATGGGGACAAAACCCATGGAAGCTTTGTCTTTCTGATTTTACTAACTAAAAATCGTAAGTTAGTTTTCAATTTAGAAGTCAAAATGCATCCATTGAGGTGTTTTATTATATAATTGCTTTGTTTTCTGAAAATACCACTTCAGTGACGATTTTTCAAAGCTAGGTTAGGTTATAGTGGCTGCCTTTATAAGAGGCATACTCGGAGACCTCTTGTGCGGCCCATTGTGATACCACATATTTCAAAGCTAAATAAAATAAAAAAATAAAGATGATCGAATAAAATTATGAATGAAAATATGAAAAAAACTAGAAATTATGATAAAATATTATGGTGAATGATGAAAAAAGTCGTGCCCTATTTCGTAGCATGATTCCATATGGGCATTTAAGAAAGTTTTCATAGGTTGATCTTCAATGCTTTAAATTTTTCAATTGACAGGCACGTTCCAATCTTTGAATTTATTGTTCTTTTAAGATAAATATGAGCCATCTCCCCTACAGTGAAATGGTAGAGTAAAATACGCATCGGTGAAGCCCGATTAAGTTAATTATTAAGTTAATCGGTGAATTAAATGCCTTCCATATGTAATCAACTCATGGTTCCGGCTAACTTGGATGAGCTCTTAGTTATTTATTATTGATGTTTGGATGGTTGGTTGATTGATTAAGTGGTTGCGACCAAAGCTAGGTGACATAATTTCCACACAAAGTGCCGCTTTGGTGTCACATCTGCATTTTGTGTTGATATTTGCTGGTGTTTTAAGTTCACGAGATGCAGGAAGTGTAGAAGCTTACTGATCTCAACAGTTGAAATGGTTCTGAGTTCTTCCGGAGAGGGATTACCAAAGGAGCGTGACCTGCTCCTTAGTAAACCCGGCCATGCACACTGCAAGTGGGTGAGTGTTTCCCTCTGGTGCTCCTAGCCACAACTGCGACAGTGGTTGTTGAAAGTTATATGCCAGAATCGGCGTCAACGACCCAGACCCAGACCCTGTCAAAGACCCATAAGAATCGCATTCAGCCTAGCAGTATTCCCCCGGGTGTTTCCAAGTAGTTTCTTCGTTCTGTTCAGTTCGTACTTGGGCCATGTTTTCATTGATGCGTTCTAGGTAAACAATTTGCTCCATCTTTCAATGCTTGAATACTCATTGGAATTCGCCAGTATGTAGTTTCCTGGTTTAATATGAAGTTTAACCCTTTCGACCCCGAATTTTACCCTTTGTCTCGATATTACTTTTTGCACACGACACTTGAAGTCGCCACGCCTCTTTGTTAGAGGTCTAGAGCTAGTTTACTTTTGAACAATTTTAGCTTAAAACGGGTTAAATAAATTTTGTATCAATCTTTTTTAGTTTACAGAAAAATGATTTAATATTTATGGATAAATACAAAATTATCACTGTTTGATTTTATTTAACCATTTAAAAAAAACGGTGTTTTGATCAAACGCGCCCACTTCGTAGACTTCAATTAGAACACAAACTTTCCCTGATATCGCAGCAAATTACTGGAAATTATTTTGAGGATAACAGTAAAATGTTTGTAATTTGCTTTGAATTCACTTCTAAAAATATTAATTTGTTAGTGCCTACTTAAATTAAACACATAAATCAATCATAGCTTTTGCTATACGATGACAAATAGGTGAAGTAGCTCTCAGGCAACTTTGGAGTCGAAGGGGTTAAGCTTTTAAGCGACAGCTTTAGGATGTTGAGTTGGAAGTCCTGTGACAAGCCAAGTAGGATGCTCCAAGGTGAGCGTTTCTATGAGCCGTTTACTAGGACTTTCAAGCTTGAGCAGCTTTTGAGGACAATAACAAGCAAGTACATAAGTTACCCTCATACAATAATCTCCAACAATGTATAAACTTACCTCTAAATACACCTGGGTAGTGTCCGACCGAATATTCGGTTTCGGTTTCGGTTTCGGCCCAAATAAGTGGTTTCGGTTTCGGTTTCAGTTTCGGCCAAAAAATGGCCGAATAGCCGAAACCGAAACTTCCTAGAATATTTTTTACATTTTATTGTGTAGCAGATATATAGTAAAAGGACGAGTAATTTATATGCCAGCAATGTAAATAAACTTATTTTTTTAGCATATAATATTTAATTATTTAATTTTGAATATTATCGAGTAAGGTACGAAAGGGTGATTTCTTCTTGTTTACGTTTTTAAAAAATTAATAAATTGTTTTTATTAATAAGTATTTATTTATTTATGCTATGTTTGTTTGTTTGTTCTTTATTTACTTAATGTAAAATTCGTTTGTTGAAAAAAGTGCTTGATATGGTGATTTTTATTTCAACTAGAAAGTTTCGGTTTCGGTTTCGGTTTCGGCCGAATATTAAAAAAAAACCGAATATTCGGTTTCGGTTTCGGTTTCGGCCCAAAAAAGTGGTTTCGGTCGGACACTACACCTGGGATACTTTCTTATACCAGATGCAGATTGGGTGTCCATTGTTTTGGGTAATATACTAAAATTCCTCTCAGATACAGGACTTACTGACGAACTGTAGGTCCATGAAGGGGCACAATAGATCTTCTAGTTCGCAGTGCATTATTCCCCGTCAATAATAATAATAAAAAAAATACCTTTGAATATTAGTAAACCATATTTAAAAAAAAAACCAAACATACAATAAAATCACATGATGTAAAATTACTAATATAGTAAGACTGTTTTATTGTGTCATTATTGAGAAATCAATTTTAAGTAATGCCATAAATAAGTATCTATATTTTCCAAACTAACCTAAGGCTTTCCTACCACAAACCCCATTCGTCACTACTAAATTTTGGAGCATGAACACAAACACAAACACTGTCGTTTCCAATTAAGTATTTCAAGTGTATTTATAGTTCTAAATTCTTTGAGTGTCATAAACTGCCTATTAAAATTACCGAAAAATATGCCAATACATATTTGTCCTATTTAGATTTTCAAAGCCAATTTACTTGGACGCTATCAACGTTTCCATTGTTAAATGTTCAAAAAAACTAATAAAAACTGGTAAAAAAGTCACAATATGCGCTGGTTTTGTTACGCATTGAATTGCAAGTTTAAATAAATTTACATAAATTATTTTAGTTGAATAAAATAAGATTGTAAATTTGCACCTCGCCCGCACCGCTGCACTCTTAAAACTCCCCTACACGTTACCACTGTAACCTTTGTAAATTAGGCAAATTTAGTTGTAAACATTTGAAAATAACGCTACTACAACATATTTACTCATAAGTAGTTAAGTGCATAGTTATGGTTTATTTGCTTAACATACGCGAGGCCACGCCCACTGGCCTGTTCACTTGGGCGTGCGTGCCCTGCTGATGTTCTGCTTCTCGGCCTCGGTGAACTCCAGAATGCTCTCGATGGCCTGCAGATGGCCCTGCGAGTTCTCCTTGTCCGTGAGGAAGTAGTAGATGGCGCTCTTGAGAAACTGCAGCGTCACCTCGGGATCCACGTGTGTGCGGTTCTTTTGCGCTTCCAAGAGCCGCCGATAAATTGTCTGGATGTGAGGAAGATTGGAAGTGGGGTAGAATAGTGCCGTGTGGAAAGCGATCGCAAATGTGAAAGGCTCACAATTTGCGATACGAGCATGTAGACGTCAATGTGTACGTGCACATTTGTGTGGGAGGGGGACGGGGGGGATAAGTAAGATGGCGGGCAAAAGTATACTTGAAAAGTGGAGCAAAATAAGTGTGAAACTTTAAAGGTAAAAGTGAATGTATTTACATGAAATGAAACTAAGAGAGACAATGTGCTCTGTTGTAAGGCAGTTTAAGTTCAAATTGTATGAGCCTACAAGGAATCGTACGCTTATATAGTACTTGTACATATGTAAAATAGATCGAGATACAATGAACACTTAGATAGTCAACTGAACGTGATAATACTTTCAATTTAATGAGTGTATCGAATGGATTTACGAGTATAACACATGTATGTAAGTATGTATGACTTGTATTTACCATGATGGAACATGCTAACGATTATGAAAATATGTATTGCATTATATATATTTGTTTTTCAATATCTAATAACAGTACTTGGGATTTATTCAATTTCAAATCATTACAAATTGTTGTTATGTTTTTTTAACCAACTCCTTATAAATTCATTTAGTTAACACTATAATTAAACGTTTATGTGAATTTACATACCTTTATCCGTTTACAACAAAAGTAATTAATTTGTTTTTTGAAGTAAAGAATTCATAGGGAAACAAATTAGTGGAAAAGTGAAAGTAAAAGCAACTTTATAGACCCATTGTGTGAGGTTAGATTTGCTGAGGTCAGCTGTTGAATGAATTCAGTTAAGTTTCAGATTTCAGCTATTGGAAAAGTGAGGCATTCCAATGGAACCATTTAAGCCGCACCGGCTGGTTCTCTACTCCCTTCTTAATTTTAGTTAAGTTAGGGCCACTTTAGCTGTTTAAACCTTTGCCAACATTTTTTGTTCATGTACTGCCAAATGTTGATTAACCCTTTTAGTAGAGTTTTAAAGAGTTTTTCTTAAAACTTTATCCAATTTGGCTTCCAAAATTCCTCAATTTTCTTGTTCGTGTATTCGATTTCACTTGAGGTTTGTTTACATGTTAAGTTTGCTCACTCAAGTTTGAACTTGAGTCACATCATTAACCCACTAGCCACTACCATTAACCCATAGTGCGCAAAGCCAACAGTTTCTCTCATATTAGTGGCCACGCATTGCTGCTAATCACCTTACACTCTCTGCACACTCTGCCACCTCTCAAAGACCCAATCGCTATGTCAGTGCACATGTCTCGTATATATATTTTCGAATGATTTGTATGGTTGATGTGAGCACAACACCGCGTTGAAAGAAACACAATAGCCACTGCACTAAATGATTTCGAAGGCAAATATCACAACTGAACGGCACAAAACAATGATACGAAAAAGATAGTAGAAAGTCGTATAATGGAAACAACGCAAGAGAACAGAAGCGAGACAAAGGTTGAAAGAAATGTTACTGTGTGATTTTACAAACCTTACGAGCGCCAAGAACCCACAATGAAATTGCTTCTTTTGCAGTAAGGAGAGCATGATTACTGCCGCATTCATTTCTACACTCAGCTGCCTATAAAATAGTTATATATTTTTTTTGTTTTCAACAAAGTTGTCTTAAATGAAAGTCTCAAAACATTGAAAACACAACAAAACTAGAGCAAATTTGTGTTTGCTAATAACTTAGTTGTTTTTGTTTTTTTTTAAGAAACAAATTATTGCTCATAAAATATTCACAAACATTTTCAATTGGAATTAAAATTGATTTTTTTTTTGTAAATGAAAAGCACGTTTATTTCGAAATTAGTACAAGTAAATGCAAAATCAATTGTAAATATGTACGTGAATGCGTTTCAATTTCAACAAAGTATGAACAAGTGTCTTGTAAAGTTTTGATACTGTTGTTGTTGTTGTTTTATTAAAGTTAAATCATGCAGGTTTTAGTCAAAAGTCAAAATTAAAATACACAACTCTAACTACGCTAACTACAAAAGAAATTACGTACATATATGTTTGTATGTATATTTTCCGGAACCATGCCCTCCTCTCAAATCGACAAACGAAACGAGGCCGATAAATTGTTGTGCATATAGAAGCGCATTAAAAAATTCTTTTTAAACACTCAAAACACGCAATTTTATCATTTGCAGTGCATTTGTGTAAAAAAATAAAAATTAAAAAATAAATAAATACTGGTGGTATTCACAATAAATGGGCTTTTGAACACTAGAAAGACCAAAAGTTGTCCACACCTACAAAGACTGCATATTACAACCGCTGATATCTCGAAAAGTACACAACGGATTTGGCTAATTTTAATTGTAGAACCCTAATTGTAGAACTAATTGTAGAACCCGATAAAAAATAAAAGTCATCAAAGCAAAAGTTGATAGAAATACTAAATTAAATACAAATATTTCAAAATTAAAAATCGTCAAAATGACCGCAATGGTCTTTCTAGTGTTAATGTAGCAACACGATTAGATAGCAGATACAGCTCGGTCTACTAAATACTTCCACTTTTGTTTTACTGGGTCGAATAGAAGCCCACACTACACCAACAAATGATGGTTAGAGGCCTACAAATTTTAAATTGTCCATAAATATTAAATTGTGTTGTTGTTTAGAATTGATTTACCCAAGTGTCCTATTTGCCACCGATTGTGAATACCGCCTTGATATCCTACACAAATAATCTTTACGGATGTGTATCACTTTAGGTTTTTGAGTTATAAAACATATCAAACATCAGCAAAAAAAACTGACAAATTTATAAAATGGAATGCAACTATTTGTAATTTGTAACAAAGTTAAACCTAATTCAATTTATTTTTAAAGGACGACCGGAGAACAGAGATAGTTTTTCCAATAGAAAAAGCAACTGTCCAAGTTATTCATGACGTTTAAATGTCAAAATATTTGGTGTAGTTTGACATTTTATTATGAATCTTTTTATGTTAGCGGAACATGCGGAAATTATTTTGAAATATTTTAGAAACTCCGACACGGTTGTAGATACACAACGTGAATTTCATAGCGACTCACCGTTAAATAGTTTGAGCCTGAGTAAACTCTTTTGGACCTTAAGCCACCAACCAGACAGGGATCGGTGCAAAGTAAAGAAAACATGGCCCCCTTAGCTGCCAGTATCGAAAAAGACCCAAAAAATCATCACCAGACCCAACCCAAGACGTCTTATTTCTTAATGAAGAAGCCATTAAGCATACAGTTTTGAAAACTTGATTTTGTTAAAATTCATAGCTTTTAAATACGTTATGGATAAGTTAGGTTATGGTGGCTGCCTCTGTATGACCCTTTCGGGACTACTGTGATAATACATACATCTCTGCAGGTCTTATGACCCAAAGAAATAAAATAAAATAAAATAAAATAAAAAAAAATAAAATAAAATAAAATAAAATAAAATAAAATAAAATAAAATAAAATAAAATAAAATAAAATAAAATAAAATAAAACAAAATAAAATAAAATGAAATAAAATAAAATAAGATAAAATGAAATGAAATTAAATGAAATAAAATAAAATAACATAAAATAAAATCAAATAAAATAAAATAAAATAAAATAAAATAAAATAAAATAAAATAAAATAAAATAAAATAAAATAAAATAAAATAAAATAAAATAACATGAAATAAAATAAAATAAAATAAAATAAAAAAATAAAATAGAATAGAATAAAATAAAAATATTACAACATCATAAAATATTTATTCGAATTAAATCTACGTATGTCTCCGAATAAAAGAATGATTTCAGTATTTATGAGCAACATAATTTTCTAGCCACAACTTAAAAAGAATATTCTTTCAAAATTAAACTCCGTCCCGAAAATGTTAAATATCTACGTTATTATAACTCAAAAACCTGTCGTTGTACAAAATATATTCTTTTGGTAATATTTCAATAATAACAAACAAGTAAAAGAATTCTTGCCACGCTCAGTTCATCGGATTTCATTTGTGCGCATAAAACAAAAAACATAAAAAAAAACAAAAAACGAAATGCTGAATCCTTAAACTAATGAAGAAAAACATGAAATGAAACGAATATCTTTTTTTTTGGTTGAGTAATTTAAAGTGCTGACGCCATTTTAATGCAAAGAAACGTGTATGTAAAACATAGAAAGCACAAACACTTATAAACACTTATGGAATTCATACATAATACTTTGATTTTTTCTTATTATTTTTTTGATAATTTTTTTGTTGGTTTTTCGTAATTGCAATTATTATATTTTACTTTAAGCTACCAATACGCTAAGCATCTGCAATGCTCAAATGTTGAAATGAGCTAATTTCGTTAGATACTCGTAAACATGAATGCTGTCTTTAACAAAAAAAGAAAACAACAAAAATCAAACACACACTTGCAAAGAACATGAAATTCGCTTTCGGCCAAAGCAAAGCAAATCAAATGTCTCCAACAACTACTGACCGGTGGGCGGTGTACTTGTTGGGTGTGTTCGGACTCGTGAACTGAGTGGTTTTCGCATTTTGCTGTGTAAGCGCGACAAATACACACACGCACACACATACATTTGTGCAGCAGATTGCACGACACACATAGGCGACGGCGCGAGCATTCACAATGCAACAAAATGTAGTATGCAAAATAAGATCGAGAATAGAATGATAAAGATCTTGAAGAATCTTACGCGTATATTCTCCAACTCGTCCTGTGTGCTTTGCAGCTGATGCAGCAGCTCGTTGATGGAGACTTTGTTGCTGGGTGCTCGGTGTGCCAATTCGAGAGCCTGAATGGGGCGAGACACACACAAGAAAACCGGTAAATAGTTGGTGTTGTTGCCAGTGCGGCACGCGGTGTACGTACCTGATCGGCGCGAGCGATGCGCTCCGCCTCCTGTCCCTTCTGGTACATGTGCAGATACATTTTGTTCTGCTTCTCCTCGTGTTCGGCCAGCTTGCGCTGCAGGTCCTCGAGCTGCTTCTCCAGCTCGCGTATGCGCTCCTTGGCGTGCTCGTAGTCGGGCACAATGTCCGCGTAGCGCGTATTGCACTCGGCCAGCTTCTGCAGCAGCGCCTCCACTTTGTCGTTGTGGCTGCGCTTCATTTCGCTCGCGCTGGCGTCCTGCGTCCGTATGAGCTCTTCGATTTTCAGCTCGTACATGCGTATCAGCTCCTGTCGCTGCAGCTCGTAGCTCTTGAAGTTCTCCGCATCGGCGTCGCCGGCCGCTGCCGCATCGGCACCGCTGGCGCCGCTCACGGCCATGTCGCTGCCGCACGCTATGTCGTGCGTGTGCGCCGCATACGAGTCCTTGGAGTGCACCGACGACGTGGTCAGATCCTCGAAGTGGCCCGAATCGGCAAAGGAACTTTGCATTTCCGACGACAGCTGTTGGCTGTGGTGCAGCTGATGGTGTTGGCTCGCGTGAGCAATGTGCCGCGGACTGGACTTGGTGGCATCGTCCACCATGTCCACAATGGGCGAGACATCCTGCGATGTCTTCAGCTCGGCTTCGCGCACCGTAACGGCATCGCTGGAGGCGGAACGTTCCTCGGGCGAGCTGAGCGACGCCTTGAAGAGGCGCAATTCGACGACTTCGCGCGTCAAGCGCAAAATCTCCGAGTCCTTCTGCTCGAGATCCTGCCGCGCCAGCGACAGCAGCTCCTTGAGACGGCGTATTTGACGCGTGGCGCGCTGTGTGGGCGTGAGATAGTCGGGTCCCACCTGGCCGGCATAATTCGAACAATGCACCACGTACTTCATCTTGCGGCCGCTAAACGTTGTGCCATTGCTGTGAGAGATGACAAAAGTTAAGAATTAGTTAAAGGATAACTAAAGCAAAGCGTCTTTGGTTCGAATTGCTCTGAACTCACTCACCGCGCAACGTAGGGATGCTCGCAGGACATGGTCGAGCGACCGGAAGTGGTGGTGGCGAACGAGTACATCGAATCTAGATCATCATCCAGGTAGGTGCACGGCGAGTCGGGTGTCACGGGCGGTGTTTTCGGTGTTAGTTTGGTGTCGGGCGGCGCAGCCGTTGTTGGCGATGACTTGATGAAGCGTGTTGCATGCGAATGATGATTAAATGTTGGCTGCTGGTGCTGATGTTGGTGTTGGTGTTGATGGTGTTCGTGTGCTGTTGATGTTGTTGGTGTTTTGGGTGTTGTCGCCTTGGACTTGAAGGAACCGTTTCCGTTTCCTGCTGGCGTTGCTGTCGACGGTGCGCCGTTAAGATTCAAAGACTGTGCAGTGGAGAAAGGTTAAATCGATATTAAAAGAAATTTCCGTTGTCGGTGCGTTCGATGCTGCGAATGTGCCGACTTTGTGTGGCCACTTTTGTGAAAATATTACAATACTTTCTACTACTTAATGTTGTTATTATGTTTGTTGCGGTTATGGATGCTAGTGTTGCTATTTTGTTGTTGTTGTTGTTGTTATTGGCGTTGTTGCGGTTAATTACTAGCATAGCGATGCGGTATTGGTTTGTAAATTCGCGCCTTACTTAAGTGAAGGTAATTTGGTTTTTCTTTGGTGTTGTTGTTTTTTTGTGTTTTTGTTATGCTTCTTCTTGAATTGAATAAAGTCCAAGTGGCTATTGCTACACAGCCCAATCACTTGAAAGCGGCCGCAGCCCAATTGGGTATTCATCGTTTGCGTGCGGCACTGCAGCAGCCGCGTTTCTGCAAACCACTCGCGCGCATATTTCACACTGTAGAAGTCGACGCGAGAATGCTGCTGCCCCTCTCCCCGTCGAAGCCACAAAGCAAAGCAGAAAAACTCAAAAACACAAAATTTACGGACATTTAATGCGCGAACATGGGCCACTAAACGCTCGCTGCACGACGCATCGCTACTTTCCACTTCATTTTAATGGCCAACATACACATTTGTGGTTAGTTTTCTGCTCGGCAGATCACTCATCTCACTGACGATATTGCTGCTGTTAATCACCGCGCTGCCAAATATTGTGCGGTGACAGCATAAAACTGCGCGTATTTAACTATGCGCCGAGCGCGTAAAGCCAGAAGACAGCATGGGGGTATTCACAGTGTCAGCGGCGAGTAGGCCAACATCCGCATCTCTCACTTGACGGCCCTTTTTCGCCGCTGCCCGGTGTCTTCTTGCCGGCTGTGTCTTTATTTATTGCAATAATACGGAACAACAACCGAATTGCGCTGACAGTGACCAAGAAAATTGTGTGGCGGAAACTGGAAATGAGTGGAAGTCACTGACCACGAAAGCCACAAGATGTGACAATTCTTTGCTTTGTTCATACATAATTGTACATACATAAGTACATACATTATTCACGGCGTACTCGAGGCTTTTCGTATTCTTTCAAGCTGACTGGCAGTAAATATGTCGTCAGCAGGAAAAGCTGTTCGATTTTTTCAACAAGTGCAGTTAAATGGGTTTCTTGCTCTATTAAATTTTAATGCAATCTGATGTCACAACAACAGAGCTCAAGCATTTGCGGTTGAGCTGGAATTTATGCCTTTTGACTGTGGAGTATTAAAAAGAACAAGCTTTGAAATAGATATGGAATGATATACTTAGAGATGGATAGATATAAAGATAGACGGATAGAGTTGGGCAGCAATTGTGTTGAAATTTTAAATAGCAAACATTTTTCCGACTGGTGAATTGTGAGTTTTTTGCAGCTAATAAGAAAGAAAAAAAATAAATGTTTTCTCTACTTAATACTACTTGACTCTGAACCCGAACTCATGAATCTCTAGTCCTGATCCAAAAAATCCAGGCAAATCAGGCAATTCTTCCGCCGCTCAACCGGTTTTTACCAAATTTATAAAGATAGATTAAAATACAAATAGACTGATAGAGTTGAGCGACGAAGAGGGAGACCGTGTCTTCGGTGTAAGGACCGGATTGAAGACGCCCTATTATTTCTTGGTGGCCGTGGCAGGCCGTAACCCGACAACCGGGTTCTTATGGCCAGTTAAGTAAGTAAGTAAGATAAAGTTGGGCTGCAATTGTTGTATGCAACTAATGAAAGAGGTAGGTTGGTAGGTAAGAGTGGCTGCCCTAAAGCGGAGCCCACTTAGGTCATGAAAATCCATTGGAATACCACAAACAATCGAGCACCAGAACGCTCACTCATTGAACCAATTTGAGTTAGCCAAGTTCGTCAGGAATCTTGCAAAGTACGGATTTGGCATTCCTACAGAGCCGAGAAGTGATACAGAAAGTGTTGTATCGTTTCTACCTCTTCTCTGCATCTTCTTCATAAACATCATTAGACGAGAGCTGCCATTTGATGATCACCGATCTAATAGCTCATTGGCGGATTTAGGGGGGCGGGGGTTTTAAACCCCCGAAATATTAGGGTCGTCTTTAAAACTACATACAAATGAAAAGGCATTTCTGGCATTTTATGAATATTAAAGAATTAGATACTTCTTGAAACGCCCCCCCAAAATATTTTTCTAAATCCGCCCCTGTAATAGATTAATGTTTGGTGATGATTCCAATGAGATAACGAATAAAGATTCGACTCAGGGACAGTCACCTCAGTCTCATCTTTCTACCCTCAACGTCAAGAAGTAGCAAGATTCATACTGAAATCCTAATTTTGGAAAGTCTAGTAGACTGTGAATAGAGTCCCCTATCCCCTATTCCTAGATTCCCTAGACTGTTGAAGAAAAAGTTGCCCAGCTAAATCACTCTTCTTCTAAATAAAGCAGGACAAGAGCAAACAAATTTTTTTTTAGTTATTTAATATTTCATGAGTCAGTAGTCCATCCAACTCAGACTCCCTTATCCCCTAGATCCACTATTCCTAGATTCCATAGACTGTTGAAGGAAAAGTTGCACAGCTAATTCATTCTTTCCTTTGCAAAAGAACTTTTTTCTAGCTCTTTAATATTTCATGAGTCAGGAATTGAACCCAAGAATCTCTAGCATTTGTTCCATTTGTATAGCAGTCTTAATTTACGAGTACTTTCAGCTGGTTTTTACTGACTTAATAAGACCACTTTTGTGACAGGTCGTTAAAATATGAAAAATTTAATAATAACAACGAGCCATGCTCTCTCAGTAATTATGAGAAAATGCATTACAACACACGCTTTCTCCGGTTGGTTCGAGTATTAGGAGAAGAAATAGATCCCTTGATGCCACAATGAACCTCAGTGGACTAAGTGTGTTCTTGTTTTTCAGCTCCAGTTTGACTTACAATACCTAAGATGAATATCCATATTGATCCATCCATCCATTCATCACTGCTTTTCGTGGTACCACAATGGCCTCAAGGCCTAAGTAATGTATTTCGACGTTAAGATCAGCTCTGTCTAACCTATGGCCTGATCTAACCCAATGCAATTCAGTTGACTAAAAGTGAACATGAATTTGAAAAATCACAAACTTATAATACTTTCTTTACTTAAAATTAGAGTTAATGCAGTTAGATACATCTTTTTGTGAAATCTTTAGCATACATCATCGAATTGACATGAAACGTTAAATGCCTTCTTTCTTTTTCAGTAAGATCCTGCAATTTAAAAAGCGAAATCTAACCAGGCCATATGACTAGCGCTCGAAATAATTTACCATCCATACCATACCATAGTAAATATTTTATCTCTGCCTCGCATTTTTGCGAAATCTTTAGTAGAAAGCATTGAATCGTCCCAAAACTGCAAGTCCCTTCAATTTATGAAACTAAATCCAACCATCAAATATACCTGGCTCTTGAAATAATTTACCATCATAGTAAATATTTTACTTCTACCTTGCTTTATACCTTTCAAATATATGTAAAAACCTTGAACCAACAGTTTTATATGAATTTTGTACAATAATTGCTCGCGATCCAAACAATACACACAACCTATACACACACATGTACACATTTGTATATGTACGTGTTTATATTTGTACGTGTTTATATTTTTTTATAAAGCTAAGCACATTTTGGCTACGCTCTTTCTATGTAAATGAATGTGTGTGTGTTAAACTTTAGAACGAGTTGAATTCTGCAGCCATCATTGAAATCCACAAAGCGCCATTAACTGCACAGCGACATGAATAAATATAGTAGTTATTTCATTTATTTTTCTCACCAATTATTCTCAACATGAGAAGTGGGTTAATATTTGCACTTTCCCCCCCCCCCCCCATATTTTTTGTGCGTGAGAACCAACAAAACTCAGTTGCTCGGTTGCTCATAACGAACGTTGCATAGATACTCGTACAACTGAATAATGTGAACACTTGTCGCTGTTTCATGCATGAATTTGTGCACCTCTTCGCCAGACCCTTGACATGAGTGTCACTGCGTGAACTGGAAATAGCGGTGAGCACAGTGCGAACGAGACACTTGCAACGCGGTAACCCTATTACGGCCACAGCAAGTGACACGTTGCCACAACTCGGCTGACTAGAATTGATGCAGTGGGCATTGTAGGCAGTAATGAAAGCAAGGAACATATTAAATTATGCAATTAAGAGAGCAGCGCAGAAAATCAATAGCAGGTATGACACTTTCAATTAATGTTCATGTTCATAGTTGCAAGTACGCGGCAGTTGGCAAGTGGAGCATAAACGCAAAGAGGGATGACAAGAAAAAGGCGCTGACAAATTGCTGCCTGGAAATCCATTAAAGGCGCCTGTCCCTTTCCACTTTGTTCGACTGCTTGCAATGTTGGCCAGAGCGAAGCGCTGAAGGCTATTTGGACGATTGCCAACACACAGTCACCGAATGCACCGCACGTATCCATCTGCAAAAAATCCGCCAGCTGCATTACGAACCAACAAATTTATGCTCATTACAAAGCAAAATAATAGCAAAATAATCTATTAGTACAGAGATAATAATTATTTCTCGATTGGTTGTAACTAATAGTGCTTTGTGAGTGGTTGTTGCGAGTCGAACAAAATATTGCCATGCGATATGGCGGCCATGTGGAAGACGGCCTCGCCGAGTATCATCGATTGAGTGTAATCGTTTCGTCAATATGACCGACCACAAACGGCGCTATGTATTTGTACATGATTATGTGTGTGTATGTATGTGTATGTGAGTACAGTCCAATGAACCACAACAACGTTGATTAAGTATAAAACTAAGCGAGTTATTAACCTCTTATGGAAAATATTACATAAATTGCAAGTTATTGGTTTTTGAGTTGCATTTTTGTAATACTTAAGTGAAGCTAATTAAAATTATAATTTAAACTTAAAATTTAGTACGAAAAAGTAAAAATAATTTTTTTCATATTTTACGTATACTTATAAAGCTAAGACTTTTAACACTAGAAAGACCACTGCAGTCATTTTGACGGTTTTTAATTTTTAAATATCCGTGTTTTCTTTAGTATTTCTATCAACTTTTGCTTTGGTGACTATTTTTTTTTTTATCGTGAAAAATTTTATAATATTTTAGAATTTACTTTGTGAAAAATTAGCCAAATCCAATATGTAGTTTTCGAGATATCAGCGGATATGATATGTAGTCTTTGGAAAACTTGCGGTCCTTCTAGAGTTAAGAATATGATAACAAAACTGTTTACACAAAATTTTCCAAAGCAGGCCCATTGGTTCGCTACTTTCTAGGTTAGGTTAGGTTAAGCTGGTTGGCCGAATTGGCCACATATAGACCCTGTTGGGTCCCTAGCCTCACCGGATAGTGTTCTTTAGGTTCTTTCTTCTTTCTAGGTTAGGTTATGTTAAGCTGGTTTGCCGAATTGGCCACGCATAGATCCTTTTGGGTCCCTAGCAATATTAGATAGTGTTCCTTAGATTCTTTCGTTTGGGTCCTTAGCGGTACCAGCTGGAGTTCCTTAGGCGTTGAAAGCTGGTAAAGTAATGATAACTTAGTGTTTTTATCGAAGCTATTAGACTTGATTTAGTGATTTGATATCAAGCTTGGGTACCCCACCCAACCCAGGAAATGCGGGCCTCCCAGTCATATAAGGCAAAATCTGACTATAACAGGACAGTAATATAGAATTTGTTCCAACGTTTTTGAGACGCCCTGCTCTTCTCATTTCCAGCACCCGTTCCAGCACTGCTATGAAACAGTGTCCGGTGGCGTTCTTTCTAAACCCTCTAATAAACTGCCTATTTACTTACAAAGTTTTTCTTGTATGACAATTGATTCAACAACTCAAAACTGCTTTCGATAAACTTTCTAAGAAAAGCAAACTTTTAGAAACTAGAGGGTTAAATGTGTTAAATGCAAAGGCCTTGTGGTCACATATGGCTTTGGGTCAGGCTTTAATATTTAACATGCTGCAAGTCAACAGTTTACCACTTTTTCTATAGCAACACATATAAAATGAATTGATTAATATTTAGTTTGTCAACTATTGACATAAGTTTACTGTTTCCTCTTCAGTCATTAAAAAAACATTAATTGTTTTATAATTCAATTTAAACAACTTCTCATGTCATACACTTCAAAAATCTATAATAATGTATACTTCTATAGTTTCAAAACTAATGAAAACAAGTGAAAAATTTTTAGATATTCAACTCTACAAAAAAGGCTCAAACAATTATTTAGAACAATTTGACAGTTTTCTACTCAATGCAACCATAAAACAGACTCAAATATTTAAACAAAAAAATTTTTTTCAACAGCACAAATTTACTTTTTTTCCACTCAATCAAACCATAAAAAATTAAAAAACGAAATTGTTTCCCACCCAATCCAACCATAAGAAAAGCTAAAATAATAAAAAAATAGTTTCTCAACAGCACAAGTTGACAATTTTCCCCTTAATCCAATCCAACCACAAGAAAGGCTTAAATAATTAAAAATTTATTTCCCCACAGCACAAGTTGATAGTTTTCCACTCAATCCAACCATAAGAAAAGCTCAAATAATTAAAAAGAAATACTTTCTTAACAGCAAAAATTTACAGTTTCCCACTCAATCCAACCATAAGAAAAGCTCAAATAATTAAAAAAAAAATAGTTTCCCAACAGCAAAAGTTGACAATTTTCCCTTAATCCAATCCAACCATAAGAAAGGCTTAAATAATTGAAAAAGATGGTTTCTTACAGCACAAGCTGACAGTTTCCACTCTACGGAACCATTAAAAAGGCTCATATAATTAAAAAACATTTTCTCAACTACTTATTACAGCACAAGTTGGCAGTTTCCACTTCATCCAACCATAAAAAACCTCAAATAATTAAAACAAACATGTTTCTTAACTACTTATAATAATTTAAGTTGGCAGCTTATCATTCAATTCAACCATAAAAAGGGCTTAAATAACTGAAAAAAAATTGTCAACTACTTATTTTAGAAGAAGTTGAGAGTTTCCCACTCAATCCAACCATAAGAAAAGCTCAAATAATTAAAAAATAGTTTCCCAACAGCACAAGTTCACAGTTTTCCACTCAATCCAACAAAAAAAAGGCTCATATAAATAAAAAACAGTTTCTCAACTACTTATTACAGCACAAGTTGGCAGTTTCCACTTCATTTAACTATAAAAAAAGACTCAAATAATTTAAAAAAAATTGTATCTCGCAAGCAGTCCAACTAAAAAATTTAACTGTTTAATTAATAAATATTTTCTCAACTAGTAAAGCATGTACTCATTTTATCAATCTATTTCAATAAATCTGCCTCAATCAAATTATCAATCCGTAAATTGTTTTAGTAGTTCCTCAATTTTCAAGTTAGTTTTTCAACTTTTAGCACAACTTAATATTTTCCACACTTAATTCTTCAAAAAAAAAACAGCTGAAAACAATTCATCAACAGTTTGCATTGAATTTCATTGTTTATCAACAATTTACCATGTATTTGTGTCCAATTCGATTCTTTCACTTGTCAGCAGCAACAATTCGAAAACAAAACAATGCCATAAAACATAAGTGAAACTAATTGAATTTACAATACTCTGCTGATTGTCACTAAAATAATTCTCAACATTTTTTTTATGACATTTGCTGTTTACGGGAAACTCACTTTGCACGCGTGCAACACTTAAATCCAACTAAATGCACCTGAGAGACTTATACAACCCACGAAAAGACCAACCACACACTGGAACGGTGAGAACGAATCAAACGCTCTCTGTGGCAAACAGACGCCAAGGCAAATGGGGGAAGATGGCATTCAATGGCGCGAGGGTGAAAACGCCAGCCAGCTGGGAAGGAGGTCGTGCACCACCAGCCAACACACCGGAAGAAGGAAATAACACAATGGCAGAGTCGTGTGTGCCAAAGGTCTTTGGGCCAAGGAATTGCATGGCATGTGGGAAACACTTGCAAAACGAAACAATGACGTACTGCCTGGTGGGGTTCGGTTGAGTGGAGGCACTGCAAATCAGCAAAGCTCCTGGCAATGTTCGGAGAATAGATCAATGTGTATTTATAAATTGTATTTGATTTTTAGTTCTACATATTAAATCAAAATTATGGTCAATACAAATGTAAAAGCTACAAATACATAGATGGAACTATTGTCATTCGGTTGTCATTAGCATATCAACGATATATAATTATGTAGTATGTGATGTATGTATGTATGTACATATACTTATATATTTTGTAATGTGTTTTCATAACGCAGCGATTTGAAAACAGCATCAATCTGTGTCGCTTTCTAGCTTTTTGCCATAACAAAAGAAAGGTGACCAGATGTCCTTCGGTTTTGTGACTATTGCTTGTAATGATGATCGAATATTTTTGTATATAAAAATATACTTTCAAGCTTGTATATTTCTAATATCTGGCTGTCAACATATTTTCCTATATTCAGGTTCAGATTTGCTTAATAAAAACTGGTTACCATTCATTGCTTCTGAACTCAACTCGACTTTATATGTTTGTGTGAGGGAAGTTCAAGCAATAGTAAAAATTAAATATTGAATAATTATTTGTCATTTACTCTGAATAATACACAATCCTTTCAAACTTGGTGGGGCTTCAAAGAAAATTTTTAAAACAAGACAATTCTAGAAAAACGTTGCTGTTTTTGCAGCAGCAAATTTTTTGAAGTGTCCAGCGCAGAAACTAATCGTAAAAAAGAGTTCGAGAGTGTGGGCCGCACTTTACTGTATCAGAAAGGGATTTAAAGGGTGTTGGGTTAATGCAATGGAGAAAGTTTTTGACAAAATATTTTTAATTTTTTTTCTATTTATGAAGAATAATGCAACCGTGTGAAAATCTGGTCAACCGTATACTGTGGTTCAAGCATTTTGTTTTAATTAACACTAGAAAAACCATTGCGGTCATTTTGACGGTTTTTCATTCCTAAATATCTGTAGTTTCTTTAGTATTTCTATCAACTTTTGCTTTGATGACTTTTATGTTTTTATCGGGTTCTACAATTAGTTCTACAATTAGGGTTCTAAAATTACAATTTTCCAAATCCGATATGTAGGTATGAAAAACTTACGGTCTTTCTAGTGTTAAATCGTCATTTTGTTTAACTGGCTAGTCATGAAAACATTTCCGGTAGTGACAGCCCAGACAAATTAGCTAAAAACGGCACAACTAAGACACAGGAACCGAAATTCACGGAATTAGGTTAAGTCCATTAAGTTTATATAAGTATACGGTAGAACGGCAGATAATGCCTAGGCAGTTTCCAAGGTGGATAAGACAGCGCGGCTGAATAAGAAGAGGATAGAATCTTGCAGCTCCTCTGTACTTGTCCAACTCTTTGCCATTGTAAAAAACATATTGGGATCTTCTATACTGAAAAAGTCTTCGATGTCATAATTAGTTCCAGATGGTTTGATTTTTAAGTAGAACAAAGTCCGGGCTAAACTAGTCCATGTGTGACTGTAGTTGCTTACGGCTGAGGGCTGCCTCTTCTACCTACCTAACTGGTCACTCAATTACCTCTCTAACTTTTAAAATTTCTCAGTCTAGAATTCTTTTCAGAGCCATCTGGACCGTAAATAGTATGTAATGGTTCCTTTAATTTTGTTGAAGAAAAACTCTGCACTCTCTACAATGTGTCTAGAAAATCTGGTCACCACATTCATACGTAACATTTTCAACTGTGTCAATTGTGCAGGTTTGGGAACGTCAATTTGTGTGCTCGTTTCAACACTGGCACTCGTCCATGTTTAGCTCATAGCAACGCCATAAAAATCAATAACAACACACATAATTTTTTGGCAAAAGTAACCACTCACGTAACGCCTCGACCACACGACCACATCTTTAAATTTTCTAGCAATTCGCATTTGCTTTTTCTTACCATTTTCTGTAGGTCCTTGGCGCATTTTTTCAGCTCGGCTCCGTTGTCACTGGCCGGCTGTCCATTCGCCGTGACACAATTACCAGTGGCGACAGCAGCGGCTGTCGCCTGTTCCCGCTGGGCGCTGACATCAGCCGGCGCATCGGCTGGCGCTGCTCCAGCGCGGCATGTCTCCTTCGGGCTGTCCGTCTTGCAGCCGGGATAGCACAAGTGTTGTTGTCTACGCAAGGACAGGGAACGCGTTAGTCCGGTTGCGGCCGCTTGTGAATGCAGCACCACTTTTCTGCGCGTACTAAAGCGACCGGCTACGCTGGACGATTCGCTGGCGACGCGTTGGCTCTCCTTGGCTGGTGGCGCTGCTGCGAACTTTGTAATTGCTGGCGCATTATCGTTCTGTCCTATGCGGGTGGTGTTTACGTTGTTGGCGTGTTCCATGTCCATGTCGGTGGCGTCGTGCTCAGCGCCGCTGTCATTGAAGAGTAAATTCGACTTTGTGCCGCGCAGTCGCAGTGAAGCGGAACGCCGGAACTGCTGTGCGTTTTTGGCCTGCACCAGCGCGCTCAATGGATACGGTGGCGCTGGCTGGTGATTCGACTGCGGATGGGGTATTTTCGTTGTTGTGGCTGTTGTTGTTGTTGTTGTTGCTGGCGGTGTTGGGAGGTTCTTGGGTGTGTGTTTGGCGTTGTTGGTGTCATCGGAATCTTGCATAAAGTCGGTTATTGGGTTATTGGTTGGTTTTGTCGTAGCATTCGTTGCATCGCTTTCGCTTTGCAAATGCGGTACAGAGTCGAGCGCCAGCGCCATCTCTGGTGCACTGGCACGGAATAATGACGTATTGGCGTTGGACGGCAATGATGACGATGCGGCTGCTGGGGCCAGTGGTGATGTCATGGGGCTGTCGTTTGAATGTCACGTTGCTGAAATGTGAAGGATGCAATGCATTAGTCGAGTGCGTTTCACTTATTTATGTTTGTTTGTATGTATGAATGTTAGCAGAAAAAAACTGAATTTATTACGTATTCAATTACATATAAACTCGTGCCAAATGAACTGCAGTTGAATGACTTTCTAAATATTTAATCTTTATTTGAGTTTTAAAGCCACATGTGGCTCTTGTAAACGTTTCTCAATTATAGCTTACAATACAACTTTTATTGAAAGCTTTATTGCAGCAATATTCACTTAAAAAAAGGTTTTGTAAAAACATCCATCAACTCCCAGCAGTTGAATATCCAACCAAATCGTATCTAATTTTTACATGCTCTCGATGTGCTCACATTTTACTCAAAGGCCTGTAAGCAATTCATTTCGAAATACACCCATAATTATGAAATATTTTATCGTCTCAGCATCAGTAGTTGTTGTGAATTATAAAAATCACTGCTCGTTAAATCCACAGCTGACGAACAGCCCACTTAAATGTCGGAATTGTATGCTAAGCTGTAATTAATTTTTTTCAAGTAATAACAAAACATTTTAGCTCAACGCTAATTAAAACTTTCTTCAATGCAATGCAACGCCTTTATTAAACAAGAAATACATTTGGCCGCCATGCACTATAATCCACAATTTAACAATCTGCAATTGTGTGCGTTTATATGTATTTGTGAATGCAAGCCTAATCGTTTGGCGGTTTTATTGTGTTGCATAGGGGAGCTGGGCGAATGCATCTTGCAAGTCAGCGGTGTCAGAGAGAGAGAGAGAGATGAAAGTTATGTATGCAAACTTTAATTCGTAAAAAAATACATCCTAGCAAGTTTTTAAGGCTTCTCAAAACAGTTATTCAGATCTTACGACCCACGCAATATATTTACAAATTTTTGTCCCAAATGTCCCCGAATAAAAGAATGATTTTAGAATTTCTACCAACAATTTTTCGGTTTAAACTACGTTCCGAAAGGGCTCAGACATTAAAAATTGCAAAATGTAGAACTTAATTTCTCAAAATTCAGCAATATTATAATTTTATTTTAATTTGCAATAGGAAATAATGGAAAAACATTTTTAAAAAAGTTGGAATAGTCGATTTTTAGATTTCATTGCTCGCATCAGTCTTTGCACAGTTCTACGGGATATTATTTTGGTGACATGAATATACTATTTAATAAAATGTTTGATTGTTTAAGCTGGTTTGTAATAAAAGTATTTCCGTAGAATTCTTTCTGAAATTGTCCAAAATTGTTCACAATCTGTTTTGACAAACGTTTCAACATCTATTAGTACAAGCGCATTTTTGTTGCTTAATAGGTGCCTTGGTACAACGCCCTCTTTGGGACTAAATAATTTTCGTAAAACTACGCGCTTTTTCTTATTTCTTTATTTTATTTTGTGTTATTTTATTTTTTTTTGTTTTTTTTTTATTGTATTTTATTTTATTTTATTCTATTTTATTTTATTTTTATTTTATTTTATTTTATTTTATTTTATTTTATTTTATTTTATTTTATTTTATTTTATTTTATTTTATGTTACTTTATTTTATTTTATTTTATTTTATTTTATTTTATTTTATTTTATTTTATTTTATTTTATTTTATTTTATTTTATTTTATTTTATTTTATTTTATTTTATTTTATTTTATTTTATTTTATTTTATTTTATTTTATTTTATTTTATTTTATTTTATTTTATTTTATTTTATGCTAAAGTGATTGGAGTTTTATCTAATATTTCATATTTGTTGAACTTACTTCAAGAAATTATATTCAAGAAATCCAATTATTGCTTTTCAAAAGATCGCGTAGCTTTTATTTCAATTTGTTTAAATTGTTTTGTATGTCACATGTCTATAATTTAAGAAAACGTGCACAATTTTTTTGTATATATCCTCTTGCTGCGACGATATTTTTTAATACTAATCAAGCTACAAAAGTTGTTCTATCACAACACAAAATAAAAAGTTCTTATAATACCGTTATAACGCTAACTTTCCAAATTTGCAATATTTGCTAAGCATCTTATTAATTTATATTTAATAAAATTATATATTTTAAGACATACAACTAGCATTAAGATATGGTTAGCCAAGAATGCATTTAGTTTTTCATTAAAATGTGAAATCTATTAAATAAAAGCGACCTGTTAAAGGATAATTGATGAGGGCATATTTTCCAATTCGTTTATTGACCACTTTTTTCCTTTGTCGGAACAATCTAACAAACACAGAACTAAGACATTATTTACGTTCATTGTACTAGGACTCTATGTTCCCTGTTAAGGTGCTCTAAATCTACCCGACCTCCGCCGATATCCGCCAAAGAGTCAATGTGTTCGCTTCTCAACACATCGATGCCAAACGTCTCAAACCTGATTTGGGCCACCACTTTACCACTTCATGTAGATATGTTATGTGGCTCTAGAACTCGATATACATATCTGAGCCCTGAGTAGGATTACTATAGGACTTCTGCAGAAGCTTCAAATACAAAGACTGTGATTAAAGTGTCGAACATATTCTCTGCAAACGTCTGTAAGGTTTTGGTAACCATTAACTGAATAAATTGAAATTGAAAATGTTTAGCGCTAGGAAGATTCCGCTTCTTCACATATTTCTAGGGGACAACACTTCCTGAGCTGCTTTGCGAATCGAAAGAAGAGGCCACCTTAAAATCGAATAAGATTCCTTAGTACCACCAAATGGTTTTCAAATATAGAAAGCAAAAAGAAGGATAACTCTGCATGGTAACAAAAGTGGCTTAATGGTCCAAGTGATGTCCTTGAGGCGGCCACTTTAGCTAAGTACCTGTCCAAGAAAATTTAAGTATTTTTGGAGATTAAGGAGATCATATAAAAGGTTTTTTATTTACTATCATTTCTGATATGTTGCCAACATTTTTTTTGATACCATAATTTTCAACGTTCTGATATGTTGCCAACAATTCTTTGTTTACAATAATCAATTTTCAATTTGTAACCAACCAACACACCAAAGTATCAGACTCTCCCCTATCATACAGGCGGCATAATTTGATGGACCAATGATTTTCGCTTGCTAAATATTTGTATGTAAAGATTTTCAAAAAAATGTTTGTGGCAACAATTTTCTTAATTTTCTTTTGTTTTGTCTTGTTGTGGTTAGTTGTTGTTTTGTTTTTTAATTATTGTTGGCTAATTCAGCTATTTGCTAAAGCAATGCGCGCTCAATGTAAAAGTGAAAATACAACAACTACAAATCGTACGCGTACAACTGCGCTTGTAAGCGTATTTACGTTGTTCCACACGATTGTGTGTAATGTGTAAATTGTGGTTAATTAAGCGTTTGACTCTTTTTTCATGTGTGTGAAAAAATAATGAAGAAATCGCTTCAAGCGGCAGACACAATTGAAAGCGGCCAAAAGACCGGAAGCCAAATGCGTACGCACAGTGGGCATTTAGAGCGGCAAAGCTGGCGGCCATATCGGCCAATGGCCGCCGACAGACGTGCTGTGTAATTTTCTGGCGCTCCAGAAGCATTTCCAGAAGTATTGTTCGTTAAAGCGGAATGCCTCCAAGCATTTTGAGTTGTGAAAGTGGCGCATAGCGAGTTGTGTCGAACCTTTATTGTGGACTTTTTGCGCGAAATGTTGCTCACCTTATGTGAATAAATGGGAAATTCAGTATGCATAAGTAATGCTATACGCTTTAAATGTCGCAACAAAGCGACAGGCCGCAGTTTGTGGTTATGATGCCGCAACAATTTAAACATTTTGCAATCGATACTAAGCCGCCGATCAAATTCTAATGCGCCCAATACAAATTAAAGTCGTTTATGTGCAGTAATGAGTGTACTCGCCAATCGGCGTCATGCATAGATTATAGTACGAAAAGACAACAAAGCACTGCTCACCGTAATAAGTGATAAGAAAGCACTGGCGTTCACCTTCCACCAAAGGCCGCTCACATTTTCCCCGCAGACTTAACGCTAAGAACTGATTTTCAACGCCAGCAATGAGCTTTAAAGCAGTCAAACAAATTTCAATCTGTTCTTTTGTACACTTTTCACTGACGACAGCTGTCAAACATTGGCTGTCGATTGTCAAAATATATGCAATTTTACTGTAATTTCAATTATTAACGCTGCACTTGTGACCAAATCAAAAGTTCTGTTCTCACTAAATGTTGATTTGAATTTTGTTTTTTTGTCACAGCACTAACAAAAGACCGAAACGCCAACAACACATCGTTACCGGCCACGTTGTTGCCTGCCGCTAATTATTGGCTTCACTTGCGACCAGACCAGACCGCACCAGACCCGACAATACAATAAAACGCGACATCGCAGTCCACGCTCGCAGTTCTCCAGCGATTTGTTACAGTTGTCGCGCTCTCGCCACATTTAATTGTGGCTGCAGCAATTTTGCTTTATCAGCAAATACATGTATGAAGGTACTTGTTCATATTGTTGTTGTTGTTATTGTTGTTGCTATTTTGCCTGCACTTGATAAGAGTTTCAAATGAAACTGACAACGAGTCGGCCCGTTCGTTCGGCATATAGTTTGTAGGTGTATGAGCTTAGTTCATTGTTTTAATTGAATTTTCATGTTGTTGTTGTGCGCGATCTGTTTAAAATGGAGCAAAAATATGACAACAGTATTCAAAAGTATGCATATGTATTTGTTTTTGTCAAGTTTCAGCTGTATTTGAGTTATAAATAAATACAACTGCTGAAGTACACATTTTCTTGCCACTGCATAAACCAAATGAATTTTAACATTTGGCCCTAAAACAAAAATTCAGAGTTGCCGTATTAACAACACAACTCGATATGTGCAAACAAAATTTATGTAGATATTTGAGTTGAAGTTAATGGCATTGGAATAAGATGGTTTTATGTTTTTGTTTTTAAAAGTAAATAATTTCACAACAAGGCAGCTTGTTTTGTACTGATTAAGGAAATTTAAAATTCTACTAAAGTTTGACTTCTATGATTTGTGTACAATTTGAACTTGAAAGACCACCACAAACTGAAAGTATCGAGTTTTACATTAATTTGTTTGTTTGACTTAAATCAAAGAAGATAAAACAAAATAGAGAAAGAAAGTAAATAATTTCACAACAAGGCAGCTGGTTCTCTACAAATTAAGAAAGTCTCAATTTCTAATTAATGAATTGAGTGAAAAGTTCAGTTCGACTTCTATCCATGACTTGTGTACAATTTGAATTTGATAAACCACCACAAACTGAAAGTATCGAGTGTTACATTAATTTGTTTGTCTGACTTAAACCAAAGAAGATAGATTAAAGTAGAGAAAGAAAGTAAATAGTTTCACAACAAGGCAGCTGGTTCTCTACTAATTAAGAAAGTCTCAATTTCTACTTAATGAATTGAGTGAAAAGTTCAGTTTGATTTCAATGACTTGCATATAGTTTCAACCACAACAAACTGAAAGTATCGATTCATTAAAAAGAATATAAATAGAAATTCATCAGCTATTCATCAGTTGTTATTGTTGTTGCTATTTTGCCTGCACTTGATAAGAGTTTCAAATGAAACTGACAACGAGTCGGCCCGTTCGTTCGGCATATAGTTTGTAGGTGTATGAGCTTAGTTCATTGTTTTAATTGAATTTTCATGTTGTTGTTGTGCGCGATCTGTTTAAAATGGAGCAAAAATATGACAACAGTATTCAAAAGTATGCATATGTATTTGTTTTTGTCAAGTTTCAGCTGTATTTGAGTTATAAATAAATACAACTGCTGAAGTACACATTTTCTTGCCACTGCATAAACCAAATGAATTTTAACATTTGGCCCTAAAACAAAAATTCAGAGTTGCCGTATTAACAACACAACTCGATATGTGCAAACAAAATTTATGTAGATATTTGAGTTGAAGTTAATGGCATTGGAATAAGATGGTTTTATGTTTTTGTTTTTAAAAGTAAATAATTTCACAACAAGGCAGCTTGTTTTGTACTGATTAAGGAAATTTAAAATTCTACTAAAGTTTGACTTCTATGATTTGTGTACAATTTGAACTTGAAAGACCACCACAAACTGAAAGTATCGAGTTTTACATTAATTTGTTTGTTTGACTTAAATCAAAGAAGATAAAACAAAATAGAGAAAGAAAGTAAATAATTTCACAACAAGGCAGCTGGTTCTCTACAAATTAAGAAAGTCTCAATTTCTAATTAATGAATTGAGTGAAAAGTTCAGTTCGACTTCTATCCATGACTTGTGTACAATTTGAATTTGATAAACCACCACAAACTGAAAGTATCGAGTGTTACATTAATTTGTTTGTCTGACTTAAACCAAAGAAGATAGATTAAAGTAGAGAAAGAAAGTAAATAGTTTCACAACAAGGCAGCTGGTTCTCTACTAATTAAGAAAGTCTCAATTTCTACTTAATGAATTGAGTGAAAAGTTCAGTTTGATTTCAATGACTTGCATATAGTTTCAACCACAACAAACTGAAAGTATCGATTCATTAAAAAGAATATAAATAGAAATTCATCAGCTACTTGTTTCATCAGCATCTATCGACAACAAGACATCAGTTATATCTAATTCATAAAACCATTTTAGGTATAAAAGCACATAAAATGCTTCACAACCACTTCCACTCTGGTTATAGCTCTCAATGTGATATACATATGTACTGATAATTTATATACTTTGATTTATATAGACTAACTGAGCTCTTAACTCTAAACATTAGGCAATTTGCTTTCGAAGCAAATAGAAATCTTCACAAATACTTTTGAATCCGTGTTAATCTACTTTCAACTCTAAACATTAGGCAATTTGTTCGCTTCAGTTGAAAATCTTCATAAATACCGAAGAAGTAGTCTGAATTGCTTTTATAAATAATGTCATTCTTATTGTTATTCTATTTTTAAGTTCTTATATTGTTGTTTGCCTAGTCTGCAAGTTCATTTACTGTAGACTTGAAATAAATGAAAAATGAAATGAAATGAATGCTGGCTTCTTATCGACTAAACCCGGCTCCTGTCATTACACCTAGTGGGTCCTTTTTCGTCCACCTGTTTGTATTTAACTAAGCAAAGTCCATAATTTTTCTTCTCTCTCCTACTAACTCAAGTAAAACCTTATCCCGGGTATGTTCTGATGATTAATGGTTCAGAAAGTACGCTCCTCTACGAACATTGATGAGCATGCATGATTTATTTTTGAATCCTCGTCATTTTCAGCGACCGAAATGAGGAAATCTGCAACCATCCACGTAGTATGAGTAACTTTTATAATGATTGTTGGCTATCGAACTTGATCGATCCCAAACAGTGGACTACGAACTTGTTATAAGGAAAAGCTTTATGTCAGTTTGACTATTTTAGGAAATTTTTATTTTGGTGTTTGAGTCTCGTTTTAAGCCCACAATCCTTCAATTTGTACAACAAAAACACAAATTCATACATTTACAAGAATATGTAACTAAATACTGTTCATGGCTTCATGAAGCATTATTAAACTGAATCTATCTCTGTCTCTAATTTTTATTTGGTACTCAAGAAAAAAATATAATGATTATTTTGACTACAGTTTTACTGTCTGGAAGTAAAAATCCTGTCATCGATTTTACAGTGAAACGCGCCTTTTTCCTTCCCTGTAACCAATATTTCTGAGAATTCAGAGAATCTCTTAGTTTTTTTTTTGTAAAGTTTTTAGTTTAGTTTCAGTTTATTAGAGTTTAAATTTAGCAGCCGTGAAAAAACCCTAAAGCTCTACAACAAGAACTGTTCAAAGCATTAATAAATCTTTAAAAAGAAAATATTATAAAGTCTACCTCTGAACGGAGACTAATTAGTTTATCAAACTTTAAATGAAGCCACCGTGAAAACCCCAAATAGTCTGCAAGCAAAAATATTGCAAAAAGACATTAATAAATATTCAAGGAAAAATACAAAAATAAGTAACAGTTTAAAATAAAAGTTATAAATAATAAATCGTTTTTATGGTCGTGTCTCTTACGACCCGGAAGGAAGCAAAAGCTTAGTGCGTTTCTTTTTACACTGCACAATTTATAAAAAATAAATTTCGGCATTCAAATATTAAGTAAGTAGTCAAATATTAATTATTATAAGAAATATTAAATAAAAATACAAATATTTCAATTAAAAATATTTATTAGTTTATTATTTCCTACAGATATGTAAATTTTTTCATTGATAATTAAAACAAAACATTTTGAAACTTATTGTTGCTGTAATCGAAGAGCTTCGCAATGAACCCAACGGGGTCTCTCAGCCGAAGTTTAAATGCACACTTCACTTCTATAACCAAACCTAATTTATCTCATTTACTTAATTACTTAATTTACTGATTTTAGCAATCGTTGTTAATTTGTTTGAATGCGTTTCATCAATTCATTGTAAATAAAAATAATTTCCTAATAAAAGTTGTGAAAGAATAACAACATCTTTCGCTTTTTTACAGGGCGTGACCACCAAATTTTCTGCGCTGAACTTTAAGGTAAGTTTTGATAGTAAATAGTTTAATGTTTAGATATATTTTCTAACCTTTTTTATAACAATATGATATAAGATGTGGTTTATAGATGTTGTTTAAACATTTATGAAAATTAAGCAATTTTTAAAAAGTCTTTCTTGGACCAAATCGAAAATAAATAAATTAAAAAAAATAAATTAATATATTTTTGTACTTGACTCAAAGAATAAAACTAATTATTCCTTTATTTTCGCAAAGTACTTTTTAGACCAAAATCTATAAAGAATAATTTCGATACACTCTTACATTTTATACTTTTAAGAATAAATATGAAATTGATACCAAATATTTACCGAAATATATTCTTTACAAACCAAATTTAATATTATTAACTATTTAACATGACTCAATGAATTTGCTCTATTTTTTTAAATTTTTTTATTTTGAAAAAGTCTTCCATAAACCGAAATCTATAATCTGGATATTAGTTGTTAAAAATTTGTTTTGGTTGTTTAAAAATTAATGAAAGTTTAGTGAGTTGAAAAATGTCTTTCTTAGACCAAAATCTATAAAAGATTAAAAAAAATTAAAATACTCAAAATTAAAATATTTTTCTCCCTGACTCAAAGAATGAACCAAATATTTTTTTTCAAATTTTTTATTTCTTAGACACGCTTGGATACGTTTTTCCATTCTATACTTTTAAGAATCAGCATCAAATTTATACCAAATATTTAGCGAAATATATTCTTTACAAAAAAGTTTTATATTATTATTTTATCTAACTCAAAGAATTTTTTAACTTTTTTTTTTTTGAAAAAGAGTTTCATAAACCAAAATCTATAAACAATTATCTGGATACGCTTTTACATTTTATGCTTTCAAGAATCAACATTAAATTGATACGAAATGTATACAAAAATATGTTCTTTACAGAAAATTTTCATATTTTTATTTTACCTGATGCAAAGTATGTATTTTATTTTGAAAAATTCTTTCATAAACAAAAATCTATAAACAATGATCTGGATACATTTTACTGGATACTGCTTTTATATTTAAGAATCAACATCAAATTGAAATATAACCTTTACACAAAATTAAAATATTTTTGTCCTTGACTCAAAGAATGAATCAACAATTTTTTTTTTATTTTGAAAAAGTCGTTCCTAGGGTAAAATATGATCACGATACGCTTTTACATTTTATATACTTGTAAGAATCAATATTAAATTGATACCAAATATATTCTTTACAGAAAATTAAAATATTTATTATTGTCCCTGACTCAAATAATGAACCAATTTCCAAAATTCTTCAAGAAATTACATTTAAAAATATAATATAACATTTACAAATACTTAAAAGAAGTCATACTCATACAAAAAAAAGACTTAAGTTTAACGTTTGAGTTTAACATTAAAAGGGGTTTCAACAAATTTGAAAGCTCAAAAATCCCATTCTGAAGAATTAATTCTAATCTAATCTTCCTAAATTGAAGACTTGAAAGAAAACACTTACTTGCGGTTTAGAACTCAATTGCCTCAAATTATCATAACCCGATTTGAATAGTTGAACCACAAAGCTTGATTTTTGTCTCTTTATCGCGTTGCTTGCAATGCCACACTATAACGGTTTCTATTTAACAGTTCTTTTATCAGTTGGCTATTTTTTTTTTGTTTAACAAAAGTTCACTGTGGTTCCGACGCTGCTGCCGACAATGCTCATCCACAAACAAAATGCAACTGAAACGTTTCGGCCGATTTTAACCTGGGCACCAGCACAGCAAAACGTTGAGAAAAACTTAAGGCAACGAAAAAAAAAACGGAAAAAAGAATTGTAAGCGATGGAAGAAAATATTACCCACCAAACAAACAATAAAAGGAAAAAACGTAATAACAATAAAACAAAACAACAACAGAGAGAAAAAAAAACTGCGGCAAAGTAGAGCTTGAAAATGGCGCGAGTAAAGGTAAAAACAATAAGCAAAGATACGGTGGAAACTACGGCAGGAAAAACAATACCATTAGCAAGCGGTGACTTTTGCAATGACGCCGTGTCGCCGTTGATGCAACATTAGGCGGTTGGCGCGCTGTCGCTACCGCGCTGCGGTTGCTGCTCCACTGAGCCGCTGGCATGGGCTGGCGTCGAGGGTGCAGCGTCGAGCGGCTGCAGATCGTGCAGCAAATGTCGCCAGAACGTTGCAAAGGCTTCTGCTCGTCGCCGCGTATCACGTGGCGCCGATATTTGATCTGGCCGCCGAAAAATGCAAAACAACTTTCGGTTTTTGGCAGCGCGCCGCAGTCGCCGTCGTTCGTTGGCAGCATTCAAATTGCACAAATCAAATTGATAAGCAACAAAATTGTTTTGTGCTTTACACACTCACTAAAACACACACACACATGCAGACACACATTTACGCCACAATTCAATTTGGAATTTGTAACGCGTGTGCAGCGGCATGCAGATTCCTTTGTTGCAATGTCGAGCAATTAATTAAGCGCAACTGCCGGCCACCAACTGCATTTGCACACCGACGCCACATGTATGAATATAAAAATAGATTTCGATACTTAATTGCCGCGGCTGACGTTTGTGGTGGTGCGCTGGCGCACCGGTGGGTCTGCACTATGGAGTACGGTTTACGGCGTTTGGCTCGCATGTCAGTTACCTGCGCTGCGCAGCACGCCCGCTGCCACCTCGCCGTGTGATTTCTTGCGGAACGAATGTTTTCTGGAAAATGAATTTTCATGATTCCTTTGTGCGTGTGTGTGTGGTTGTTGGTGTGGAGTTGCGGTGAATGATGAGTGTGGGCAGTGTGGTGCTGGTGTGGTGCTGCGGCTGGTGCCGGTGTCGGGATCGGTGAACGGAACCACATGTCTGCAACAAATGTAATGCATGAATCGAATTGACTTTTGGTGGGTGGATCGACGACAGATTTCCAACTCGCTACAACTAGACTAAATTTAGTTTGAAAGCTAATGTTGCAACACTGGGAGACTCATTTATGTTGGACAATAATTACACATGCTTGATTTATTATTATAAGAAACTTGTTTTCATTAAACAAACTGATGAGTTCTATCAAAATGTAAATAAAGTTTGGCTTTCAATTATAGACTACGCAACATGGTCTGAAATACGATTTTATTTCTATAACATAAACGATTGATTAAGAATATCTATATAAGGACAAAAAAGATAAAAATTGGTTATATGGCACACCAGTTTTTTCTGCTTACTAACAATTAAAATGGGCCTAACCTAACCTTACAATTTCTCTCACTAATATACTAATATAATAAACTAATAACAAAAGTATGTTGAAAGTAAGCAACAACGCCCATTTCCAATTTCAATTTTTTCTTTGAATGCTAGCACAACATGATAGTGGTGCGGCCAAAGGGTTTTGGGGCTTCAAACGGCCATCCAAATATCTTTTAGTTAAAAAAATTGTGAGTGGTAAATATGGTTTCAAATGTTGCGTACAGAACCCCTCAAAATAAAATTCTGTATGCTAGTGATGGTGTGTACGGAACTCTTCGTCCCCTTAAAATGAAATAATGTGTACAACTGTAACTTGTACTTACTTAATTGGACATAACAACCCGTTACCGGGTTACGACCTGCCGCAAAAGCTCTCCCCAGCGCCTCTGCTTTGCGTGCGCCTCCTCCAGTTGGTCACACCAAGAGAAGATAGGGCCTCTTCAACTTGGTCCTTCCGCAGACACGGCCTCCCTTATGGCCATCGATCTCCAACTACCGCATCGAACACCTTTTTCGCCGGAGCTTCATCGTCCATACGGCAGGCATGGCCAAGCCAGCGTGGCCGCTGGATGTTAATTCGCTGTGCTACGTCCACGTTGTTTGTTCGTATACGATAGTCATCGTCAATACAAACAGGGTCCAAAGTTGTGCGAAGTACCTTCCTCCTGAACACCCCAATGGACGCTGTGTCCTTTCGCGATATTGTCCATGCTTCTGCGCCATAGAGGAGCACGGACACAATAAGCGTCCTGGTTCTGCATGTAAATTTGACTATATCGTTAACTCTGATTACATTCTTTCCTTTTACAACCGGTTTTTCAGCTTGCCACACCTTAATTTCTTTTTTTTAAATATAATAAGAAAATAAACTCATCAACCGCCAGCAACATTTAAAAGTGTCAAATGACTAAAGTCTCCACCTGCCCGAACACACCCCATCAACGCTCCCATTTGGTCGCACTGAACACACCACTCGGCTGTGACGGTGCAAGTTTGCTGCTGTCAAATCATTGAAGAAAGGAAATTGTGCTGTGTTGTGCTTTACTCGTTTTTGTGCGAAATTTGCCGGAGAATTTCAGAAAATTTCAATTAGTTACTTTTTAAAAAATCGCCGCAAAGGTAAGTTTAACACACTGAATTGTGGCCTGTCAAAGTTTATGCATTTTCACCGATCCACCTTGGTTTCGCTTCACAGCAACATGGATCGCTTGTTACGCTTAGGAGGCGCAATGCCGCAGGCAGCGCCACCAACAGACGCGCCCGTCGTTGACACTGCCGAGCAAGTTTACATTTCCTCGTTGGCCTTGTTGAAAATGCTGAAGCACGGACGCGCCGGTGTGCCCATGGAGGTGATGGGTCTGATGCTGGGCGAATTTGTAGATGACTACACGGTGCAGGTGATCGATGTATTTGCTATGCCGCAAACGGGCACAGGCGTTTCCGTTGAGGCCGTCGATCCCGTCTTCCAGGCGAAAATGTTGGACATGCTGAAGCAGACGGGTCGTCCGGAAATGGTGGTCGGCTGGTATCACTCACATCCCGGTTTCGGTTGTTGGCTGTCCGGCGTTGATATCAATACACAGCAATCGTTCGAGGCGCTATCGGAGCGCGCCGTCGCTGTGGTCGTCGATCCCATTCAGTCGGTAAAGGGTAAAGTGGTCATCGATGCGTTTCGGCTGATCAATCCGAATATGCTGGTGCTGGGCCAGGAGCCGCGACAAACCACCTCAAATTTGGGACACCTGCAAAAGCCATCGGTGCAGGCCTTAATACACGGTCTTAATCGGCACTACTACTCGATTAGTATTAATTATCGCAAAAACGAGCTAGAACAAAAAATGCTGCTAAATCTGCACAAAAAATCGTGGAAGGATGGCCTAACACTGGCCGACTACAATGAGCACTGCTCAATCAACGAGGGCACCGTGCAAGAGATGCTCGAGCTGGCGAAAAATTACAACAAGGTAATTCATGAGGCAATGGACAAAAAGCGTTTCGGAATTTATTAATTTTTTTATTGCAGTCGCTGGAAGATGAGGAAAAGATGACACCCGAGCAGTTGGCTATTAAGAATGTGGGCAAGCAAGATCCCAAACGTCATCTGGAAGAGAAGGTCGACAAAGTCATGCAGAACAATATAGTGCAGTGTTTAGGCGCCATGCTCGATTCGATCGTTTTCAAATGAGTACACAAACAGTTGAAGCATTTAATATGAATTTCGAGTAAAGGGTACAGCAAAATCTCTTTTTATGATATAGCGCTGCGCATAAATGTAACTTAAAAAACAACAAAATAACAAACTCCCACACAAATAATGAAATAAAAATGTTCTATTTTTTTGTATTTTATGAAATGACTTGCTGTACATAAATGGAACAGTGATTTCATGTTATCATAGTTGAGGGCAAGAAGGTGAGCAATACTAACTCAAAATTATTAATTATAAATTTGTTTTCTGCATTACGCGAAGTTATGACTAATGAAAACGAGGTTTTGATTGTTAGCTGTCGCCAATTATTATATTTCGATGGGAAGCAGAGTATAGACCAGTGATAAATAGGTATAGACTGATGGGAAGTATTAACCAGTGATAAATTAATAACAGAAAATAATCAATTTATCACTGGTTTAACGCTTTGATTGTTGCCATTTAAGAACTTGGCAGCACTAGTACACATCAGTGTGTATTGGCAGCACCACTCGCTGATCTAATCAGCTGTTTCAGTTGACTTTCATAGTGGTTGTAGCTTTTTTTGTTGTGTACTTCCCGTCAGCTTGATAAAAAGTACATGAAAAATTGGCAAAGGGGCTTTGCTTGGGTACGACGCTAAATCGAGACGGAGAGGCAAGGCGACATGTTATCAGCGCAGCAAATTTAGAAAACTAAGCACTGCCATCGTCGCATACACGACTCGACTCGAACAAATCCAAATAGAACAAGTAGGTTCGACGGTAACGGAAGTTGAACGTTAAACGCCAATTCGGATTAAATTCTCGTATTTAGACGCGGTGGCGGCACACAGAAAGACTGCACAGCCCAGCACGATGAGCACCAATTGGCGTGAACTGTTTCCCACGAAACTCACATTCGTGATCTTCTTGCTGTACATGTCCCTTTTCATAGGGCAAGGTAAACAAATAGCGCCACTTCGCTGACTCATGCAATTTCAATAGGCTTGCGCCACTTTTCTACTAATGGCAGGCATTTTCGTTACCGCGTCACAGGAGTCGAACAACTCGTACAGCTACAACACAGTGACGGTAGTGTTGCTGACGGAAATACTGAAGTTGCTGGTGTCCGGCAGTCTGTATTGCAGAGAGTACGTTTGCGCTAAAGACTTCAAAAGAGTAGTTTTACATATATGCGATTGTTTGTGTTTGCAGAAACAACTTGAAGAACTTGCTGCGCGATGTGCGCAAGGATTCACATGTGATGATGCTGTACTTTGTGCCCGCCTTCCTCTATTGCCTGTACAACAATCTGGCCTTTGTCAACCTCTCCACCTTCGACCCGACTACATATTACCTGCTGCTGCAGCTTCGCGTAGTAGTCACCGGCATACTTTTTCAAGTGAGTCTAATCAGCCTTAAACAGTCTGGTTGTTCGACAATTAGTTAATTTTCTTTTATCGCTCAATTTGCCGGTGCGGCTACCACATTGTAAGAAAAATATTACAAACATGTGCGGTCTGAAATTGGTTTGATTTGATTTTTTGTTTAACGCATTCGCAACCGCACATAGAGTTATACCTAAAAAAATCGAAAAATTATATAAACTGGTGGGGTGTGTGAGTTCAAGTTATACATATTGGTTGGTTTCTTTGTGGGTGTATAAAGTTATATAAAAATTTTCATGTTGATTTAACTCAAATAAAATTTGAGCTTTTTTCAATGAAAATTTGAGCATCACATGAGTAGAACTTTTAGTATTCTTTACTACAACGAACAAAACATAGGAACCATATACAAATTCTTGATTAAAGCATAATACCACTTGCACCAGATAGGCTTCAAGCTCAAATTGTGTAAGATTATGCAGATAACCATCTGAGAGCCTAAACAGGTATCTTAAATTAATTAAGATTATAGTTGATCCCAGTGGCGCACACAGGGGAGGTTTGGTGGTTAAACCCCCAAACACAATAATTGCTGGTACAAGATATAGTTTCGAATGGTATTCAACTTAAAAGTTGTACGCAAAACACGCCCAAAACGAAATCCTGTGCGCGCCACTGGTTGACCCACAAATCTGTTCTTTTACGCTCACTGCAATTAATTAATCAATTCACTATTAACACAGCGTAGCGTGCACAGCTGTAAATTGATTGATTTCGAGTGCCACTTGACAATAGAAAAAATTTGGCTTTATCTTCGTTCATTTGCTTCCGTCAACACACCGTCTCCTGAGAAAACGATTGTCGTATGTGCTACTAAATTCAATGGAACATACGACATTCGTTTTCTGCGGCGACGACACGTAATTAAACATTTGTTATCTGTTCGCAGGCTTTTCACAAAAGTCCAATAAATTACTTGTATGGCAATTTGCTAATTCAATTGTTGTAGCTGATAACATCGTAGACATTTCAATGTCGCAATCAGTCGAAATGAAAACTGTAATAGTGTGATCGGTTTAAAAATAGAAAATGAAAACAACAGCAAGTGCGGCGTGGCTCTTAACTTTTTTTTTAAATTATTTTCACAAATGAGTAACATGAAAATCTACTAGAAACCCGACCTATATTTTTATTAGTTTTCGCCCTCCTAATAGGGGTACCGGTTAATTCGTGCGGGTTTTTTGGGGGAAAATTGAAGCTTTATTGTGAAAAAATGGTTACAAATTTAATATTCAAAGTATTGTCCATCACTAGCTATAAATTTTTCCCATTTTTCTGGCAATTCACGAATACCCTTTCTGAAAAATTCGGCCGGCTTTTCCGCTATCCACGAATCGATCCAATTTTTGACTTCTTCATAATTGGAGAAGTGCTGGTCAGCCAGGCCATGTTGCATTGATCGGAAGAGATAGTAATCGGATGGCGCAAGGTCTGGACTATACGGCGGGTGGGGTAGGACATCCCATTTGAGCGTTTCAAGGTAGGTTTTGACGACCTGTGCAACATGTGGCCGAGCATTGTCATGTTGCAAAATTACCTTGCCCTGCCTTTGTTCATATTCCGGCCGTTTTTCGCGCAGTGCTCGGCTCAAACGCATCAATTGTCGTCGGTAGACTTCCCCTGTCATCGTTTCATTCGGTTGCAACAGCTCATAATAGATCATACCCAGCTGGTCCCACCAAATACACAGCATAACCTTCAGGCCATTAATATTCTGAACGGCCGTCGATGATGATGCATGGCCGGGGTATCCATACGTTGCTCGACGTGTTGGATTATCGTAATGGACCCACTTTTCATCGCCAGTGACAATTCGATCCAAAAAACGTTTGTGCCGTTGAAGCAGTTGTTCACACGTGAAAAATCGGCGTTCGACGTCTCTTGGCTTCAATTCATACGGCACCCAATGGCCTACCTTCCGGATCATTCCCATTGCTTTTAGACGATCGGAAATGGTTTGTTGAGCGACGCCAAGTGATTTTGCAAGTTCTTCTTGCGTTTGGGATGGATCTTGGTCGAGCAATGTCTCCAATTCGTGATCTTCAAACTTTTTGGGCTGTCCGGGCCGTTCATCGTCCTCCAAGTCAAAATTGCCACTTTTGAACCGTGCAAAACACTTCTGGCACGTACGCTCAGCTAGAGCATGCACACCATACACTTCCACCAAAATACGATGACTTTCGGCAGCCTTTTTCTTCATATTGAAGAAGTACTCCAAGCAAAAACACTATTCGGCACAAAATTCGACATTTTCAGAGTAAAAAAAAATATTGTTGTTTACGCTTCAGCTAAATGGCACATACTGATTCTGAAACTATATGACAATAGATTTCCAACACATATTTGGAAAGGTGAATCACTAGGGGTATTCTCGATGTCTTGCACGGAGGAAGAATTCGTAAAAATGCAACCGTGCAAGACTGGAAAATGCTACACATCGAGAACGCACAAAAAAGCACACATTGCAAATATTGCAAAAATGCCGCAAACTTTCTCCAATTCTTTTTAATTTGGTTTTCGGTTGATCCATTTCTACCTGCAAGCAAGACATATATGCAAATTATATAAAAAGGTTGAAATAAAACCAAATATAAAGAAAATACACTTGCGCCCACGAAGAAAATTAAATGGCTGCCGCACAATCGCGATGTCACACACAAAACAAGGGTTTTTGCGTAGCATGACATGCAAAAAATGCAAACTGTTTTTGCTTGTATTTTGTTGTTGTGTCGTTGCTCGAAATGCATGGCCATGTCAATTATGCATTTCGTGCACGATGTCAGGGCTATGCAAGACATCGAGAATACCCCTACTGTTCACAAAATCAAGTTACGCCATCTGTTAGAAAACCGCACGAATTAACTGGTACCCCTATTATATTTCTCACACTTGTTTTCATTACAGATAATCTTCAAAAAGTATCTGTCGCGTCGTCAGTGGCTGTCGCTGATATTGCTAACCATCGGCTGCATGCTGAAGCAGCTCAATCTGGGTTACGGCACCGACGCGCACGCAACACTGCCAACGCATTTTGGCAACTCGACAGTGGCGCAGTCGCAGGCTGACAGTGCCGCCATATTGAGCGGCAAGAACATAACCGGATTCGATTTTAGTCTCAGCGCCGTTCTGATACTAGCGCAGACAGTCTTCTCCTGCTTGGCGGGCGTCTACAACGAGTACCTGCTCAAAGACAAAGGCTCCGAGGTGAACATCTTCGTGCAGAATGTCTTCATGTACATCGACTCGATTGTGTGCAATGCACTGATTTTGCTGCTGCGCGGTGAACTGTTTGCCGCCTTTACGCTGACCAGCCTGCGGGCCATTTGTCGCTTCGGTGTGCTGATAATCATTGTCAACAATGCGGCAATTGGCATTGTGACCAGTTTCTTTCTGAAGTACATGAACTCCATACTGAAGACGTTCGCCAGCGCGCTGGAGCTGCTGTTTACCGCGGTACTCTGCTACTTTCTGTTCTCGATACCGATCTACTTGAATACCGCGCTAGCCATAGCGGTGGTCTCGCTTGCCATCTACCTGTACACGCAGAGTCCCGTCGTCAATGTGGGCAAGGTGCGGCCGCTGACGAGCCTCAGTGCGGCCACACAGGCGCCGGATCAACGGCAGCTGCTCGACCCGGACGACAAACCCGATCTCGACACGGACATCGTATAGCGAGCTTGGCTATGGGGGGCGACGTTCGTTCGCGTGGTGACGCGCGGGCGCACTGTGAATTTATAGCCCGACGGCTGTTGGGCTGAGGAAAATGTGCTCTAGCTTTAGGTTTTTTGTATAGTCACTTAATCTCCTCTGTATTTATATGCAGTGCATTAGTTTTAGGTTGTTTTTAGTTTTATTGGATACGAACAACAAAGGCTTTATGACAATGAGAGTAGTATAATATGAAAGCAATAACAATAACATTGTATTTAAATTTAGCTCGAACTCGACTGAGTGCATTGTGAAAAGTGCCTCCAGCTGTGCGGCAAACAGCCAGCATTGATCCTGTGTTGGCAATCAGGCAAAACGAATTTCACTACGTGTTGTTATTGGCGACAGATGTTTTTAGTATTGTTTTAATTAATGTTAACTTTATTCAGTGCTTGTGCTGGAATACAATTCGAATTGTGACAAATAAAAGTGTTTTACCAACATGAAGAATAACAAAAAAATTAAAACTTCAAAATGTCTTAGTTATTACAAAGTCAAAGTAAATGAAAAGTTCGAAATTAAATGCTTATAAATTTCAGTCAAAGTGAAAATAATCATCCTTAGCACTCAGTTTTCTTTTAGTTGCAGTTTCTAGTTTTTGCTTACACACTTAGTGGTAGTCATTTATACTTAAAAAATTCTATTCATTTGTTGTAAATCTTTCGTTAATTGCTGGTAACATTCGGACGGTCCCTGTTATGATGGCTCAGCCATCCAGAGTCAACACAACCCAACGTGGTAGCGCCCCTAATCCTCACCCGGTGCACTTTCGGGCCTACAGCGCTCAGCCATTTTCTCCAACTGTGTGTTGTTGAACAGGTGACCGTCACGGCAGTTCTCCTGATGTGCGGCCAGCGTTCCAACCGGTACTAGGTGCATGGCGTTATACATGCACCGCTCCAGTGGCGGCCCGCGGTAGTTCTTGCGGCACTTCATCATGTGGCCTGGCATGCGGAAGCGTATAATTTTATGAGCGCTGTTGTACGGGCAGACGCAGTACTCCTCGTCGTTCATGGTGAGTTGATTTGCTTAAATGATTTGTTAAAAAGGGGAAAAACTAAACCTCGTTTCCGAATTCGAGTTGCGCGCGGGTTCTCACAGCTGAATACGCGTTCAAGTGCTGCCAAGTTGTGATTTGTGACTCTTGGCGACTTTGAGTTGCCAAGCTTGAAGGTGATCAATGGGTTCTTCGTACCTAATTATTTAGAAATTAAGAATTTAAATTAGAAATTTGAAATTAGGCCCTTCGTACATAATTTTTTAGAAATTAGGTTGTTTTAAGCTAACATGATTTAATGGAAATGGCATATATATATATGCAAGTCACTTCTTAGTACCCACACTTTTTGATCCTGGGATCATAAAATTTTAACAGAGAAATCGTAAAAATACCCAGTAGGAATGAATATCGGCTTGCTTAAGCAAATCTTGAAATAAATTCAGTAAGCACCAAGAATGAAAAGACAATTATACAAAATAAAGACAAATTAAACAAGTTACAAACTAATTTCGACAAACGCAAATTTCATTGGTTTAAATTGCACTATGTACCAACTACTTCCAACAAAAATATCAAATTAAATTCCAAACATCATTGAATCGAGTTTATCACATTCATTCTGATATCAAGTGGTGTAATACTTGAACTACAAAAGCCCTTTTGCAGAAACTCCCCACTTTCTTTCAAAATCCACATACATGTAATTTCAACTGGAAAACATTTCAATATTGAATTAAAAAAATAGACTCCAGAACTGACATAAACACTAGACATGCTCTATTTGTTCTAAATACATAGTATATTAATTCGCACTTTAAATATGGATACACATCATTCATTTCAATGGACTATGTTCAGCGCTATCTCTTCACGGTCAAATTGGAACGTATGCAACTGAGCTGTTGGCGTTTACTTGACGTCCTTTGATTCCTTGGCGTTTTGCAGTGATTGTGTGATGAACAGTTTGGCCAACGATTGTGAGCAGAATTGTGAAATGTGCTGCGAATAGGTGTTGATTTGTCCCGAATTGATGGTGGCATTGAGTCTGGGTGGCACCGGCAGTGGACGGAACTGCTTGAGCACTTCCTCTTCCGGCATCGCTGATTCGCCTTTCGAGATACGGAGTGCATTCTCGGCAGCTTGCTTGGCCAGCGCACGATGTTTCTCCTAATTTTAGAAAGTTAAATTATTAGTTTCGCACAAACAAAAATAAATGTGCAACGTACCGTCTCCTGCTTGAAGACCACCTGCTGGTACTTGTTGTAGCGTATCGACTCCTGGTACAGCTCATCCACACGTTCGATCAAGCAGCGCATCTGGCTCTCCAAAACCGAAGCGGTGCCCAGATCGAGAAAGTTTTGTCCCTGCTCCTCGGGCAGCATCTCGTTCAGCTCGCTCATCATGATATTGGTGAGCGGCGAGTTCTTAATCACTATTGGAATCTCCACGAACAGACTCTCGTAGCCCACCTTTAGACTGCGCAGTGCCTCAGGCGCAAAGTCGCCGTCCTTGTACATTTGAATGGCTTGCGGGGTTAGGCGGTACGCCTTCAGGCAAAGGAAGCCGCGGCCCGATTTCTGCGTGTCATAAATAACAACGACCGACTCTTCGATGCTGGTCTGATAGTGATACTGCGACTCGAGCAGTGCCATCGACAGAAAGTTGCCCACATCGGAGCTCTGGTACCAGCCCACATGGAAATGATCGACGTTGACACGACGCAGGCGACGCATCATGGTCAGTTGATACATTTCTTCGTCCATGGTTTCGTCGCCGCTCTTCGGGAAGGGGAAGCAATTGGTGATCTCCAAGCACTTGTCAACGACCAGTCCGAGCAGTGCGCCCTGCGCCAAGTCCATGTTGCTCGACTCCTCATGGCAATGCTTGACCATTTTCATGACAGCCTGCAACGAGAGAGTAAACAAATGAATCAGTGGATGCAATGGTATAAAATATTCACAGGCAAATCAATGAACAGTTGGCAACGCGACCGAATGCTTTGGTTACTGCCCATGCAAAGCAAACGTGTGCAATTGTGACAGCAGCCTCAGACACCGACTTGCAAAAGCACTTTTCAGCTCTTAAGCAATAAAGAGCAGCAAACTTTTTGTGCAAATCTGTGCTGCAGCTATCGAGTTACGATTTTCACTTACCAAACCGTCACATTGCACATAATTAATTGTGCTATCGACTTCCTCGGTGCGTCCACGATTACCTCCACGGCTTGCCATTTTGATGTCAAATGCGAAAAGAGAGCTCGACAATTGAAGTGAAGTTGGTTGTGGAATGTGCTGAAAAGAAAACGAACCGACAATAGTGTTGCCACATTCACTAATGAGATTAGAATGTATTTGAATTGAAAGTTTCTAATAGTTTTGTATTGAATTTGTAACAAGATATCTCGGCAGTACATGAGTAAGGAAATTTCTAGTTGAGGCTTACAGTGGTGCGATTCCATGATCAATATGATTAATTATTACAATCACTGATTACTTGGTTTCTGGTCAAATTCCATGAATCTATTGATAAGTATTTAACTTCTTAAAAGTTTTTTATTGAGTAAATATAACTTGCAAATCGGGTTTGACCCCAAAAAAAGGACTAACATAATGTTTTCTACCAAACAACATTCAGAAAGTATTGGGTCATATAAAAACTATGCGTAGTTTTTTGTTACAGAATGATGTACCAACACAAATCTGGTAGCACTTGTTCGAAAGGCTGTATTTCAAGCTACATTTTGCGTAAAAACAGTTGTGTAATTCGTCGCTGGTGTAAAAAGCAGTGATAAATAATATCACTGGTAAAAAGTTACATTGTGGAAGAGATGCTACTCGATTCCGTTCCGGAAATTTCCTTATCTAAGATGTACCTCGCTCTGGTCGACCAGTCACTGAAAAATCCGATGAAATTTTATAATTGGTGGAGCAAGATCGACACGCAAGATGTCAGGAGATAGCGGCGGCACTATACATCAATCACATGACAGTTTGGAATTATTTAAAGAAAGCAAGCTACGCAAAGACTCTCGATGTTTGGGAAACACATGAATTAACGGAAATAATGGTTCAAACAGAATCAAATCGTCGGACGAATTTTACGCAACGAAAACTGATGGCGCTACGTCCGTCGTCATGAAAATACGCACAGTGAAACAGAATGGGTGCGAAATTCGCATCAGCTGTTTACAAAAAATATTCCTGCAAACACGGCAAACACACAACTGTCTTTTATTTTGAGTGAATAAAAAGAAGAACATGAATCCGAAAATTTACCGCGTTGTAAAAATAGTGAAAATCATTAGTATAATGTTTATGGTAACGAAAGCGTACCTGATGATGAAGCAACTGCAACGAAGAAGATTGGTCCGGCCAGTTAATTTGACCAGGAAACAATTTGGTTTCCACACCGCTTGCTTCTCTCAGTTGAAGCTTAGCGATACCGGACATTTTTTCACCGCAACAAGGATGACTGTCGCGAAATTCGACGTCCTCCTATGCCTTATGCGGGAGAAGTTGAGTATGTTATCTAACAGAGAGCCCATCAACGAGGAAACACGCTTGGGCATTACACTCATGTAAGAACATTTAAAATAACTTGAACTCAGCTCAATGATTATTATTAACATATATTTAGGTACTTGGCACAAGGCTGCAGTCCCGAAATGTTGGCGTGGGCACACAAAATGGGAGTGTCGACAATCCGAGAAATCATATATGCAACCTGCGATGCCATTTGGACTGAGCTGCATCAGGTGTATGTTGCGCAGCCGAATCTGACAGAATGGGGTGCCATTTCAGACAAGTAAATTCTTTCACAGTTCACAGTTCCCCACTAAATTCTTCCACTTCGTGCGTGAATAGGTTCTACGTCAAAACAGGAGTACCGCACTGCCTTGGCGCTGTTGACGGCAAACATATCAACATTGTTTGTCCGAAACGCAGTGGGTCCCTGTATGATAACTACAAGAAAAATTTCAGCATTGTGCTCATGGCGACCTGCGATTCCGACTACACATTTACTTTTGTAGATGTGGGAGCGCTCGGGAGTCAAAGCGATGGTGGTGTGTTCGCACGCAGTGCATTTGGTCGCATGATACTAAGAAGCGATCTGGTGCTTCCACCAGATGACAATCTGCCTGGTAAGTAAACTTTTTAAGAGTGCTCAATCACGTTGTAATGGATACATTTTACATATTGCAATCTAGGTACGGATAAAACGTTTCCATATTTTTTCGTGGGAGATAACGCCTTCCCGTTGAAGAAGAACCTCATGCGCCCCTACCCTGGCCGGTGCCTGTCCGCCGAGAAGCAGCATTTTAACAAGAAACTATCCGCGGCTCGAGTGTACATTGAAAATGCCTTCGGCATTTTAGCGAACAGGTGGAGAATACTTCACACCTCCATTACCGCAGCTCCGAAAAATGTGGACAAAATAGTGCTGGCAACGGTGGTTCTCCATAATTTCCTAATGCTGGATAGAACCACCGGTTACTTCAGCGATGAGCTGGTGGACCACATCGAGAATGGAGAGTTCGTACGAGGAACGTGGAGAGACGATTCGGAGGTGTTGCAATCCTTGCGCATATCGCAAGCGAATAGATCGACTGCAGAGGCATTCGCAACCAGGAACGAGCTCGCGCAACACCTTTTCCGCTACGATTAAGATTTTATTCACCGACGTTCGTGCAACGACGACTAATAACTTCGACAGACGCTTCGAGCTAATGGCTCAATCCGCCTCCCGACATAATAAATTCTCACCCGACAACGCCACTGTTTCGGTGATCCCCTTCCAAATCTCAGTCTTCTTGATGACATTATTATAATTTGCTGACGATAGGTCGAAGAGGCACTCTTTCTTCATAACCTCCTCAATTAGGAGCTCCGGTTTGTCCATTTTGTAAAACATACAACTTTTCAACCTGAAAGTAGCACAAATCAGAACATATTTACCGAATTTTGTGTTTGGTTATTATTTTTGATTTTCACGCACGACGCTGCGATAAAATTATAATTTGTTCTATTGTCGGGCGACCGGTCGTCGGCCGAATATCGCAGTCGTCCTCGTTGTGGGCAATCACATGCACTGCTGTGTGTTTAAATTTTGACAGCGTACGTTCGTTGGGTAAAATTTGTCCGACGATTTGATTCTGTGGTATAACCATAACTTTTACTGACCGAATTACCGTTAGCGAAACGCTGCTCAAATGCAATGAAATCGAACCACTTTGAAGTGAGTCATTACGGGCAATCAAAAGTGGATTCGATACGAAAATATGCAACGCAAGCGATCATGGTCATAGTGCAGTGACCCTTCACAAATGATATCAAAGCCTGGATTGGATTGGCGGCAAACAAGGTTATGTTGAGTGTTTGGTTGGATTAGAAGGTAATTGTCTATTACGAGCTGTTCCAGCCAGTCATTGCTCTTAACTTGATCGCCTGAACGAAGCAGGCAAGGAAAAACGACCAAAATTGGCCAACAGGGAAGAGGTTATGTTCCATCATGGCACACCCTTTTTTGATGACGAGGAACCAGTTGACGAAACTCGTTTGGGAAGTCTTAATGCATCCATCGTACAGCTCAAAGTTTGCATCGTCTGACTATCATTTGTTTCGATCTCTGTAAAATGCTTTTAATGGCAACAAATTGACGATCGAGGAGCCGTTAAAAAGCACTTGACCAAGTTTTTCGCCGGTAAACAAATGAAATTCTACACAGATGGAATTGGGAAGCTACCCGAAAAATGGCAAAAGGTCATAAATAATATTGGCCAATATGTGCTAGATTGAAATTGATTTTAAATAAAGACAATTTTTGTTCAAAAACAAAAAAAAACCGTATATATTTATGAATTTGTAATATTTATGAAAATTTAAAGCAATTTTTGCAACAAGTCGAAATATGTGTATGTGAAAAATAAAAATAAAAAGCTTAGGAAACTTCGGGACGCATGAGATAATCGTGAGGTTGGGTGGGTACTTTCGTTGGTAGGCAGAGCATTAAGTGTCCTTTGCCACGTGTATTATTCTTTGGCTATTTGCATGCCTCTTCCACACACTTGCCACCCCTCTCTCTAATTCCAGGCCATCTGCATATTTGCGCTTGTAAACAATTTGAAATCTACACAAAACAAACAAGCAAAACACACACATTTGTGGTCAAATCGTACACCCACCAGCATGAAAACTTCCCTTATCAACAGTTTAACTCCATTTGTCCGCTTTGGCTCTCTTGCTCGAGCGGTTTGTGTGCAATACGCAGCCGCAAACAGTGTCAAGTGCTCCACTGCAAATCGGCACCGAACGATACCGTGCAGCGCGTTGAGTTTTTCTTCTAATTTCGCGTGTTGAATTTTTGAATTTCGCTTTTTATTCACAAGCTAAAGCATTTCGTTTTACAACAACAAACAAATAAATAAATAAGCATATTTCACTGAACGCAACTGGACAGAATTATGCAATGCATTCACTCATAAACGCTTACGATCTGAACGAGCGCCTGATGGGCGCCGTGCAAACGGGCAATTTTCACAATGTGCTGGAGTGCTTAATGGACGGGGCAAAGGCAACATTGGTGTCCACTTCCTGTGGACGCACCGCCATCGGCACGGCAGCGCTGGTGGGCGATGCCGAGATACTCGAATTGCTGATACAATCTTGCGAAGAGCCGGACTTGGACATGTTCAGGCGAAGTGAGTGCGTCCGAAAAGAAAATCGATACAGCCTGCCCACACAATAGTGCGCATAGTTTAGTTTAGCTTATCGCTGACAAGGAATGCATATTTATAGCATATTTTTGTGTTTTATTATGGATATGCAGTCTTGATTGTTTATAAAACATTGCGAAAATGAAGAAATCAATAATATTGAAAGCTAAATTTGCATTTAAATAAACAGATATTGAGCATTTGTGACAAACGTTGCGTTCTACAAATTAACAAAGTTGAACTACTTGGACATTATTACTTAAAATCATTCTTATTTGTATAACTTATAATTTCAAATTAATACATTTTATGCCAGAACTATTAACTGCAAAGGCGATAAACATAAATTATAATCAATTTAATCATTTAATCAGAATCAGTCTTCTAAAATTGCTTTGTTCTACTCAGTATTCTGACTAAAACTTACTTAAAAACCATAAATTTCGAACATGTAAACCGATTCACACAGCAGAACAGAACTCAACAGCCTAGCTTTGATAATGTTTTCGAAACTACTTCGAAGTAATGAAGCAATTCTGAGTCTCAGTTTGTCTTGATGGATGACATATAAGTAGATAAAAGCGGAAAAGGGTTGTTTTCTTCCAAATCTCTGCATAGAATGTAAAATTGGTTAATATTTGTTGCATATTTACAAAACAAACTGATATGGAAAACGTTTTAATTGAATTTAACGTTCAATTTAACTACTTTTTTATGACATCAAGTTTTATTTCTTGAGGGTTTTAAAAAGAACAGGAAAACAGGAACAGGCCTCTACATTTTAATTTGTTCAATTTTGCTTTACATTAGAAACAATTAACCGAACCAACCCTAACCTAATTGTAGTACAGTGGAATTACTAGTTAAATATTAGGCTAAACTAACCTCACTATGGTTCAGTGGAACTTCTTAATAAAGATCAGGTTCGGTTAAAGTTAAACTACCTAGTAAAACTTTTATTAGTTTGCGTGCATTTAATAAATTTACTTGACAAAAAGTATGGAATCAACTTTTGGAGGAGTTACATGTGCCCAAGTTTTTTTTTTTTAGAAAAATTTGAATTTCATATTACAAAAAATAAAATAATATTTCAGATCGTTCTAATTCCATTGAGATGGAGATTGATATAACGCCCGACGGCATGGACAATCTGGAGTGGGAGGACGAGTTCATTGAGCATTATGCCAACGGTGAAACGGAGCAGAGCTGCCCGCCCGACGACATGGAGGAGCATACGTCGCTCTACTACTACTATGCCAAAACATTCGAGCGCACCGGCGCCATTATCAACAGCATGGGCGAGCTGTACGCCGAGTCGAGCAGCCGGCACGCACAGCAGGACATCCACTGCGTCGATGCATTGCTGATGACGCCACTGCACTATGCAGCCGCCTGCGGCCATGTCGATTGTACGCGCATTCTCATAGCGCATGGCGCTGCCGTGGATGCCGTCAACAGCGACGGCTACACGCCGCTGCATGTGGGCGTGGCGTACAGTGAGGTGGTGCAGCTGCTGCTCAAGCACGGCGCCAATGCCAATGTGAAGACATTCAACACCGGCGAAACTGCGCTCCATTTGGCCATACGCAGTCGCTGCATTGCGGCGGTGAGTGGAAATTCCTCGGCTACGCTTAGATTCAATGATGTGTGCACAAGCAGAATTTTTACTGTTTTCAGGCAAATGCCATACTGCAGACCGACGTCAACTTTAACGAAACGGACGACATTGATCAGACGCCGCTCATGTGCGCCATTGCCAACGATCTGGACGGCCTGGCTGTGGCGCTGATCGACAAGGGCGCACGCTTCAATCTGCAGGACAAGGAGGGCCGCACGGCGCTCTACTACGCAGTGCAGCAGCACAACGTGCCGCTCGCAGCGCGACTGCTGCAGCAGGGTGCGCGACGCATCACCTCGCACTACCTGCTGCACCATTGCGTGCGCTACAACATGCGCGAGATGGCCGAACTGCTGCTGGAGAGCGGCGAGAGTCTGAACGTGCGCAACAAGGACGGCGTCACGCCCATATTGCTGGCCATACTCAGCCAGAAGGCCGACATGCTGCAGTACTTGCTCGAGGTGGCGGCCACACAGGTCGCGCAGGGCAAGGCGATGGTGGATCGTGTGGAGAACGAGCTGATCATTGCAGTGCAGTACATCGACACGCTGCAGGAGTTCAGGCCCATTGCGCACATACTGTTTGCGCACAGCGAGGGCCGCTGGCTGTCCGCCACGTTCACGTCGACCTCCTGCTCCTGCTACATACCGTACTGCCAGACGCCGCTGGCGCGCGCAATCATGCTGCACAAGTTCGACATTGCCGAGTTCCTCATCAAGGAGGGCATGGACATTTCGCACATCTGTCGCGACCACGTGCTGAACAACCTGCGCTCCACCACGGCGCTCGGCTACCTGGAACTATCGAAATTATTGGGTGAGTGTTAGTGGACAAAATGAAATTATCGAATGCTTCAAGTGGCACACAAATTCTTACAGTACATGCGGGCTTCAAGTTCCCGTACGCGCGCTTGCCATACCCGTCGGCCTGGTCGGCGGACAGAAAGCGTTTTGAGGAGGAAATGCGTCAGCTATGCAGCAAACCGCTAACGCTGCAGTCGCTGGCGCGCATTGTCATCCGCCGCCAGCTGGTTGCAATACTGACCAATTCTGCTGAGGCTAAGCAAAAATATCCAACAACGAAGCAGGAATCGGGCCTGAGTCGCATGATTCGAGCGCTGGAAGTGCCCAGAGTGCTGCAGACCTTTCTGGCCAACTTCGATGATTGTCCAACTGTGATGAATAAACATTTCCAGGCGCCAGCGCTGCAAAGTATCCAGGAGCGCGCCGAAAACTGAAGCTGTGCGGAGGAAGACACTTCCGCAGCATTCGTAGTTCTTTGTATTACTAATCATGAATTTAGATTTCATTCTTAGCATTAGGCTATTTAGAATCGAGTTTTCCTTGTGCTGGCGAACGAGGTTTTCCCAGTCAAGTCATAAGAAGCCAATTTTTTAGATTTATGATAGTGCTAGATGCCACATTGACGTTTTCTGAAAAAGATATTTAACCAATCCAACCCAATTGTTAACCAATAGAAGTCCTATTAGAAAGTTCAAGTACAGCTAGAATGAAGGATCTGATTTTAGAGATTGAAAGTTTTACATTTAATTCAAAGTGATTTACAAAAAGCAGGTCCGGTTCGCAGAAAAAATTACAATATCATATCATTTGCTGCTGGTTCTGGTCTTTTGGCCATGGGTTAGATTGGGTTCCTCACGATAGCAAACCAAAGTATCAATGTTATCTACTTTCCTCTTATTTTCATGATTGTAGCTCTTCCACACGACTTTGCAGTGAAATTTTTGAAAGAATTTCGTTACTGTTCGATTGGCGTAGAGTTTTTGCCAATTGTCGAATGACTTCGATTGAAACGTTTGTTGGGTGCATTTGTATATCGTTGTGTATTATTGAATTTATAAAGAAATGTATATACATAAACATTTGTTCTTACCAAAAACTTTATACATATATAAATATTAAATTTTATCATTTTTTAAATGTAAATGTATTTAATAAATGTTTTCCATTTTTTTGTTTACTTTTTATAGTCACATTTGAAAGCAAAAGCAAGTTTTTAACATAACTCAATACGCAAAAGGGTTAACACTATAAATGCGTCGAATCGTTTCAACTTCAACAAATAGCATTTTAGATATTATGAATGTCGGGAGTGCATTTTTTAAAGCATTATTTGCACGTTTTAAAAGTCACAGCGGGAAGGATATTAAATTTTAGACAAAAATGAAAATTGTTCCATTTAAGCAATTGAGTCAATAAATTACAATTACAACAGTATGCGAAACAATATTTTTTTCGGCTTGCAATTTTTTTACTTTAGTATATTTGATCGAAGGTTTTGTTTTAATTTATTTTGGCTTTTATCCAAACGACATTATACAAAAGAATGATACGAATAATTTCGCTGCTGATTTACGTGGGGTATGCGCAGTTGTTTGTTGTGAAAATGCATTCTATTACATTACATTACAATCTATTTACGCTTCAATTCTCTACGGTTTAAGCAACAACTTGAAATCATCATTGGCGTTCTCCATTATGTACTCGTACGGAATTTTATCCTTCTTATCCTTAATTTCCTTCAACTTGGGCTCCTTCTCAAGCAGATACTTGCTGACATCCAAGTGGCCACGCATGGCGGCGCGATGCAGCGCCGTCTGGCCGTACTCGTCCTGTATGTCCAATTTGGCTTTGGCTTTGACCAGCAGCTGCACAACATTCAGGTGGCCTGCAAGCAAAATTGAAATACAAAGTAATGAATTGCATCGAACAACTTCAGTTGGATAGCTCACCCATCATGGCAGCGCGGTGTAATGCGGTCGCGCCGCCTTTGGTCACCGCATTCACGTCCGCCTTGCCGTCTTCAATCAGCATTTGACAGATTTCGACATTGCCATTGCGCGCGGCATAGTGAAGCGCGGTGTAGTCGAAGTCGTCGCGGTCCATCGAGCGACCCCTGGTTATGAAGCGACGCACGCGTTCCGGCTCATTGTAAATCACTGAAATTACAAGAGAAAGTCATAAGTACAAACAGAATGAATGCGTTGACTCAGATCGACACCTACCGGCATTCCAGATGCCGCGATCGAACTCCATTTCCGTGAGAGTCTGTTGTGCTGGCGCGGCCTGCTTGTGGCACTTGCAACTGTCCGCGTCGTGTTGATTCATTTTATTGCTTAATTGTTGTTCGATTTTCAATTCTTTTGATGTGGATTTCAAATTTCGAAAATGTTCAAGAACTCGTCTCAACCTTGTTTGCTTATTGTGTTCTGTTTTGCTTTTATGTCTCGCTCTTTCTCTTTTGTTCAATGATTAAATTGTAACACTTAGTTTTTGGGGGAATAGTTGTTTGTTTTAATTCCTAACAGAAAAAAATAATATGTATGTTTACAATTTTCTTAAACTGTAGTAGTGGTATTCAAAATTCACTTGATTTTTTCGTTTTCATTTATAAACAATTTCTATTTGCAATTTCAGAAAGTCGGTCTTTAGCGCTCCTCCGTTCCGTACTCTATACAATTTGCGTGCATTTAAATTTCGCGCTGCATTGTCCAGCTTATCTCGGCCTCGCCGCAACTACACACCACCTTGTAGCTCAGCTGCGCCAAGGTGTTCACCATTTCCATGGGCGGCACCGACACCATAACACCGTTCACCGCGCCCTTGACGCCGTTGTCGAAGCGCTTCGACAGCGCCTGAATTTCCATCTCGTTCAGGCCGAACACGGCGCACGTGCGGTCGTGCAGCGATCCCTTCACCGTGATGTACGTGTACGTCTCCTCGTTCTGGACAATCGGCACGGGAATGGTGACAACGTTCGCACACGTGTTCGGTACCGAGTTGGTCGAGGGGGCGTTTTGCGCGCACGTGGTGACGCACGGCGGCACCTGACCGGCAGCCTCGGTGGCCGCTGCGCTCGCACCGGCCGCTTTCACTGGAGCAGGCGGCGAATTCTCCATAATATTTTCGCGATTTGTTTCCCGCACGACACTTCACTCACTTACTTCTCGTATTGCACACGACTCGGAAGGGACACAAATAAAAAGGAGCGTTTGCAGCAGTGTCGAAAGAAGAGTAAAAAAGAGGTCACCTCGAAAAGGATGCTGTATCAAAAGTGTCTTACTTTCATTAGCGCAACAGCGTCTGTCCGCTAATCACGTATAACATTACTCTCTCTCTCTATCTCTCGCTCGTTCTAGATATGCGAATGGAATATCGCTCGATAGTCTTTTGTTGATAGGTATTTAGGTGTACGGGTCCGCGGCCACCGACTTGTGTGGTATGCTTGGCGCTTTTGTCTTTTTAGAGATTTCAAGTTTACTTATAATACATTAGCGGTTGGCTTTCGACTGGCTCGACTTGTTCGACTGTCGGACTGGGGCGGGGGAATTTGGGGGGCCGGTTGGAATGGGAGACGGCTAAAGGCGGGTATTGTTTATTCGGGCGAATCGACTTTGTGGTAGTTGCCCAGACCGGCTGCTTCACGGCCAATATTTGACAGATTCTCGCGCACAACGGACTCGGCTTCAAGAGGTTCTGGCTCGTGGAACTCTTTGCGCATGGTCCACATGTACTCGTTGTAGTCCTGCTTCACGGCTGTCGACGACGAGGCGACCACTCGAAAACCTAAGATCTAAAAATGCGAAAATCCAAACTTTAGTACTTCAAGTCAAGGCGTCAACTAAACAATCGAGCGGCCGAGCAGTGTGTGGGCGAAAACGAATATGTAAAAACAAACACAAACACAACAAACGACGCACATTAATTTTTACCGAAAATGATAAAAATCAAAAGGGGAAAGTTGTTGTTGTGGTTTGCGTATAAATTTTTTAAACACACCCCACTAAACACGGAATTCATATGCGCTAATGGCCAATTCGGGACACGCAAATCTGGGACCAGATAAGGACATGCGAAGCTCGATTGAAGCGAGCGAGAGGTGAATTTGGAATTTTACGTTTAATGGATGTTGACCGCTCTGACCTTTAGCTAATTAACGCCGCACGAGCATATAATCAAGAAAAACGAAATTACCTCAAGCGCAGACAGAATTCGACAGGGATGCACCAGATAAACTATTGTGGTCTCGTCGCTGTAACCGCCGCATGAAAACTTATTCAACTGCTCTATCTCATCCGCTAGAAATGGCAAAGAAAACGTTCGCATTAATATGGTGACTGCCAGACTGCCAAAGCATTGCAGTATTTTCGCCAAGGCGCAAATGATGCGTTGGAGAAAACCTTCTTGCTCTAGATGACTTTATCAAAGTAAAAAAAAAATAGTAACAATTAAACTCCAAATCTCGGAAAGCAAAATACAAACAATATGAGGATGTCTAAACGAATTGTGACGATAAGAAAACACAACAATACAACACAAACATTGTAAAACCGAGCTGAGAAGAATAAAGAAAAAAGCACAAACAAAAAACATTAAAAAACACACACACACAACTCGGATATATACGAGTAGTATGTATTACGCCGATGACATCAGTGCTGCGAACGAGGGCATGGCGAGGTGCACACAAAGTGGAGCGACAAATGACCTCATCTCCAGGACACTAAGCACCCGAAACTAAACTAAACTAAAGTTAACACTAATCAGAGAAATCGCGACACACTGCCCCACGAGACAATACAAAACATACAAGTACGACAACAACAAATAAGCATGTCAGAAACAGCCGGGGGGCCACTGTCCACGGTTCATTGACGCGGCAACCAGCAATTTTGTTGCAATTTCCTTTTCATTTGCGGCCGAGAGGCAATTAAGGAGACAGAACTGCACTCGAAGATTTGGTTGCGTCCGATTTGATTAGCAGCCGCACCTGCAACAAATTTTCACTGTGCTTTTGCGTTTTAGGTATTATCGCGAAATTCGGCACATTGTGGGCGTTTTTATGGGAAAGCTATTAGGAAAAACACTTGAATTACAGCTGCGAGTGCCTGTGGCGTTGTGCGGCACTGGCCGTATGCGTGTTACATAATTTATTTACACACCGAATGCACGCACCCGTGCAAATGTTGAATTTCTTGTTTAGTAAAAAATTTTCGTGTATTACTCACTGAAATTCGTCGAGAAAGGCAACAACGAAACAGCAACACCGAACGATCGAATAAAGATACCTAGCAACGTTCGCAGTTGGAATGAACGGGAACGACTCTGCCCGATGCCAGTTCGATTCATCCAGCGCGACAGCAACTGCAGCTACGTTGGGTAGTGTTGTTATGGTTTGTTGTTGTTGCTACTGGCTACTGGCATTTGCGTTGCCGGCGCTGCGTCATTGCGGCCATAGCACGGAGAGTTGCAGGTATATAGAGACACAGAGAGTGGGAAGGGGGAGCTACGTACATATCTCTAATGCCGCCTCAACCACCCCCTCTTTGCGAGTAACTACAACGAAAGTAGGGTAAATCTGTGTAATGTGGCTAAGGGTCAATAAAAAAAATTATGTTCGCATGTGTGACATTAGTAAAACATTGAAAGTGGAATGGGGAAAACATGAAGTTTGAGTTGCTCTGTTCACGTTCCAGAGGGTGAATATGATGAATGAAGGATTTATAGGTTTTACTGTGAGCAGTTAACCGACCAAACAAGTCGGCACATCATGCATTGGTCTTTACCGTTTTCTATGAAACTGGAATAATTTTATTTCCATAAAAAGTGCTGCTTTTGAAACAATGTTCGCTTGCAGCGTTTTGCATTAAATTTTAACAAATATGAATTATTTTTCTAATTTAGACTGAAGCGTTTCAGATTAACTTACGAAAAGTGTAATTTTTAAAGAAATATAATAATAAAACTATATCTTGCAATTTATTGAAAAATTATAATTTTTAAATAAAAAATTAAATAGAAAATTTTAATTTTGAAATACAAATTTATTTATTTGTGGAATATAATTTATGAATAAGCTTCTATGAATAACCTTTTTCAACTCTTATATATATTATATTTATATATATATGTATGTATATATTTTTTTTTTTGCAAAATTCTAATAAAATCTATACATTATTTTTAACTTAACATTTTCACCCCGTTTCACTTTTATTTGTCTATTGTACCCTATTTGTATAAAACTCAACAATTGAAATTTTTAAATTTGTTTTTGTTTTGCTTTAGATATTTGCATTAATTTCTTGTTTAATTTGTTTTTGTTTTGCTTTAGATATTTGCATTGAAAATACGCTTTCACTTTGTCGTTGTTGCCATTTATAACGATCAAACGATCCTGACCGACTTACACCCTATATCATGTAAAGGTTTATGTGCCGTATCCATTTTTATTCATTTTAAAATCTTACATGAATTAAACAGAAATTATTAAGTAACATAAAATATTGCCAAACGAAATTTAATGAAAACTTATTTACAATGCCTTCAAATTTGATGGGCTCTGCCTATTTTCAGCAATAAGCAAGAACAAATTACTATTTAAATTATATACAATATATATAATTATATAAAATTATAGAAAACTGCGACCAAATCTAGTTTTAATGTGAACATAACATGCCATAACTATGGATTTATTTATAAAAAACTCTAGAACATTTAACTACAAAACGAAACAGAGGCAAACATGCAAATAAGCAAACAAAGGCTTTCGACTTTAAAAATAGTTTGGGAAAAAGTTTCAAATGGTTCAATAGTTTTTGAACGTTTTGCAAAATTCCCAATAATATTGGGACATATTAACACATTGGACAAGTCAGGGAGTTGTAATAACTGTAGAAAAAAACTGTATAAAAAATTATTAATTATTAAAAAACGCATTCAGAGTATCATCAATCGTTTTCTTCTCAAAAATGTCTACCAATACCCTTTCTCTTTATATTCCTTTTCAACACACTACTTTGCATTCTTAGGGATATCTGGGAGGTGTAATAAGTGATAAAAAATAATTATTAACTATTAAAAACTTAATTCAGAGTATGATCCACAAATGATTCATTTTCAACAATGTCTACCAATAACATATTTCCTTTGCTTCTTTAATACAATGGTCCACGTTTTTAGGGATATCTCCGGATATAATTGATAAGAAATAATTCATAACGATGCAATGATTGTAATGGGTAATGAAGATGAAGTTAGTTTTTTCCTGCATAATTACAAAATCGACAGGTGTTTTCGGCATGCGAGTCTTCAGTAAACAAAAGACGTTAAACCATGCAGCAACAGATTGACTTCAGTTCTCACATTATAATCTCTACATCAAGTATTGACAATAAACTTATTTTTATTTTATTTTTTTATTTGTAACCAGTCGTGTTATCAGGATGAGCGATTGAAAGATGAAAGCAACGGCAATCTCTCAGCAAACAATAAATTGTAAAAATAGATTTTTAAGTGGCTGTAAGTGGGCCGCACTTCAAGTTGTGTTGTTATTTAACTAAAACTGCCCATTCATGCAATAAAGTAGGCGATTGAGTAAAAATTACACGAGTCTAGCCAAATATTGGCACATTTTTACAGTCGCTGTGCAACATAAAGCCAAAAAAGCAGCAAAAACAATTTATTGATTTATTGGGCGCTGGCCACAATGTTTTACAGCCATTTACGATGATCACGAATAGTTGAAAATTTGCCGGGCATTTAAAATGCAGTTTCAAGTGCTGAAACCCAAATAAGGATGAGCTCAATGTGTGCCTCTACTAAGAGAAATTCTTTTGTGATATTTAAATAAAAAAAATCAAAAACCAATACTAGCACTTGAAGACGAAACCAAAATCAGAGTGCGAAACAAAAGTGGCAGTAGTGATAGAGCTAGAAACGCGTTGTTACCTTTCAGTCCGGAGACCAGCACGCGCCACGGATACTTGTGGCTATATGAGGCTAAGTTACCGCGTATGATAATGTAGGGCATTGGTAATCGTGGTAAATGCGTCTAATCGAAACCGGATTGCGCTCGAACGACGGCGCTGGCGGCTGCACAAAATTGCTAATCGACTGGGCCGCGCGGTACGGCTGCGAGGGCGACGGCGTGGGCGGAGGCGACGGGCTCTGCGTTGGGCCCCAGTTCGAGAAGACGAGATTTACGCTTTTGACCGCGTCGAAGCGTTCGCAGTGACTGAATTCAGCCGAATTGGACGACCGGCGGTACAGGTTAGCTGGCGTTAAAATTATTAGTTGCGGCTTGCTGCTGCCGTCACCAACGTCGCTGACACTCCTGTTGCTGTTATTGGCTTTTCGTGCTGCTTATTGCTTTGGTATTTTATTTATTTTTTATTTACTTTTATTTTGGTGTTTTGCTTGCTATGATTTTCTGTTTCTATGTACACTATTATTTTTCTATATGTGTTTTGTTTGAAATTTGTTTTGGTCAGGCGTAGCCGGTGGTTTCGGTGCGACCGGTGGCGTTCATGTTTCGTTCGGCCGTTCGTTAGCAGCGTGTTAGAAGAAAATATGAAATGTTATTAGTGACATTCAATGGCTTTTTTATGCAGCCGACAATTGCTGGTTGGGCGCTTTGCATTAATGTTTAACTACTTCAGTCGGCATTCAGTGAGGTATTTGCATAATGTTGGCGCAATTAAAATTGAAATGAGCTTGTGTTGTGTTCATGCGTTGTGAATAAGACGAAGCGAACGAAGCAAATATATAATGACAAATGTGGCATTAAATGGTAATTTTTAAATTGAGTTGTCTTCTGAGATACGGAAAGAGTTTTCGTCACTCAACAAGATTTTTTTGTTTATTATTTTTATATAACTGGCACAACAAACCATGGGCGATTTAAAGCCGAGCTTCCCCTAATCAGCCACGGCGATTTTACATGAGTCATGATACGAACCCACGGCTGCCTAACTAGCAGTTCATTGCACTAACTACAATGTTACGACAGTTATAGCATTTTCTATACGATTAAACTTTACAAAAGGTGTAACCAAAGTTGCAAGAACAGTAATAAACCAGGGGTCAATACACTTCAATATTTACCCTGACAGTGGAGTTAACCAAAGAAGATAAAATATATTTAGATCTTCTTTGATTATTGGCGTCACTGATAAGACTTGATTGTTTGAAAATCAAACTGTTATCAATTTGCATACAAAATTGTATTGGCACTATTTATGAAAATCTCAGTGGAAAATTTTATGGATAGTCAACACGCAACAATGCAAAGTGAAAGTTCCACCACCCACAACTACAACTCCAATGTCACTACCCTCTAGACTGCGACACCGAAAAACCCAACTGTTAAGCGGTTAAAACCGATGCCTCCATCCTATCGCTCACGTAGTGCTTGCGAAGTGGTCAAGAACCTTTACTCGACTATATCCAAACCTACAACGACACGCAAACAATAGTCTAATTTTCAGCCTCAAACAATTACACTCACCACTACCTGAAATCCACATTGCCAAATGCAGTCATCCACTACCAGAATCTGCCATCACCTGGCGCACACAATTCGACCGAATTGTGCTAACGAAAGCTTTTGATTACTAACGTAAAAATCAAATGTATTGTGCGTGTATAAAATGAACAAATAATTTGCATTAACTCAACAAAACAAGCAGCTATGCAAAACAAAAAGAGTTTACACTCGCAAACGGTGGCTGCAAATTTTCCTATCCACCGAAAAATTCGGCAGCAAATCTTCCAATGAACTCACCTTACCAGTTCCGTGTGTATTATTTTGGCTTTAAGCTGCGCTACATTCACTGCGTCACCTTATATTGCGCTTTCAATTAATTGCAAATTTGTTATGAATTTTCCTGAACTCAGATAATTTTCTTATTGTACGACTCGCGACCAATTCTCACTCAAAAAAGAAATTCCTTCAAATGTCAAAATAAAGCAGAAGCAAAGAAACAGCAATGAAATTTAGTGTTACCAGCTTGATGGCCTTTGTGTAACATGTTTTGAACTAAAACTAAAAGAAATAAAGATATGTATTTAAATTTATGACTGTATACGCCACACAGTGCTTCGATTCCATACAAAATTGCGGCAAAAATAGAAGGAGTACGTGAAATTCGCTGAAAATTTGCAGTCTAAGTCATTTTGGGCTGCTGACTTCAAAATTTGTGTTTGTTTCCAAAAAAATATATAGTTTAAAAAAAATATAATATATATGGTTATTTTATCATCACCGAGCCCAAACCGCTGGAGCTATAATGATGAAATTTGGTCAAAAGTTGTATTGTAGAAAGTCAACCCTTAAAACGAAGCGATTTCAAAAACGTCGACCTTGAAAGGGCGAAAGGGGGTGGTGAAGCTTATATGGACGGACATTGTTTTTTGGTCGGATTGTTAACAAATTGTGTATATGTATACTAAAAAAGCAATAACACAATGCATATTTTAGCGTTTTTCTAAATTCGACATTTAAAGGGTGGAAAGAGGGCGGTAAAGTTGCTTAAAGGATATATATTTTGTTTATTTGATATCCGTAGAGCTTAACATGGAGATGAGACAGGTGAATATGCAATGCAGCTCAATTTATAACTGTGAGGCTATTATAAAAATTATTCCTCAAAATTAGACCTTCTTCAAAATTAGACATTCCTCCTTTTTTTCAGAATATATTAGCGTTAAATCACATTTTAGCAAACTAATTCCATAATAATGGAAAAATTGGATAATATGGCTCATAATGGGTTAAATAGGCGTGCCAAACCTATTTTTATAAAAAACATTCATAGTTCGTGGCATTGACTTGGTTACACATTTTGGTCGCAATTTTTTTTTTAAATCAACATTAGTAGTTTCGAAAAAATTGAATATTTTCCAAAGACGCAGAATTTTTTTTGCGGACTTAAGAGAAGAAAGTCCATCTAAAAAAGGTCATTAAAAGGATTAACGCCAGTTCACGCCATTCGATTTAAATTTCCTCTCTAAATTTGGTTATTTTTAATTTTCATTGGTTAAAAAACATTCATTTTTGAAAATTCGTAAAAAAAATGATTTATGCTAAACAAAAAAAAACCGATCAGCGGTCTCGCTCCTATCAGAGTAGTTTTAATATTAAAAGAAATTAGTAGCATATCTACAACAACACATTTTCTACCATTTTTTTTATACAAGCACCTAAATTTCATTTTTCCCCTTTATACATTTTTGTACAAATATATCCGACTTTGACAAGCTAAATCTCCTAATCTCCACAATTTTTCGAGAAAGTATCTCGGATCCAGCTTAATTAAACAATTACCTTTAACATGATACTACTTTTGTCAAAATCCGCGATACTTTTTTTTCTTATTTTTGTCCACACTCGAAGCACTGTGCGCCAGTAAGAGCAAAAAGAAGTTAAATTTGATTTGAAAAATTTTTTTCTTAACATCTATAGAGCTTAAGTAAATGCAAAATATATTCGGTCAATGCTTACAATTGCAAATATCTGCCAAATTAAAAAGCTATACATACAAAATATTGTATGATTTATTTTTGACCGGTAAAAGCAATGTCTTTCAGAGAACGTAGGTGTCAAATATTCAATATTGCACAACATTTTCCCCATTGCTATCAGCTATTTTTATGAAATCTCTAAAGAATGTGGCACTCTTTGGAAACTGAAGTGAAAGCAAATACTAGAACAAGAGTACAAACAATGTTGCCTGTTTGTTCAACAAGTTAAATGTGAGTCTCTTCACATTTAACACAACGCTGGTTATGGGGTGGTGTGAAACTTGCGGTTTCTATCTTCGATGGAAGGATCATACTTTTGTAGTGTCGAAAGCAGCCTTCTAAAACGGTGCAAGAAATATTTAACTCCGTCAGATCTCTGCATAATTTACACCACTTATAGTATAGCCGACCACAAATGGAGTTTAACTCATTTTTGTGGTCGGATGCTTCAAAAACCTATTTGAATATACTGAGCCAGGTCCAAAACCGTGCTATTAAGTTTATACAGCTTTATTTATTCCTTGGAACATAAATTTAAAACACCGGTCGAAAGTTTGAAAAATTCGAATCTTCAACATTCATTTGGCCGAAAATACGAAACAAAGCACTGCACCTGCCTAAAACTTTACTATCTGATAGAGAATTGCAGTAATTTTTCAAAATGTTTATTCAAAGTCGTAAGTATTTATCACAAAAAGGCAGAAAATGTTGACAAGCACTTCGATAATGAGCAAAATTTTCAAAATTCTATAATCGCTGTATCGAGTGTTTAACAGCAGACCTGGCAGCACTGCCGTACTTGAGCACACTGATGTATTCCAAAATGACGAATGCAGCAAAACAAAGAAAACAACAATAATGAGTGATTATAAAAGCAAACATTTTCTGGCACAGTGAGTGTAGTATATTGTTTAGAACAGGTGAGAAGGCTGAAAAGCGAAAAGAAAAGCACAAAAGTCGAATACAGTCCATAAATAATTACGGTCAGTTGTGAAATATAAATAAATTCTCTGCATAGATTCGCAATTGAGCGCTGGCAAGCCCGAAGCTTCAAAGAGCAGGTACACAATTTATTGACGCTAGAGCGGACAGCAGCAGTCATTCGTTGCAGACGCCCCTTTGCGCGCGTAGGGAAGAGCAGATCGGGCGAACAGATGGTAAAAGAAGCGGACACCAAGAAGTGTGCATAAATTTAAATACGAATTTTGCTTTCTTTTTGTGAATAGCAGATGAAGTGAAAAGAGCCGTGAGCTGTGCGGGGTCAAGCGAGTTCAAGCATCAGCACTATTGCCCGGGAGTATAGAACAATACACACAGACGTCGACGTCGAAACTGACGTGGTTCGCGCAACACCTTCAAATCGTGGCTGCGCCTCTTAATTAATCCACATCGACACGCGGCGCACGCCATAGCCGACTACCAACAACCATCGCAACCATTCGATGCTGCGCGAATATTATTTCAGTCTGTTCCTAGCAGCCAGCAGCGACGCACCGAAAGATAAAAGAAATAAAGGGCAAAAACAGATGCAGAGCCAAAAATTCTAAAAAGCATTTGGGGTCAGAGCAGTTGTACAAATATTGAAACAAGCACAAAAAGCAATACTGAACACCAGATAGAAGCCATCGAAAAGCATATTCGGCCAGATAATAGCCACATTGCTGTGGGCATTGTCAAGTGGCGCAACGATTCGCTCGAACTTTGAAGAAAAACAAACTGAATTTTGCTTATAAAAATACATCAAATAAGATGCAAAAATTGGCTGTGTTGTTGCTGATGGCAGCCTGTGTGCTGGTCGTTAGCACTATGCCCGCCTACGCCGCTCTGTCGCCACATAAGCACGAGAAGCACACCAGCAAGGAGCGCGTAAAGGATGGCATCTATCAGGCGCGCGACGCACACCACCACGATGCCGGTGAACACCACGTGGAGTTCGATCATGAAGCTATCATTGGTGAGTAACAGGTAGAAAATCTTGCGATTAATGTACGAAACTGAATATTGAAATGTTGAACTGGGCACTTTAATATTTCTGTACAACTATATTTGCTTTGCTGCGAACCGCGTTGGACGTGTCAAATATTTTACCGGTAAATCAGCGAAACAGCAAATGATGACAAGATATTTAAATAGCTTTTTCGTAGAAATAAATTATTGTTTACATTTTAGTTTTAGTTTTGGCTTTCCGGAAAAAGCAACCATCTGTTCAAAGTGTAAACAACAGCTTTCTGGCGCGATGCTAAAAAGTACGCCCAGCGATAGGCAGCTGTTCCACGTCACACTAGTTCACGGAGCAGACGTGTCAATTGTGTCCATGGTGGTGGTATTTTTTTTAATATGAGGTTTCACAAAGCCAGTCTAGTCTAAAATTCTCGGTTTGATTCTGCCGATGTAAACATAAATATAAAATATACATTTCAGTTCTAGAATACTTTTTCAACCTTTTAGAAATCGCCTCAGAAATTTTCAGACTCAACGAGCCAAACTTTGGTAGCTTGATGATTCGTACATTAACCTTGTTTTCCAAATTTTATATGATTTTGCTTAAACTTTCTTCATTCATTTCTTCTAGGTAATGTCAAAGAGGCCCAAGAATACGACTCGCTTTCGCCGGAGGAATCCAAGAAGCGTTTGGCTGTGCTCATCAAGCTGATGGATCTGAACAGTGACGGCTTCGTTGATCGACATGAGCTGAAAGCATGGATTTTAAGGTCTTTTAAGTGAGTTTTATGTTGTTGATTAATGCTTTTACTGTACAATGCATCATTTCCCAGTCTCGTCCTTTCCTCACGCCGACTTCCTTTAAACTCTCTAACATTTGTGTGTTGCTGTGCATGATATTTTACATTTTTTGCTTTTGTTGTTTACGCGCCGACAATTGTTAACATACTCGTACGATATGTTAATTATGTCAGCAATTCCTCTTTCCAATTCTTGGTTTGTATCAGTTCATATGTCTCATGTCATTGATTTTCTGCAAACTGCGGAATCCGATGAAAACTCATTTCATTTACTAATACCGGCTTCCATGTTGCATGCAACAATTCGCGCTCATTGATTGCACGTATTGATGTAATTTTAAACGTACATTTCTTGCTTGTCTGTGCTGTGCAGAAAACTGGCCGAAGAAGAAGCTGCTGATCGTTTCGAGGAAATGGATGCGGATAGTGACAATCGCATTACGTGGAAGGAATACCTCAAAGATGTCTATTCTATGGAAGATGAACATGAAAAGAAGGAAATTATTGACTTCGACAGCTATGAGGACGAGCAGAAAATGATCTCCGACGACAGGGAGATGTTTCAGGGCGCCGACTTGAATAAGGACGGTGCGCTGGTGCTGGAAGAGTTCGTGCTCTTCCAGAACCCTGAGGAGCATCCACAAATGCTGCCGCTCGTGCTGGAGGCCACGCTGCGCGATAAGGACAAGAACCATGATGGCAAAATTGATTATCAGGAATTTCTAGGCGAGGCGGCCGAACACCACGACCGCGAATGGCTGCTGGCCGAAAAGGAGCGCTACGATCACCTGGACGAGAACAAGGATGGCCTTCTGACGGGCAATGAAGTGCTCAGTTGGGTGGTGCCTAGCAACGATGTGGTGGCATCCGATGAGGTCGATCACTTGTTCGTATCGACGGACGAGGATCACGACGATCGCCTGAGCTACCCGGAAATTTTGAACAACTACGAGACGTTCGTGGGCAGCGAAGCGACAGACTATGGCGACCATTTGCAGAACATTGAGCACTTTTCCGACGAGTTGTAAATGCATGATACAATGCTGAAGTGCTGCAATTCGATGTAGTAAACTTAACATAAGTGAATGGAGTGTAATCAGTCTTTAGTGCCGTAATGTTGAGTTCTTTTCAATATTCACTTTTGAGTTTTATGTTAAAATGCAAATTCCCTACTAAGGAAAAGAAATACAAGTTTAACTGTGCGATAATTCAAGTGGATGCTGCTCACTAATAAACACGGGCCGTGCCAGTGTGTCACTTACATATACTCCCCATACTTTGCGACTTAATGAACCAGTGGAATGCATAAGAATTGAGAGCAGCTCAGTTGAGAGATGAAACTTGCCATTTAATGTACAATGCATATGATTTATGATTTTGTTCAATTATCGCTGTGAACTGAATCAAACGTTTGCCATCGATCGAAGTTAAGTGTGCCAACGTAATCACACTAATGCTGCAGCATATCATATAAAAAAACAAAAATATTTGTCACCAAAGAGAAACAACCACTTAAATTTTATGGACAAACAAGATTTATTTTTACACATCAATTAAGTTGTTTGCATTACATTTAACCACTTTAAGCCAATAAGTTGCTATATTTCTATTCGACTATTTTAGTACTTATGCATAGTAACATATCTCAAATAGTTTGCATGACTAGACTTGCACTCGTCTTTTTTACTTTTCATGTATGTACAATCGTGCTACACATTAGAAATAAATAAAATCAAACTATAATAATTACAATGATACAAGGAAACACGTTTATGTATTGATGCACTTTACGCCAATTGTGAACTCACAAATGAAGTGCGTTAGTCGCAGGGCCACTGTCAAAGTTGCTTATATCAACTGCACACCGATGCTTGGAACAAAACTACTGCATTTCGTTTGCAGACTTGCACTTATATCACAATATTGCACCCAATAGGCCTGTTTACGACAACACTTGAAGAATTGCAAGCTACATTTTAAAACGTTTGTTATATTGTAATGTAAATGATGTACTCGTAGTGACTACTATTGAATCGATTTCAATTATTCATACTCGTAATAAATGCATTTTTAGTTATGTACGAATACTAGTTACGACTAAGTTACATTTCGAAAGTTCATTGATTAGTGTCACTGTGGTGGATTGTCACCTTGTGTGGAATGTGGGGTACTCGATTGCTGACGGACAGCTGAAGCTTAAAGTGTATTTTTGTTATGGCACAACAAATTTCACGGATACATGACGAATGCATTGCAAGAAAGCGATTTGTTCGTATGTGATTTTTGCAATTTAAAGCATAGAATGTTTTTTGGTTTGATTGGCAGATGTGTGCCGATAGCCGTAAGCCTTTCCACTAAGTAGCATACATTTTTGATTACAGTAGCTTCGTATTTAAAGCCTTCAGGCGCTTCAGGAGTTAGTGTTAGAGTATACAATTCATGCACAAATCACACAATATTCCATACATTACACAAATATGTTTTTTTTTTCAATTGGGGAAATTGTGTTGTTTTTTTTACTTTACTCTATTTACAAGCGGCCACACTCAATCCACGAACAATTCAAGTGAACATTTTTAGTGCTAGTTTTGCTACTGCACAGTGGTCGAGTTTCATACAAGAAGTAGTTAAAAAGAACAACAATAATATTGAAAAGTAAATTCAAATATAACTGCGAAATTAACTTAAAAAATACAACAAATTCCGAAAGTAAAAAAAAATTTAAAGATTTACAAATGTAGTAAGCAAGGTTGCAGCAAACTAAATGCCGCACTTGCGTCAGACCAATAAAAAAAAAATGTCTGTCTGTGACTTATAGCCGTTGTGGACACTGCTTCAACTTAATTCATATCAATGTATGCATTGGTCCGACATGTTTAGTAAAGTTTTGCCATTCAAAGACGAAGCACTAGCGCGCTGGCTTTTAGAAACACAAAACAGTTGATTTGGCAAATATGGGCGTGTAAAATATATTAAGTATTTGGACGACATAAAATAGTTGTGAAATAAGTTTCAAAACTTTGCAATGAGCTGGTGAAAAAAATTTATAAGAATTTTACAAGAATTTTATATGATTTGGATTGAAAAACATGACATCATTAAACTCATAATCACTATTAACCAATTTTACGACCAGCACATAAGCATTCACGTATAGTTCGCGTCCGACCACTGTGCGCCTTTGTAGTTCTTGTAACTGTTTGCTTTGAAGCTTTTGCCGTCTAGCAATGAAAGCATTTCTATATACAATAAAATTTAGCTAACCGTTGGCAAGTCGGAGCTGCCACTAAATTCTGCCGCTTCAGCATCTATTTAACCTAAAAGTCACACAAAATGTCATAGTTGTCCACCTGTCGCAGTGGCGCCACATCGTTGACCATCTCACTCAAGTACTCCGTTATGATGGGCGGCAATTTGAGATTGGCCAGGTCCTGGCGCGTTTTGATGTGCTTCATGATTTCCGCACGGCAGCGATCCTGCAGATTGACAAAGTCGCGTCGCGCGGACTTCAGTGTCATCTCGGTTTTGGCAGCTGTGGAGCAGACTATCGGATAGAGTGGCTCCTTCACCTGAAAATGCCAATCGTCATTACAGCATGTTCGCATGATCTGCATTGTGTGTTCATACCTTATCCAGGCCGCGGAACGCCACGCCCAGACATTTGCCATCCTTGTAGTACGTCAGAGTGCCCTCGATGCCGTCGAACAGTATGCCAATCACTGTGGCGTGGTTCTCCTTGAAACGTTTCGTGTACAGCAGCGCCACGCCCTTGTGCCACAGAACGCCTTTGTGCGATAGACCCCAGCCGTGTTCGTTCTCGCCGAGCATGTTGCGAAACGAGTTGGCGTGCAGTCCTGCAATTGGCCCAATAAATTTACATTACAAATAACCATTTACATTTGAGGGCTTTCTGAGCCGTAAGAGGATTGATACTCTTACGAATCAGTATCCCGACATTGCAATACCGAGGGACACAATCTCACTAAAGTTCAGCTTTGTCAAAAGATTTTAAACTGAACTTAGTAACAAAAGGAACTGGGTAGGTATAGCGGAAACGTATCTGATAGACCAGCATATGATATCATGGTACACAGATGGCTCCTTAACGGAGGAGGATACCGGGATAGGCATATACGGGCCGAGGATAAGATACTCGGAACCTACGGGAAAACCCACCACTATCTTCCAGGCGGAAATATCCGCCATTGAAAGGTGTGCTTATTTCAATTTGGCGAGAAGACACCGGAAATAAGAAAGATTGCTATCTTCTCCGACAGCCAAGCGGCAATCAAGGCTCTAAGATCCTACCAGGTGTCCTCGAAACTGGTTTTGGAGTGCCTTAAGAAGCTAAACGAACTTGGCCGTTACAACCAGGTCTGGGCACTCTGGGTTCCGGGCCACGCTGGCATTGAAGGAAATGAAGGGGCCGACGAACTGGCAAGGAGGGGAGCTTCCACACCTTTTGTTGGCCCTGAACGTTTTTGTGGTTTGGGAAAAGGTGCTTCTTCTATCCTAACGAGAAAGGATGAGATAACCAGAAGGAATCAATACTGGGAAAATCTACCAGGTCTAGAGCATTTCAAGATGGTTATCGGGACCTACAATAGGAAAAGATTCGAGGATTGCATGAACCTATCAAAGAATAATCTAAGGATTATCACGGGAATGCTAACAGGGCACTGCAGATTGAATTATCATCTAACCAAACTAGGAATCTGCATTACATATACTAGGAGACCATCTTATACCAGGTACGGACTGGGTATCCAGAGGTGTAGGAAGCATACTACAATTCCTCGTGTATACTGAACTCACTGACAGTCGGCGAAGTCCAAGAAGGGGGCACAATAGATCGACAGGTCGCAGTGCATCATCCCCATCAATAATAATAATAACCATTTACATACATTGCTACTTACTTGCATGCTTTGTGCCAATGCCGAACATGATGCTGGTGCCGAAGACCCGCTGCGACACGTGTAGCTCCCAGTAGAAGCGGCCGTTGTTTAGCGGCCGCTTGCCCTGCACGCCGGCCGTGCCTTTGCTCCAGTTGGGATGGAAGTGGACGGTGCGATTGTTGGGGCCGCTGAGCACAATCTCTTTCGAGCGATGCCGCTTGCTCCATGTCCAGTTGTCGTCGCAGCCGTGCTCGAGCGGTATGATCTTCTTGGAGGCGCCGCCGCGCCGCCATGCTGTGCTGATCAGTGACACTGCGCTGCCAGTTATGCCGCCGACACTCGCCGTGTGTCTCGGCGAGGAGTTGAGCGAGTTGTTGTCGTCATCCGAAGCCATGACGCTGCAGACACTGCCACTTGAAATGTAACCGTCCGCGTGGGCGGCGCACCAGTCTTGCACTTGGTGTCTACAATAGCATTTGTCTTGGTGTCAAAAGTGCAGCCGAGCTTTAAACAACACCACTGTCAGACACGGCTGGTGTTCAATGCGAGGGCCACCGACGCTGGTTGGTTGGTTGCCGTGCACACAGGTAACGCACACACAGCCAACTCTTAACGATTTTCCGAATTGTCCTTCTGCATATGCATGTACGGCAGGTATGTATGTATGCGGTGTGTTTGTATGTATACGATTGTATGTTGCTATCAAACCGTTGACATTCTTTCACAGTTCAGTGTGTAGGACGCGTCCGGCTCGTGTGCGATGGGCAGGTCAAGTTGATGGCTGCAACTGCGACAATAGTCCTCGAAGCCTTCCGCAGGTGACTGAAAAATGATGGCAGATAAGAAGCTTAAACAAGCGGCCAAAGTACAATCAATATTAGTCGAGATGTTTCCAACATAGTCGCCTGCTCGGGTTAGATTTACATGTTGGGCTATGTGGAAATCGAAATCAAATAAGACTTTTTTTTTCACCTTTCAAGTTCGTAAATTATTGAAAAATATATTTCACGTGTAGCGTTTCTGTACATTGGTCAAAATTTATATGAACAAATCTCTGTAAGTGACCATCTAAGAAAATAATTTCGATTTAATTGATGCCAGTTCTAAAAAAGGAATTTCGTTCACAGTTGCTGAATTTTTCAAATGAAAAATATTGCTGGTTTTGATAAATCAATCTATACACTGTGACTCTACGTACATAGTTATCCAATTGAAAATTCAAAACAATCCAAAAGTGAGAAGTTTCTGTTCATTAAAATTGCAAAGCCATAGTCTTTCGGCCATATCGAGGTAATTTTCCATTTTTCACGCTCTTGAAAGTGTTATTTTGTTTAAAACTTTATAACGAGATTTATTCAGATGTCGAGATATTGAAGAACAAAATTCTTTTTCCTTAATGGTAGTAAATGAGGTATTGAAAATTTGCGATAAAGTTGTAGTTACAAGGCATTGTTCTGCGTGAAATCGAGATGTTTGAAGCAAATACTAAAGAACTGATAATGATTGAGCCATCTACTTAAACTGTTTGCCTGATTTTTGTAGCTCACTCAACACTAGCTAGAGGACTCAACTCATCTTAAGTGCAGACTATCAATTAATTAATTAAATTTAATTTTTGATAATTAATTTAATTTAATTGGAAATATTTAAATCTATATCAATAAAACATTTGGTTAAACAAGAATTGCCTCACATAAAAGCATAGAGTATAGGACCCCCTGCGTGTTTACTCAAATTAAAAAAAAATATATATATATGCATACAATCGGCTTAGAACAGCTTAACCTCTGTAGACTCTGCGAAAGGAAGCAGGGAAGACTCCTGAGCAGTAGGCAGTATGTCGTAGCAGGAGACCACACCTGGGCCAACACTGTCTTGCAGTAGAGAATATTCAGCTCCTGAAACCCCTCATTAGTTACTGAACTTCATTAGGTCGCTGGGTCTCTACTCTATGTTCTCTATTTGTAGGGACACAATAGATCAATTTTGGTCTCAGTGCAATTAAAATCCAATCTAATCTAATCTAATCCAGTCTAGTCTAATCTAATCTAATCTAATCTAATCTAATCTAATCTAATTTATTAAAATCTAATCTAATATAATTGCTACTAAATATTTATTAAAAAAAAAAGGCTACATCAATGTTTTACTATCACCTTTTTTATGAATTAAAACTCGCAAGAAGTTTCATTTTTAATGCAATCTTACCTAGAAAACTCGTGTTTGCGTTGATTTTAGTCATGCAGCAAATATGACATCAGATTCATTCCTTCTTTGTGCTGCAACAATTTGCTACATGTGCCCGCAGCGTTTCACAAGTACGTAGTGGTTATGGTGGAGTTGGCAGCCGAGTCACTGTCCGCGGCCACCGTCGCGGGGGATGATGAGCGTGTCGATGCGGATGCGTTCGCCTCGAAGTAGTATGTGGTGGTTTCCAGCGCTATGCCGGAATCTGTTGTGGCAGCGTCCGAGCCTGCAGCTTCCTGCAAGCTGACATCCGTCCACGACTGGAAGCCACTCGATGCGGTTGCACTGTGAGTCAGCGTTGCAGTTGAGTTATGCGAGCTGGCCGCATGCAGAACGTGGCCCTCAATATTTTCGCCTAGGTCGCTGCCATATTGATGTGGGTGATTGTGGCATTGTTGTTGTTGTTGTTTTATTTGCTGCTGATAATCTTGTGCTGGTAGTAGTAGTGGTGGTGGTGGTGGTGGTGTTGTTGGCTGTTGTTGTTGTTGCTGTGGCTGGTGCGCGTTGAATCGATTTTTCAAATTACGTCTGAGTTCACGGTTTATTTTGCGCAATTGTCGCAGCTCTTGCGTTTTGTCGGCCGCAACGGCAAGTGGATTCCAGAAGCGTTGTTGCTGCTGCTGTTTCTGCACTTCCAGTTCCTGCAGGTGCAAGTGATGACGACAATAGCCCTGCGGGCTGTTCGCGCAAAAACGACACGTCTCCGCCAATATGCCAGCGGCGCCGTGCTCTCCGCTCCGCACCGTCGCGTAGCGCTTCCTCACCGCCTTGCCGTGTGGCTCCTGCTGCAGCAGGAGCTTGTGTGCGGCTGTCGATTCAGTGGCTTCCTTCAGCAGGCGCACATTCTTCGGATTGATCCATCGATCGTGTATATACAGTACGAGGCGTTGACAGTACAAACATATCGATTGGAAAAATAACAGCAACACGATAATCATATAGAAAGGGTGGCGGCTGTGGGGCTGGCTGGTGGACTCACTGGTGGCCGAATGTGTGCGTACGCAGCGCCGCTGGTTCAGACGATGGTGGAGGTGGCCAAGTGTTGTGGAGTTGCTGGGCGTTCGGTTTTCGTTGCTTGCTGCTTCTTATTCGATTTTATTTTATTTATTTTCTACGCTTTCGGGGGATGATGGCCGAATTGGTTTTTCTCTTCAATGACTGCCGCTGCAGATTTCGCTTCTTTTAAAGTTACCGTTGTCAGTTTAGCGTTGCATTGAAAACGAAAACTGTCACACTTTTACATATAACGTGTAAAAACTGCAACAAAAAATTACAAATTTTTCCTCAAGTTCTCCCCACGAAGGTGCGCGTCGACTTCTCTCGTCACACCGTCTGTATTACTCCATTCTAATTTGACTTCTGCCAACTGCGCGCATTTGGCGACGGCCATCTACCCCTGTTGGTGAAATCGACAGTTCTCCCAATAAGCATTTCCTGCTTATGCATGCCCGCACATTTTCCACCCCCAACTGGGCTGCAAGTGCGGTTCGTTGGTTTCGTTTCGTTGTTGTGCTTTGCGCACCATTCGTTGTTGAATGTTAGCGGGTTTTGTTTTGCTGCCGGCTTTCCGTATTCGCCCTTGCTGCCGTATCGCTTCAGTATGCCGCGGCCGCCGCTAATGTCCCCCAACAGCCCACTTCAGAGCTATACGCGCTGGCACACATACACACACATACTTATGTCTGCACAGTGCAAGTGCGTAACGAGTTCCAACCCTTGTAGTGATTTGGCTCTTGATTCTCACTGCCGACATGTTTGCATCAGAGTACAGTAATCGCTGGCGAACTGTGACAGCAGACAGCAAATTATATCCAAAAGAATGCTGAGTTAAGGTTTCAGTAAACAACACATCGAGAGAGTTTGTTGTTAGTTGTCTCAATCCTTCCTAAGAATGTGGGTGTTTCTAGCAAAGTTCAGCAGCGACTTAATGTCGTGCTTGGGAACACTATATAACCCAGAGAAGAACGGGGCCTCTAAGCGCAGTCTTGAGATAGCCAGACGAACGCAAAGCATGGGCTCCACGGTTTCTCTAACACGATTTAATTTGAATGGCCTGCATTCGTTCGACTCGGTGATACTAACTTTACAAACACGGTATCAAAATATTTGATAGGTTTTTTTCCAGCTTGACATATAGAATGTACTGTTTCACTTTCTTGCATGCTCACGTGACTCTTTCGGAACTCTATATAGGAACTAAGGGCAATAAGATCCTGTAACAGAGTCCAATTACATGTGTACAGGATGAAGGTCATTGGTATTTCAATCGTTTGACTGCCGACCTTAGAGGTCTCTCCAAGCAGGCTATGCCGCTCTTCGACTGTACAACACCTCAGACTTTGTCATGACTAGCTGTTAGTCCACTTTGTCATTGCATTATTTTGTCCAAGAACAGAATTGATTTGAACATTGCCTCTCAAAAGTTTCGAAAACACATCAAATCTTTCACAACAGTAGCTGAATGTCAAATTTAATTTCCACGAAACATATGTGTCATGGTGTTTCTTAAAAATCCATATCTATTGAACCAAAAATGATTGATCGAAATCGTTAGAAAAACGTGAAATAACTTTGTTTTAGAAAAGCCTCATTCAAACAATGAAAACTTTCGTGTAACTCTGTAAAATGTCCAGAGTTGTTATAACGAACGTCAGTTTTATTTGGAGTATGAAGTGTTCTTGTGATTGACATGAAGATTCAACATTTGAATAAACAAGTTTTTCGTTTTATTTGATTTTTCATGTAAAAATAATTATGTATTGCCTAAGGGTTTATTTTAATAGAAGTATTCGGTATTTGTGTTCGATTTATTATTTCATACAATATACACAGTTATTACATGGCTACTACAAATATTAGTACTTTCCATTTTCTCATTTTGCTTATGTTTACGTGCTAATATTACAATTAAAAAACAAGAAATTTAAACTGGCTGAAATTCGTGTTGAACAATGGCAGAATGTCGTGCTCCCACCTGGGCAAGTACTTTGATTTCTAATCAGTAATAATTTTTTGGCATTGGGCTGTTCTTGTGTTCATTGGTTGTGTATTTATTAAATGTTTCGTAACTTCATATTTTAAGGAAATCGTAGCTAGTGCGGCTCATTCTCTCTTCCTTTATTTGGCTCATGAAGATAATTAAAATTATTTTAAATTTACGTTGTAGGGGGGAAGAAAATTAAGAAGAGCTTATGTTGAGTTTTTTATACAAACTGAGCATCTGGACACCCGTTGCAGCAGGTTGCCGGCTTTGAGTGTTTGCATTGCGGGGCGTTGGAACTGTTCGTTGTCCTCGACCGTGACCAGCCAGAAGCTGGTCATTGTTTCGTAGAAATGGCAGTGTCCCTTTGCGCCGTTGCATTCGATGAACGGTGTGGCGCGGAAGTCTTCCAAACAGGAACCCGGCGATGATAGAGCCTGTCCACCACCGCCATTGCCCACGGCAGTGTGCTGTTCACGAAAACGAAAGGTAAAATTAGGTCGATGGTTACTTGTTGGTCGGATTGGCCACTTACCATTGCGAAGCTGTAGCCGATCCAGAGGCTTTCCCATCCATACGGACAGTCTGGAATGCGTAGCGATTGGCTGTGTACGGCTATCACATTCGCCGGCGCCTCACAGACGACGCAACGAGAGATGTACTTGCTAATTTCCTGACTGTTGATGGGCATCATGGGAATGGGTGCCGAAGTCGACAGCCAGAATGTCTTATCGTTTCTGGAAGCGTAGTTGCATATGTTATTTTGGCCACAGGACATGACCGGCAGTGTTGAGAAGCGGCGCACGCATGAGCCAGCGGATCCCAAGTCTTGATTGTGTGCGTAGTCGTTGCCGTCGACGTAGAGCATGGAGTAGCCCGTCCATAATTGAACGTGGCCATTCTCGCATCTGGGAATATCTTCAGATTGGCTGTGCTTGACCAACAAGATGCCAGTCAGGTAGTCTTGCGATTGCGAGCAAGGCGCACCTGGTTCACCCTTTGGACCTGGCTGACCCGGGAAGCCGTCACGACCCATTGCACCTGGCAGACCCAGTTCACCCTTTGGTCCGGGACGACCCATTTGTCCCACGAGACCAGTTAGACCCATATCGCCCTTCTCACCGCGTTCGCCTTGTAAGCCGATCAAGCCTCTGGGGCCAGGTGGACCTCGTTCTCCCTTTTGACCATCTCGACCAGGGTGGCCAGGTTCTCCCTTAGGACCTGGTGGCGGCACTAAGCCGGGTTCTCCCTTTTGACCTCGTTGGCCAGGAACACCGTCGCGTCCATCACGACCCTTTGGTCCAGTGAAACCTTTATCGCCCGGAGCACCCATCGGACCAGGTGCTCCATCTAATCCGGGTACGCCATAATCTCCTTTCACTCCCTTTAATCCGGGAATTCCAGGCGCTCCGCGAATGCCTTGTTCACCTTTGTCACCCTTTTGTCCTTCGAATCCAGCCAGACCGCGTTCGCCTTTAGGACCAGGGAAACCCATGTCACCCTTAAGACCTGGACCACCAGGTAAACCATCGGCACCGTCTCTTCCAGGCACTCCCATTTGTCCGCGATCACCTTTAGGTCCAGGTGGACCCATTGGGCCAGGTAATCCAACCAAACCGGGCATACCAGCAAGTCCAGGCAATCCTTTGTCACCCTTCTGACCAGCAGATCCAGGGAAACCTGTTTAAAATTTTCCAAAAACGAGATTGTTTATTTTGATTGCTACGAAAGCGGGTTTATATATTTTATTACCTTCTCGTCCGTTTTTGCCAGAGCGGCCAGGTAGACCTTTTTCGCCTTTGACAGCTGGTCCAGGCGCGCCGAGATCACCCGGCATACCGATCTCACCCTTCATTCCAGGTGCACCATTTAAGCCGGGTATTCCCTGTGGACCGGACAGTCCACGCTCGCCCTTTTGTCCGTTTAAGCCAGAAGCACCTTGGTTGCCTTTAAGACCCATTGGGCCAGGAAGACCGATTACACCGAATTCTCCCATTTCACCTTTGTCGCCCTTGATCGTAATAGGCTGAGCATCCCGACCAGCTGCACCAGGGAATCCACGTTCGCCTTTAGGTCCCACTGGTCCATTAAATCCGGCAAAACCGGCAGTGCCTTTGTCACCTTTGGGACCATTGATACCTGGCATGCCCCGTTCACCTTTGTTGCCCTTCGCGCCAGCATATCCTACAGGGCCTGGAGCGCCGGGTTCGCCAGGAATTCCATCCATACCCGGTGATCCGGGAGCACCTGCTAGGCCCATATCACCCTTATCACCTTTAGGACCATTCAGACCGGGGTATCCTGCATCTCCCTTTAATCCTGGCTGGCCGTCACGACCATCAATGCCATCTCGGCCACGATCACCCTTTTCACCAGGTGCTCCTGGACGTCCATGTACAGATAAGCCAGCTACACCTTTATCACCAGGCAAGCCCTGAGCGCCGGGTATGCCATCAGGACCTCTTAAGCCAGGAGGACCTGGTTCACCCTTTTGCCCCTTTTCGGAAGCATCTCCAGGCAAACCTTGTGGACCATCAAAACCGGGAAGACCTTGATTTCCCTTCTCACCATCCAATCCTGGGCGTCCGTCAGTACCAGGGGGACCCATTGGTCCGATATCGCCTTTAGTACCCATAAAACCTGGTGGTCCCGGTGGTCCTCTTGGGCCCGTCAAACCATCATTACCTGTCAGTCCACGTTCGCCTTTGTCGCCCTTCGTTCCTAGTAATTTGAAATAATGTCTATTAAATTCATCTGAAATAGAAAAGTGAAACGATAATATGTTACATACCAGGAATACCAGCTGGACCAGGTGCACCACGTTTGCCAGGAGGACCGTTTGCGCCTGGGAATCCTTTGGGACCATCATTGCCGGCAGCACCTCGTTCACCTTTAGCACCAGGCATACCCACCCAACCGGGGTTACCAGGCTCACCCTTTGCTCCATCTCGTCCTTGTACACCATCAACACCAGGTTTACCTGGCGGGCCGGGTGGACCTTGTGGTCCAAGTGGACCAGTGTCGCCCTTAGGACCAACCGGTCCCGTCATGCCAGGCTGGCCTGGGAACCCAGAATCTCCTTTATCGCCAGTGTAACCAGGAGCTCCGTCTGGACCAGGAGGACCATATGCACCAGTTGGACCGCGATCGCCCTTAGCACCAGGGAAACCGTCACGACCTTGTGGGCCGGGTGGACCAGCTACAGCTATGCCTTGTTCTCCCTTTTGACCGCGTTCTCCATTTCTACCAGGTGGACCTCTTAATCCATCTTTGCCGGGATTACCAGGTGCTCCGATTGGGCCTGGGTTGCCTTTGTCTCCACGCGGGCCTGTCAAGCCACGAGGACCAACAGGACCAACTGGGCCTGTAGCTCCTCCCTCTCCCTTTTGTCCAGGACGTCCCATATCGCCTTTGTCGCCCATTGGGCCCATAGGGCCAGGCATTCCGGGAGCACCGCGATCACCTTTGTTTCCTTTAGCTGGAACCTGCAGCATTCCAGCGTCACACGTTCCTGGCTCACCCTTTTGTCCTGAGTATCCAGAAGTGCCTTTATCACCTTTAAAGCCATCAAGACCAGGACGGCCAGGTTCACCCTTGATACTCTGTCCATGAATGCCATCACGGCCATCTCTGCCAGGGTTTCCTGGCACACCATCAGTACCGGGCTGACCAGCATAACCCTTGTCGCCCTTAGCGCCGATCTCGCCCTTCTGTCCGTGCATGCCAGAATAACCAGCTTCACCGCGCTCGCCTTTTAAACCAGCTGGGCCCGGGAAGCCTCTATCTCCTTTCTCTCCTTTTTCTCCTTTTATCAAGTTCATATCGACAAATGCGTCCTTTCCAGCAGGGCCTTCGGGACCGGGCAGACCATCTCTGCCATCTTCGCCCTTTTCACCGGGAGAACCCGTCAGACCAGCCATGCCATCGGCGCCTCTCGCACCAGGAGCACCGGTTGCACCAGGTGGACCACGTGCACCAGGGTTGCCTGGAATACCATCTAAGCCTCGTTCGCCCTTGTCGCCTTTTTGGCCAGGCGGGCACAGAGAACATTTGCCACCAGCGTCTCCTTTCGGACCTAAGTCTCCCTTTTGACCCGGAATACCAGATCGGCCTTGATCACCTTTCTGACCCGGAGGACCTATGCGACCAGGGGAGCCTGGCCGGCCATATTTAGAGTCGCCAGGAGTGCCAACATTACCTTTGAAGCCCCGTTCACCTTTTTGGCCCTTTTGACCGGGTATGCTGTTCAATATATGAAACGAAAAAAAATATTTTAAGAACACTAAAAAATTAACTTGAATTGTTAAGTTCATCCCACAATTCCGTCTGGTAATATTATCATGTTCTCTTAATATTTTTTTAAATTTAACAGCAAAAACTATGGAATTCTATATCTAATTGTCAATGAGCATAAGAATTTCATAATTTTGCAAACCATAAATTACAGTACTCTTACCCAGCAATGCCATCATCACCCTTGGGGCCCATTTCTCCAATCCCGGGGTATCCAGCCTCACCCTTTTGGCCTTCAGGACCTGGTGGTCCAGTATGACCCATGGGACCAACCGGGCCAGGTGGACCGTTTCGACCACCATTGCCCTTTTCTCCTTTTTCACCGGGGGGACCTTCAACACCAGGGTGACCAGCTAAACCTGGACCTCCCTTAGCACCAGGCAGACCCTGAGGGCCAGGTGGGCCATCAACACCGTCCAATCCTTTGGGTCCCGGTGGGCCAGTGTAACCGCGAGGACCTTTAGGTCCAGGAGCACCGGGAGAGCCTCTGCCACCACCGGGTGGACCGGGTGGACCTAATAGGCCGCGCTCTCCGGGTCTTCCAGCAAGACCAGGTTCACCCTTTTGACCAGGTTTACCAGACAAACCATTCAAGCCAGTCTCTCCGCGATCACCTTTTTGGCCAGGCGGTCCCGGAGGTCCGAAATTACCTTGTCGACCCTAAAGCAAAACCAATTAAGTCCTCATTTTATGTGTTCAATATAATCTGCATACTCACGCGATCACCAGGACCACCAGGAAGACCTTTCTCGCCTTTCATTCCATCACGACCAGGTTCGCCCTCTTGACCGACTGTGCCCTTCTCTCCAGGTATGCCTGGTTCGCCTTTGTCACCTCGCGTGCCCTTTTCTCCAGTGATGCTTTCCTTGCCAGTAAGTCGTTTACTTGTAGCGGGCTCACCCTTTTCTCCTTTGTCACCTTTTTTGCCAGGTTGTGGCGGTGCAAAGCATGGAGCGCCTTTTTCGCCCTTGAGACCGCGATCACCGCGAGGTCCCGAAGGACCGTATGGACCAGTGTCACCACGATCTCCTTTGGGACCTTCAGGTCCTTCGGGACCAGGATTGCCGGATCTGCCAGCGAAACCCGGTTCGCCTTTTTCTCCTTTAGCGTAATCACCGTTTTCCTTGGCGGGTTCACCTTTATCACCCTTCACGCCAGGCTGTCCAGGGTAACCGCGTGGACCAGCCAAGCCAGCCATGCCATTCAGACCAGGCATGCCATCTTGGCCGTCGCATCCATCTTTGCCAGGCGAGCCTGGAGCGCCAGGATTGCCAGAGAAGCCCTGGACGCCGGCAACACCAGGCATGCCAGGAATGCCAGGCATGCCGCGTTCACCCTTGTAACCACGCGGCCCAACCGGACCGGGATCACCTTTCTGACCTTTATCGCCGGGCGGACCCTCAATGCCGGGATAGCCAGGCATACCCTTCGGACCTGCTGGGCCGGCCTCGCCAGGAAGACCGCGGTTGCCTTTCTCTGCGAAACATTTCGGAATGCAGCCAACTGTGCCGGAGGTACAATTTCTAGGCGGTCCTTGCCGATTCGTTGTCACCGTATCAATTATCGCATAACTGTCATCGATTGGTGTCCGCGGTGGGGACACTATATCCTCTCTGTAGTGCTTGGGTGAATTATAAATAGCACCATTATCGGTGTTTTTCCAAAATTGCTGAAATCGCCGAAGAAATTATCGAATCTATGGAAAATGGATGCGAAAGAATGCAGTGATACTCACAGCTTCCGTTTGAATTAACGCTCCTGCAAACACAGCGGCAAAAATTAGCCTGAAAGCAGAAATGGTTGGCGCTTTAAAAAAAAATGTCTTATAGTGTATTGCATGCAACACGCAGGTCTTTGAAAATGTTAAAGTCTATGTTAGTGTTGCCAAGACGCAAACGGTTCAGCTGTTCTAAACTCGTACTAAATACTTTGGCTAGCACCAAACCAGTGAAAGAGTCAAAGGTGACAAAGTGTTTCCGGTGAAGGAATTAGCTAACTTTTGTCTTTTTGAAAATGCTTTTTCGCTTACATTGCATAATGTATGTGAATTCAGTACTTGATTGAAAACTTTCGCAAACAAACTTGTCCATATGAAATTATTATAAATGTGTGCGTAGATATGTGCGACGATCGGATCAGATGGAATGGAATGGAATGAATCGGAAGGAGTCTATAAAATATTGTATGAGAGATACACCAACATCAGTGGGACATGTGCAAAAATCATTGCATATGCGTATAATTGAGTGTGTTTGTGTATGTGTGTGTGTGTGTGTCTGAGTGTGTGTGTGCGTGTGTGTACTGTAGTGGAATCTGTTTGGCTGTGTGGTTTTATGTTTGTATTTATGTGTGTATGAGTTAGTGAGCGCATGTGCTCTCTGAGTGAACACGCAAAGAGCAGCAAAATTAGTGAAAGCGAAGAGTTTAGAGCGCCAACGGAAGTGCTCTTAATTTTGAATTATTTCTCTGGCAATTGCGGTATAACTCGCAAAAATTTACAGCAGTTTTAGTTCGAAGAATGTAAAGCTTCAACACTATTAATGCTTACTGTTTGAATATTAATATTGAAGTCAAAATTTTCAAGCGTTGCAGTTGAAATTTGTGTGAACAATAGAAAATTTTGAAGTACAAAAATTAACTGCAATATTAAATTTAAAATGTTTTGTACGAAAATTAGTTTAAATTTGAGATCTAAAAATTAAAAAAATAATTATAACAATTTAATTTTTGTTTGGTTGACAATTCTGTGCAAATGAGTGTTCGACTAAGTGGTGCAAGTGGAAAAGGGAAATCTTTTATGTTTGCTATATAAATGTTGATTTTTTTAATTTCATTTTGTTGAATTTTTTTGTGATTCTTTGTCACTTAGTCATTTTTTAATGTACTAGTCAAATTAACTATGAGAGCTAATTTACTAGTTAGTCTAGTAAATTAGCTCAAACTGTTCACAATTTGAACATAAAATTTGGTGTTTTCTATTCTCTAATCTAACTCTAATGTAGTATTAACTTTATTGAATTATTATTAAAGTTGGCTTATTGTACAACATTTTGAATCCAAAGGCAAATACAAATTCGTCTATAACAACACCAAAGTCATAAAAATGTTGATCGTTTGAATTGTGCGCAATTCCCGCATTTGGATCACTGGTTTCAAAGCGTCGTAATTGCCTCTATAGCCAACTAAGCACCCTTGATTGCACATTTTCTAACTTGTATCGATTTACATAAGACTACTTAACTCTTGGAACAATTTTACATCCGATCTTAGGTGGATCTGGCTACGAAAACTGCGTTGTTTGAGTGAAAACAGGCGTACATGTCATTGAAAGGTTTATGTCATCTGTAGATGTATAGAATACAGATCTATTACAGACTTTTGAAATAGCAAATCCTATGTAACGCTTGATTACTTTTCAATTTCAATTTCCATTTAGTTCGATTTGTACCGTCGGCAAATTGACTTGGTATCAAAAAACTGTCGGTTCTTCAATTTTTCTGAATGCACAAAGCTTCCCAAAAAGTCTAACTACTAATCGAAACTTATTATTTAAAATTGTATTATTTCAATATTTTGCATTTACTGATTTATTTAATAATTCTAATCACTTTTTTTAAAACGTTTACATTTTCGCTCAACTCGTAAAAATTATATTTCTTTATTTCAGTCATGTAAAAAATGAGTAAATGCCCCCCGAAGATAAACCAACTGCAATTTGCATCAAGAATCTTTCAATTTCAACAGTTTTTCTCACTTGCATTAAATTTCATATAAAATGCACAAATTTTGACAACACTTTGCTTACCGCTTCCAAAGGGGCTCCATTATGCCCAACGCCTCTGTGCGCGTATTCCTTTCAGTATTTTTCAGATATTTCAACTTTACAGATAACCGCCTTGAAATATAAGAAGAGTAAAAATGCATATTAGAAAAGTAAATTTTTTCTCGAAATATGAAAATTTTTTCCGCATGCAACAATTGTTTTTTTAGTTAATTAGTTATTTTTTTATTTTTTATTTCTTAATTTTGAATTTTTTATTTTAATTTATATTTTTTATTAATTTATATTTCTTATTTATAATTTTTGTTTGCCAATTAGCGTTCACTTTCACCAAATCGTTGCTGCCACATCACTTTTATAAAAATTTCACTTTATTAAATTCACACATATGGTTTTGTGTTAAATTTTTTTTTCTGTTTCGAAAATAATTACGTTTTGCTTGCTATTGTGCGCATAAAAAGTAATATTTACTAAAAAAAAATAATAATAAAAATGTTCGTGTATTTTCGTTTGAGGAGTTTTTTTTTCTTTAACTACTTTCCAACTATGCGAAAAAAATATTCGTTATAAACTTGAAAGCAAGAAGGAAACAGTTGTGCTTTGTAAACCCCATCCACCCTGACGCGTTGAGAGGGTACGACGGGTTTCCTTAAGCGATCTAACACTATGGATCGACTGGAGCGTACTGAATGCTCGAATCGCAGCCGCAGCCCGACAAGCAGTGCTCCCCCTGAAATGGCGACAGAAGCGCACGCAGCCACTTACTTTAGAAGGCACAACCCGACTAATTATAGTATAAGTTCCAGCCGACGGCCAGCGTCTGGCTCGGGCCATGGCACACGTACGGCCCGTGTACGTACAGCGTCCGTGTGCCCAGTGTGCACCGACGTGCGCGTCTGTGTGCGTCAGTGTCAGTGTCGGTGTGCCTGTGCGATCCGTGCACGAAAGATCGCCTCTGCGAACGCCGGATCGTCGAAATGGCACAATGCGAGTGATAAGTTCCGTCCGCACTTGTTGCGATATTGTAGTTTGTTGTTGTTATTGTTGTTTCCTTTTCTGTTTGTATGTTCCTTTTTGGCTGGTTGCTCTGCAAAGTGTCCGGCGTTCGAGCCAGGCTGGACTGGGCCGAAGCGATCTTGCGACATGCCACCCATTCATGCTGGCCGCTCTCGTTCGGCGTCGTGTGCGTGTGTGGGTCGCACACACTCGGGCGATAATGTGCAGAATCCAGTGCGCACACACACACACACACACACACACAGACACGAGTTGCGGTGGCGATTTGCCACCACGGGCCGCTACGGTTCTAACACCGAGATTATCGCCGCCACCAACACAGTCGCATCTAACACTGCCGACAACGGCTACATGTGTTATAAGTCAAGGCAAATCAATGTACAAATTTGTTGTTCTTCTTTAAAAGCTATGCAAAAGGAAACACACACACACACACACGAACGGGATTTGAAAATGTGCTTCACATTGGGCCGAATCGGCTTCAATTCATTGATAAGACAATTTTAGACTTTTGTTCGGCGAAAATTTGCTAATGCTTCGGTAATGTGTGCGGTGATGTTTGTTTGAAGTAGCAAATACTTACAGCCAGCCATCTTATCGTATGTTGGTAACCTCTAAACCGGGACGTTTCGTTTTAAAAGACTCTTAAAGAGTTTAGAAAAGAGACTCACAATACTCACACAACTATGGCCAATAATAAAGTGTGCTGTTTTACAATCAAGTTCTATAAGGCACAACTTAGGCCTAGTGACCCGTAAATATGAAAGCAATGTGAAGTAGTTTTTTACTTAATAAAAAGTAGGTGCCAATGATTTCGTACTAAATTTGAAAGGAACTAAAAATGTTATATATAGAAGAGTCTGGCATTATTTATATGCAACTTTTAGCAAAACAATTAAGTGTTTGGTGCTTTAACATTTAAGAAAAAAACCAATGTTGTATTGAGTTATTCATTCTTTGTGCTTTTACAGTAAAGTCCACATTGTGTGATTAAAGTAGACTTGGACTTGTTTCTGTCGTGCAAGTTGAATTTTGAACATTGGTGTATTCAGAGACTTATATTAGAATTTTGTAACGAATATTTTCATGGACAATTTTTTTCTTAAAAGTCCTGTTGCAAAGGATTTTTTTTGGCATTTTAGGCTAAAATTGACCCATAATAAGATGATATAGAGGATTAAAATGTTCCACATAAATGTTCTCCGTAATATTTCACATCAAATTGCTGAACACATCACATACATAAAATGTAAGATTACATTGGTTTCGTATGCCAATGCACCAAAAGGATGTGCAAAAGCGGGGAAATTTTGAATCTCCATAAACAAATTCAGACGTCAACTTTCAAAACGCCAATACACGCATTAATTTTTTTTGGCTCCCTTTACTAGAATCCTAGTAAACTTGTAGTAACTATAAAGGTGTACTTGCATGTGGTCCTCTACGAAGGTTAGGTTAGGTTAGGTTAAAGTTGAGTTAGGTTAGGTCAAGTTGGGTTAGGATATGGTTTTTTTTTATAGAGATAGAAAGCATTGAAATCCAAAAACTCCATCGGTGTGAGACTTCAACCTCACTAAACCCTAAACCATCTCTCTCATATCCGTTTTACCGTCAGTCATTTTGTCGGGAGGCAGAATTTTGCATTTTGCTCGAACGTCTTTCTTGAGAGCTGTCACAGTCCTAGAAGTGTGTCCGTCATTTTACCTCTCGCAGGCTCTCAGGGTTAGGATCGAGCGGCTGCCTCCATATGAGATACCCTTGGGTCTACATGGTCCATAAATCCATTCGTTTAAAATGTGTTTTAAACGTTTGTTTGACATGTATTTACACACATTTCAAACGAATGGAAATTTACCGAAACATTTCTCAGGCCCAAAAAGAATTTTGTGATTGATTTTAATTCATGTAAATATGATTAGATAGATTGAAAAATAGATAGATAAGACATTTCTTAACGATTAATTATGTTATGAACAGATTGTTGACAAAAAAGAAAAAGTATGAAAGAAAGTGAAGGAACCAGGGGTTAGCTTAGCTTCCGTACGAGCGGATAAAAAATAAGATACAAGAAAAACTATACCTAACTATAATGATTTTTGACCAAAAATTGACTGAAATGTGAACGCTCGATTTTTGCCACTTTTTTTGTTATTAAACCTTAATTATAAATAACAATTTAATAGTAACTTATGCTCGTTTTAGGTATAAGCCATACAGAAAATGATCACCTTTCAAAAATGCTTTAGATTAAGGAAATTAGAACAATAGATCAAGAGATATCCTTGAAATTAAGATGGAAAACGTGGTTCCGAGAAAGCCGCCATTGTTCAGCCGCCATTTTGAATTTTGTTACAAAAAATATATCATATTATTGTATAATAAAATACCCATTCAACCGTCAAAACCGGATGTTTCTATGTTTTTTCATCATGCCACAAATCTTCTTCAAGTGAATTGAAACATTGAAACAAACAAAAAATCGTAGATCCCAAAACGACGGATTGTGTTCATTTTTATGAAGTTTTCTAGATCTGGCTACTCAAAACAATAGAAGAAAGCTGCCAGTTCCAGAGCTTCTATCTATAGACTTTTAAGAATATTCCAATCTTGAGATCAGTCGATCTTTAAACTTCTAAAAGTTGGTGCTAGTTTCTAGAGTTTTTAATAGGTCTTCCAAAATTTTGTTGCAAATATCTTCAGTATTACTTGAAGAATTAGTAAAAAAGCTTTTGTAGTGCCTGTTGATGACTTTGGCAAAATGTATATGGGACTCACAAAATGTTTTAATACAAATTCATAAAATGCTTACCGCCCAATGGCAGTGCTACATTTAATATTAAAATCAAGGCTTTTGCAATTTCAAAACTGACCTAAAAGACAAAATTAGAACGACTACTTGGAGAATCGCGAAAGCAAAAGCAAAGTCTGATATTTTTATTTTGTGAGCCTTAATATTTTTTAGGAAACAATCGGCCAACAATTGTTGTGCTGTGGTTGTCGTTTAATTTAGCTAAAGTTGTCGTGTTTGCTTTGTTCAGCGGCGCTCGGTTCGCTTTGGTTTAATTTAATAACGGAAATACGCAGCAATATCCGCCTTATCAACGCTCGAAAACCTTCAAATAATCTCTCGGAAGAAACAAATACGATTTTGTAATGGCAACCAATACGAGTGCACATTGGCCAAAGACTTTGTTGCTGCTGATCTTTGTTTCTAAACGCGGCGAGCTTACGAAATCCAAGTTTGTGCGGCTCGCATGTGTGTGTGTGTGTGTGTGTGTGACTTCCTCGCACCAAGGCAACATCTTCAACTCGAACTCAAAATGCGTCCGATCTAGAATCCTCAATATTCAGGCACAAACACACACACACACTAACTCACCGCCTCAAACACTCACACAGCTGCACTGATATTTGCACTGCACTGACGGCCGCACGCACACACACACACACACACACACACACAGACTCACTTTCGCCGGGCTGGTGCGCTCTCGACGCCTTCCGCTGACCAAACATCATCGCCACCGCCACCAACACCAACGCAACGGCGCTCGTTGTGGTTGGTTGTGTTGGTGCGCACCAGTCGACGCTGCGCGTGTGTGGAGCGCGCAGCATACGAAATTCTGAGCAGCATGAAAATCCGTTGGTCGCCTCGTGTTTAGTACCACTTCGAACGCTTGTCGGTCTCCATGTGGGGAGAGTGCTCGACGATCGATCATCGAGAAAGGTTTTCAGCACACAACTGGATGTAACGATCGTCTGCTCGTCCAGTTTAGTCGTAGTCGTGTTGCTTGCCATTTCTATTGCTTTAACTTTTTTTAATTTGAAATTTTTCACACGTTCCGAACCACGCAAGTTTGGCTAGTTTTTAGTGGACGCGATAATCGAAGCACACGCCTGGACAATCGTACCGTGGCTGCTTAATCGCCGAGGTAGTCAAAAGTCGTCGATAAACTGTTCTCCAGTTTGTTTTTTTTAATGTTAATTCGCTGTTAAATAACTGCTACGAGTCGAATTTCGAAAAGAGCAAAAATTTCAAGAAAAAGAACATTGAATTTGTGTGGTGGTGTCGTCGTCGTTGTCGTCGTCGACACGTGCTAACGATGCAGTTGCCCAGAGGCCGGTCAGGTCTCTTGGGTGGTGGTGCCCAGAGGCGCCTCTCGCTGACCTACCTGTGGGCGGTGATATTCGCTGTTTACATGATTGCATTCGAACAAAACGATGGACATTTCGTTGCTGCCAGGGTAAGTGCAAACTCAACAACAACAACAAAAATATATAAAAATTATAAATAATATAAATAATATTAAATTCAAATGTTATAGTAAATGTGTGCCGAGAGTGTGGCAATGTCGATGTGCAACTGTGAAATTTGTTTTTATGCGGCTACAAAATTTTTTTTTTAACTTGAATCATTTTGTGTGTGGTAGAAGATTAAACAGTGACCTTTGGACTAGTTAGATGTATTTTCAATATTGGCTATAAAATGAGAGAAGTCAGCACAGAATGACAAAATAGGAAAATCCTTATAAAATTGTTTTGTAAAAGGTTATTACAGAATTTTTTATAACCATGAAAATCTTTAAATTTGTATGTTGGGTTTCATTGTCTGTCAATTTTTGTTATGAAAAACTTTAAATTTTTATGTTGGTTTTCAATGTCTTAACTTCAAATATAATTTTTGAATTTATAAGAATTTTCCCAGTTTTGAAAAACTAAGAATTTTTAATAATTTCTTGATTGTCTTATTCCATGCAATTCGAGTTTTGTAGTAAACTGAAACTGCATTTCAGTTTAATTTTTAGAGTTTTGTAAGTTTTTATGCAAAAAATTTGTCTTTATAAACTAAATACTTTTCTATTAAAAATTAGAAAAATTTAAAATCAAAAGTAAAAGATTAAACAAAATTGTTTTTGAAATATAAATTCAAAGTAAAAAAATCTACAAAACAGTCACTTTTGACAAATCATATTCTTTGAAAGTTTTGTTTTTATGTATATTTTTATCAAACCTATGTATTAGTATTTGAGGTCATGTCATCTTGGCAGCTGGACATTAGTTTTTATGTTTTGTTTACAAGAAATTTTGCCAAGCATTTGTTCTTTCGATTCGGCTATTGTCACTTTGGAATGTACTACTGTCACATCAACTACGTGAAATCAATAGTTCTCAAATCATCTTATATCTTTATACATAAAACTGTTTGTCCTGACTGACTGATTGATTCATCGTCGCCCAGCCCAAACTGCTAAAGCTAGAAACATCAATTTTTTCAACAAAAACATAATTTTTAACTGATTTTTTGAAAATCGGGGCCTTAAAGAGGGCAAACATGGGTTAAGGTGTTGTATGACGAAACCTAGTTCAATAGGCCTTTTGATTTCAAACTTGGTAAAATTGCTTTAGATCAAAAATAATTCAACACGTATTTTTTAGTTTTTCGAAAATCAAAATGTGACGTGGTCAACAATGGGTTAAGGTTTGCATACGGGAAGACTATAAAAAATCTATCTATCTTATCTAATATCAAATACTACATGAATCCATGGGCCTTTTGACTTCAAAATTGGTGGAATGACTTTAAATGATAAAAAAACTAAACACGTGTTCTTATGTTTTGTTTAAATCAAAATCTAAAGGAGTAAACAAAGGGATAACATTTTTTATGAGGAAACAAGATATTATGGACCTTTTAACTTCAAACTTGGTGAAATCATGTTTTTGAAAATCAAGATCTAACGGGGTAAACAAAGGGTTAAAAGTTTATTGGGAAGCTGTGAAAAAACAATGACTTAATGCGCCTATTGACTTCAAACTTGGTAAAAGTAATGCAAATGAAAAATAATTTTGCACTTTTTTTTCATTTTTTGGATAATCAAAATCTGTCTGGTTCAACAATTGGTTAATGGTTTTTTAAGGGTAAACATGATTTAGTGGGTCTATTGACTTCAAATATGGTGAAAGCAAAAATTAGACAAGTATTTGTTTTTTTTTTCATCAAAATTTGACGGTGTCAACAAAGGCCTAAGATAAATGCGATTTATTGAGCCCATTGACTTCAGGCGGGCCCTGCTAGTTTAATATATAGTAAGTAATCACCGATTAGAAAAATAAACATTCACATTTCATTTAAATAAGTTGCAACACATTGGTTTGCCATGAAATTGAAAGAAAAAGTTGTGCAATATGAATTTTTAAGTGAGTTGAATTTTTTAAAGCAAATTCAAGGTCATTTCTTGATGTTTGTTTATTATGTAATATTAAGAAAATTTGTAGTAGGACTTTTAAAATAACAAAATTCAAAATAATTAAAACACATTGCTTGCTTAAGTTTGGGCAAAGGCCGATAAGATGTTTCCACTCGCTTTGACAACACTTGCTCAACTTTGGTAGAATTCTCGAATATCCAAAAAACTATTCGCTGCATAAAGTTGAGAGTGAAGATTTCTCTCTCAACTTTCCATTTATGATTTTGTGTAGTCTTGTTGTTCAGTTAGCTGCCTTTCTGTCTTTAAGGGGGGAACTACCTTTAGACACTTCAAAAAATCGATTTTTTTTTATTGTCTTAATCGATAGGTATATTGCCTTAGAATATCGTGTCAAAGTTTCAAAAGGTAATTCTCGAAATTGTGGAAGAGATGCATCCCGGAAATGACTGGCGCCGAGCTCGCCGAGCGCGCCGAGCATCGACGCCGCGAGAATCCGCAAACTTTAAACGGCATTTTCTCGAAACCATGTTTTTCAAAATTGTGTAAGTGATAATAAAATTACTAATGAACAGATTTTCATTATCTAGCATTCATTTTAAAGAGCATAAAAAATTGTTCTATCTAAACTAAAGATTTAAAAAAGAAAACATTTTTAGAAATTTTTTGACTGCATATATAACAAAATTTCTTGTGAAAATCCTAATTTTTTTTTGTGAAGCCTGTTTTAGAGGGTTAATTTTCGAATTTCGTAAAAATTTTAGTTCATCGACGATAGAAAACCCTCTCGAGTAAGAAAATGTTTGGTTTTTTTATTTCAGACTAAAATTGCGGCCAGCATCACTTACACAATTTACGATGTCAGCGGCGATATGACTTACAGAATCATTGAAAAATTTGTTAAATTTCTGTTTTCACTTTTACAAAAATGTTTTTTTTTTTTACCTCAGACATCACTGTAAATATATATTATATTGATTTGAAAAGAACTGTTTTCATTTCCCTGTAAATCGACTGTAAAAATTACCTTTTTTTTCGGCCTCTAAAGGTAGTCCCCCCTTAAGCGAGATGCAATGGAAAACATTGGGTTTTAAAATATTTGTCAAATGTTTTCTTAGTTATGATATTTTTTAATCAAACTCAGACCTCTAAGACTATTTAATATATTGTGAACCAGATTAACTCATTGATTTATTTTCTAAAATGCTGATTTGTTGCAAATTTTTATAAAATGAAATGAAAAAGTAGGAAAAAAGCGTACAAAAGACAAAGTGACAGAATGATTGGTTATAAATTTAGATGCGTATTTATACAACCTTGAACCAAATCAATAGAAATTTAATTAGTAACTTTGAACAGCACATAAATTAATGTCGATTGGAACCTTCAAAATTGTCGTTGATCTTTCGAACCATAAACATTTCAGTATATATATAGTTACTGTATATAACAGTGAACTTGCAATAATATTGACATCCTAACATATGAACACTTTTCCCAGCCATTGACTACTCTAAAATATGAACTTAAAATCTCTAAAAATAAACAACATATTTTGAAAAATTTATTAAAAAATTAATAAGCGGAACAAATTGAGGATTTAGTGATTTAAATTAGTTCATATTATCGCGAGTTCACTGTACTCATAAACCGGCGCTTTCGTAAATTAAATCAGACGTCTTTTTTCAGGACTGAAATTGTTCGGGATCCCAAGATTGCAATCCCCTGTATGGTTGTATAGTGTTGATTGTGAGTTAAATTTGTTTAGTGTGGAGTACAAAGAAAACATTTTAAAAATATTTCGAAAGCAGATCCATTGTAATGGTACAAAGAAAAGAAACTAAAGCCGAAAAAAGTTATTTATTTATACTATATAATTGTTTTGATTAAAAAGTAGGACTCGACAGTCTCAGATATTGATTACTTGAAATTTTGTTGGCACATTTTGACTGTAAAAGATGAACACATAAACTTTAAACTATTTGGGGTGCAGCTAATATCACAGACAGAGTAGATGAGTGCTAACCTCTGTGCAATTAACAGAAGAAGCCAAGGACCATTTTGGTTAAAACTAGAGAAAGATTTTCTGTTCACCTGTGTCATACTTAAACAAATTAAATGTAAATGTTTTATTTTTTATGTTATGTTCTTCATACAGTTGCCAAAATTATTCCTTGATTTTGTGTTATAATTGTTAACAATAAAATATATATTTACTATATCAGAAACATAACCTAAAATTACCTAAATTAAAAGTTACATTTAATTTTGTTTAGGTATCATCATCTAAACATGATTTAATGGGTCGATTGACTTTAAACGTTATGAAAGCACTTTAAATGAGAAACAATTGGGCAAGTCCTTTTTTTTATATTTTCTATATGAGAAGCCTAACCTAATAAAATTAAAAATTACATTTAATTCGTTTCTTAGGTATAACGCAGGTGAATGAAAAATCTATAAAAAAACACATATTGTTAAAAACTATGTCAGAAAGTTATGGAACATTTTTGGTGACTTTGCCGTACAGTCACCAAAAAAGTTCCATGACATAACCTAAAAAATCAATTACAAATTATATTTAAAAATGTTATTTTATTTTATTTGATACCTTCATAGCAGGTTGAAGAAAACTCTGACAAATTATATATTATAAAAAACTAAACGAGGCATATATAACGAAAAAAATTGTGATTGGACAAAAATTTTAAATGGTTAAAAAAAAGTGTTTAGGAAAAAAAATTTGTTCTGTTATTCATAAAATTAATATTCCCAGACCGGAAATTTATTATTAAGGACTGGAATATGGGTAAATTAAATTTAAAATAATATAACAATCAAAATTGGCTTGGGGCACTTTACCCTTCCTTATCCGGCTTTGGCCTCTGGGAGAAAAAGAATAGCATTTAACACCCAAATGCATGAATTATTTTCTTGTTTGTTTACTTCTTTATTTCATAAAAATTTGTCTACAGTAACAAAAGTTACAGACAAAGCTAACAATTATTAGAAAATACTTAGATACTTAAAAATAGACATGAAACCAAAAAACAAAAAAAAAATTTTTAATTTCTTAAATTTTTATTGTAAAACAGAAATAATAGAAATTTATGCCAAACACTATTAACACTAGTAATAGGAAATCTACTAAATTCCTTAATTCATGTTTGTAAACTGGAAAATTAATGCTACACGAAACTGAGATCTTATTCAGTTCAGAAAGAGCTCTCATCATGAGAGCGTTCAGAGCATAGTTGGGTGACTTGAGTCTTTGAACACAAGAAAGCGCGCAATGTTTCCATATCTACAAAGCTAATTGTAATTGTAGAACCCGATAAAAAACAATTAAAGTCATCAAAGCTAAAGTTTATAGAAATACCAAAGAAAAAACAGATATTAAAAATGCAAAACCCTCAAAATGACCGCAATGGTCTTTCTAGTGTTAAAAGAGCAGCGAGAGATACACGGAGCAAAGGGATCAAAAAATTTAAGGGAATGCAGACCAACACTCAAAAAGTATTTATTAAACATCGTTTTTTTTTTCTTTTTAACGAAAGTTATTAGCAGAAAACCACTTGGAGAAAAATGTCCATTAAATTGTAGCAAAATGACTTTGGATATAGTTGTCGTATCAAAGATTTAATCGAAGTTTATTTTGAAGATTTGAGCATGTTTGGCCTGCCTTATGGCGCATCTGTGTATTTGTGGGTAAAGTTTTAATGAAAAAGAAGACATTTAATTTATCACGAAAAAACAACCAACTGGTTCAAAAGTTTATATGAAAACCTTGAGTTTTTTTCACTAACTGTATGACTTCATAACTCTATGCAAGTATGAAATTATAGTTTATATGGAGTCAAAAAAGAGAAAACAACAACAGAAAACATGCTTTCCTGGGAGATACTATCCGAGTCAGAAAGGAAAAAATATATCAGTTTTGGCCAAAAATGAAAAAATGTTCATGACCTCAAACTTGTTCTAATTTTTTTTCAATACGCATCAAGAAGAAGGACACTTAATTCTACAAGGTGCAACCCAAAGTAAACAGGACTTTTATAAAATAAAGAAAACGGATGATTATTTTTGTATAATTCTTTTTATTTATTCAAAATACTCTCCTTCTGCTTCGATACAACGTTTTGCACGGTCCAAAAGCATTTGGAATGAGTGTTTTAGGTCATCGGCCGGCATCGCCTTCAGAATGTTGGTACAAGCCTTTTGGATGTCCTCAACGTCCTTATAACGGTTTCCTTTCATCGGCAAATGCAACTGACCGAATAAGTAGAAGTCACAGGGAGCCATATCAGGCGAATACGGTGAATGATTGATGGTAAAAATGCGATTTTTGGTCAAATAATCGGTCGTAACTAGGGCTCTGTGAGCCGGTGCATTATCATGCAATAAACACCAACTTCCTTCCTCGCGATATTCTGGCCGAATACGACGAATGCGATGCACCAAACGCTTCAAAACTTCAACATAAAACAAAGCGTTAATTGTTTTTCCCGGTGGAACAAACTCTCGATGAATTATTCCCTTTGAATCGTAGAAACAAATGAGATGAGTTTTGATTTTTGACTTCTCACGGCGGGTTCTTTTCGGATTTGGCTCATCTGGGTGCTTCCATTCGGCACTTTGACGCTTTGTTTCGGGATCATATTGAATTTCGTCACCGGTTACGATGTTGAACAAGAAATTTGGATCACGTCTGGCTTCCCGAACGATGTCTTTTGCGTGCTCAATTCTCTGCGCTTTTTGGTCGTCGGTTAAAGTGTGCGGAATGAAGCGAGAACACACTTTACGGAGACCCAAATGTTCGGTTAAAATGCGATCAATTGATGTTTTGGAGATGTTCAATTCCATTTCCATCAATTCCAATGATGATTTTGGCTGCATTTTGATAAAATCACGCACAGTTTTGATGGCATCGTCAGTAATCACAAATTTCGACTGGCCGACGTGTTCGTCGTCATTCAAGTCTTCACGACCATTCTTGAATCGATTCAACCACTCATTAACACGGCCACGGGATAAACAATCATCACCATAAACTTGCTTTAACAATTTAAACGTTTCGGTAAAAGTTTTACCAAGTTTAAAACAGAACTTAATATTAGCTCTTTGTTCGATCGACATTCTCGTACCAAAGTTAAAAACATACTGTCACATTGAGCGGGATATTTCGGCGTCTACTAGACCAAATGTCATGAAATTTAGACAGTATGTGAATGAAAGATGTACCTTTCCAACGCATGTCCTCACACATAGATGGCGCCACCAGAAACGTCCCTATTGCAAAAGTCCTGTTTACTTTGGGACGCACCTTGTATTCTTCAGTAATCATCTAAAAAAAGGAGAACGTTTAGTTTTTATTCGTTTTTATTGAAAACTAAGGAATTGTGTTTGGCTTGCTGAATAGCTACTACTGTCGCAGCTGCCAGGAGGAGAAGGAAATTAAATGCAGAATGCTAGGCGACTTGGACATGACTTCTACCACGTCACTGCCAGGTTCGTTCAACGTTCAGTCAACATTGGAACAAAGAATGACAGGAGCTTGCAGGGCATCACAATGGGCCTTTTGAGGCCTCCGAGTGTTCTTGCTGAGAAACTAGCAAGCTATCTCTCTTACAGTGGCGCACACAGGGGTTTTGGGGATTCAAACCCCCTCAAATACAAAAATTGCTGGTGGAAAATATGGTTTCAAATGGAATTGAGCTCAAAAGTTGTAAGCAAAACCTCCCTCACTGCTGTCTTACCTAACCTAACCTAAGAAATTGTGCTTCTTTCGGATACCATCCATGAATTTGGGTTTAGTGAATATTGATTGTCAAACTTCAGACTTTGTACATTTACTTAATTACAACAAACTGACTGCAAGCAATTGTTGCATTTTTCTCATTTATTAACTCAGTTTAGCAGCTTTGGTTTTTAACCGCAATCAGTTGGCAGTGCAAACAATAAAAAAAAACAATACTAGTGCAGAGAAGAAATTAACACGAAGTGCAAGCGAAGCGAAAATGGTCGTGTAATCTTATACACAAGCAATGAAAAACAGAAAACGAAACAAAGGAGCAGAAAACTAGTAGTAACTCTAGCAAGAACCGCGGAGAGTGTTGGAAATTCAGAAAATTGGGTCACATCAACGCTGCACTTCAGCTGCCGCCGTCGAGTTCAGCGCTTGCAGTGCGTAATCGCAGCAAAGCGGATCACAGTCTGCTTTGGTGTTGTGCTCATATATTATATTTCCGGAATGCCGACAGCCACCAATGTGTATGAGATGCACGTCGCTGTGGAGGAGGCGGCCACTCGCCGCTTGCAGTGCACTCTTCCTTTCAGATAAAACGGAAAAATGATTAAAAAGTGTTACACTTCATAAAAAAAAAAAAATTATTCATTATTCTATGAGCAGCATTATTCAATTCCTTTTATTTTAAAAACATGCAAATTTACACACACACACATAAGTAGAAAAGTTGGCATGTTTGTGTGTGTGCAGTCAGACACTCGTACACAAACACACACTAAACATTTAATTGGTGCAATTTGAATATTTGCAAACCTGCTTTCTTGGAATTCTAACAAACAACACTGGGCCTTCGATTTGTGGTAGAAAGGCAAAAAGTCGAAAATGTTTTTCTTATCACGGCCGAGGCCAACGCTCGCCTGATAACCTGCGCACAAAAAATGTCCAAATGTTTGGTAGGATTTGTATGAAATTCATTCGAACATTTCTGCTTTTAGTTAATTTAATTTCGTACATTTCCGGTTAGCTAGTCGAAAGCAACAGACGCTGACTTTTTTATTGCTAATTCGTTTTTGGCGAATCAAGCCAGGCTCTATCACAACGTTTGTGAGTTATTGAAAGGCCCAAAGGTCGCATACGGATTGGGTTGTCAGTTGGCGATAAACTTGGGGCGCCAACGGAAAACGACTAAGTAAATAAAATCGAGACTCGCCGCTGGAATCGGCGCTCAAGTATAGATGGCCTTGATGTGCGCTGACCGAATTTGGGCGCGTTTAAGCGAGCCGCTATCGCGACTATCGCGCGCCAATCGCACCAACACCAACAATCACACCAACAACTCGGCCAACGGCCGAGTGTAATCGACTCCAGCCGCAGCGCCCCGAGAAATATGCTACGACTTTTGCAGCGGCAGCGCCACGTGTTTCCGTCGCCAAATTGATTAGTTAGTTGTGCTCTAATCTAAATTTTACACTGTGCACATATCGAATGCATACATTGTAACTGAGCCGACTGCAGTCTTTAAAATTAGCACTTGCACGCACACATAGACACGGCCGCGCAAAATATTGCACGAGCATCATGCAAACGGCAAACAAATGTGAACTAATTGCATTGCAGCGCAGCATACAGCGCCGCTTCGTCCACTTCCTTTCGAGTGCTGATAACTTTTTATGCGCACTTTGTTGCTTTTTGTTTTGTTTGCATTTGTGTTGTGGCTGTTGTTGTTCGGTTTTTGCTGCTCTGCTTCATTAATAATATAATACAAATAGATTGCGAAAATTAATGAAATCATTTATGGCCGTTCGAAATGATTTCAAACTTAAATTTATGCCGTAAGTGTCGCACTGGCCGCACGAAATGTCGCCTGCCTCGTCCGTTTCATTGAGTATCTGTTGCCGCTTATCAAACCAACTGAATATATATTCATAGATTTTTCATATACATATATATATGATAATCAAAACTATATAGTTTATTACTATGTTGTGGAAATATGCTGATTATGATTGCGGCGATTTTGCGTTAGTTTCATGTTTGCCTCGATTCGAAAACATCGAGTGTTTGCTTCGTGTTTTCTTTTTAGCAAAATCACACACAAAAAAAGGAATTGAAATAAAAATGGAATATACGAAAAAAAATAACAAATAATATATTAAAATGTCGACATTAGGCTATCGCCAAGCATGTACGTTTTCTTCAAACTTAACCCCTATGTGTGTTCTAAACCTAATTTCATGATTTATAGGGCATGATTTTGCTATAGTTTTCTATAGCTTTAGACTTTTGAGTTTCTGACGCTATGCAAACCTCATTCCGACATATGTACGAGTATGTACTGAGATTAGAACTGAAACGAGAATACGACTACACATGGGCACTGGACGCACGTAGGTTGATGGCAATTTTATATTTAGACATGATCACATACATTCTACATTTGAATCTGCAGGTCTCTGTCAACTTTAGTGAGCATTAAACTTTTATTTATTCGACGCGTGTTAATGGACATACGGACATATTCCGATGGCATTGAATTTCAGCTGCATGAACTTATAGAACTCTTAATAAATTAGACGTTAAATAGAATTTTTGAAACATGTTTATTAGAATTATTAATGGAAAACATACGACTTGTCGTTTATAATTGACATAGTTCCGTTTTCATTCATGTTTAAAAACGATGATTGGAAGAAGAATGGCCCAAGTCTTTTATAGAATTATTATAGATAGGAAAACTGGGAGAAGAATGGTCTTAGTTCACTACAAAGGGAATATAGTTTTATAATATAGATTACAGATAGAATGATTATAAAAAGAATATGGATAGAATGATTGGGAAAAGTATAGCCTTAGTCTTCTAAGAAGGAACATAGATAGCATGACTGAGAGAAAAATCGTGTAAGTCTTCTATAGAAAGTTTAAAGACAGAATTACTGGTAGAAAGATCGCCTTAGTCTCTTACAGAAAGATTCTAAATATAATGACTGGTAAAAGAAACGCCTCAGTTTTATTTAGAACGAATATAGATAGAATGATTGGGAAAATGATTGCCTTAGTTTTCTAAGGAAGGAGTATAGATAAGATAACTGAGAGAAGAATCAGCTGAGAACTAAGCTAGATAGAAGAAATATAGATACGATGAATGAGTAAAGAATAGCCTTAGTTTTCTATACAAGAATTCTAGATATGATAGATAGGATGACTAGTAGAAGAATCGACTTAGTCTTCTATAGAATGAATATAAATAGAATGACTGAGAGAAGAATTGCTTTAGTTCTCTATAGAAGAAATATAGATAAAATGACTGTTAGAAGAAACGCCTTAGTCTTCTATAGAAGAAATATAAATAAAATGACTGAGAGAAGAATCGTCTAAGTCTACTATAGAAGGAAAATAGATATGATGACTGGTAAAATAATCGCCTTGGTCTTCTATAAAATAAATAAAGATAAATAGATTGACTGTGAGAAGAATTGCCTTAGTTCTCTATAGAAGAAATATAGATAAGATGATTGGGAGAAGAAACGCCTTAGTCTTCTATAGAAAGAATATAGATAGAATGATTGCAAAAAGAACAGCCTTTGTCTTCTAAAGAAGAAACATATAATGATTTGGAAGAGAATTGCCTTAGTTTTCTTAAGAAGGAACATAGATTCTTTGGAAAGTTTAAAGATGAGATCTATAGTTCTATAGAAGAAATATAGATAGAATGACTGTTAGAAGAATCGCTTCAGTCTTCTGTAGAAGGATTCTAGATAGGACGACTGGTCGAAAATACGCATTAGGCTTCTATAGAAGAATTATAGAAAGAATGACTGGGAGTAGAATCGCCTTAGTCGCCTTAGGATTATAAAAAGAATGACTATGAAAAATCGCCTTAGTAATCTATGAAAGGAATAAAGATAATAAAAGATAATTGGGAGAAGAATTACCGGAAGTTCGCATAGAAAAATAATAGATATGACAAAGTGGACAAAAAATCTCTATAAAATATTATAAGTAGGCCAATTGTATTAGTATGCAGTAGACCAGTGCCATACGATCCAGAATTTCATTAGAGGGGTGAAGAGGGGAAGACTTCATTGTACACATCTTTTGAGCCCAATACCTCCTAAAATCATATTTTTCTTTCACAATTTATGTTAAAAAACATTTATTTGGGGGGTTTGAACCCCCAAACCCAGTTTTTCGTGTGTCAGTTTAGTAGAAATAATGTACTAGTCTTAAAAATGTTGTATGGAGTATGTAGCTTAGTTACTAAGTTCTATATATAGTTTTATGTTGAGCTTCCATTTTGTGCCCCAAAGGGTCAAAAATGATGTCAATCTATATTTGATTACTCTTTCAAACAATTTTTCTGAATAAGAATGTTCACACTTTTTCTTCATATTATAATTAAATGAGATAAGTTTTCTTCGCAACAGTAGCGGCTTAACGGGGGGCCGGAGGGGCGGACCGCCCCGGGCCCCGGGCTGCGGGGGGCCCCCGAGAGAAGCTTGTATATACAAATTTAAAGTTTAAAAATTTAAAAATAAAATAAAGTAAATAATTTAAAAATAAAATAAAGTAAAAATTTAAAGTTTATTCTGCACCGTTTGTGGGGGCCCCTCAGCCGTCGCCGCCCCGGGCCCCCGAGCACCTTAAACCGCCACTGCTTCGCAGAATACTTAACGGAAGAACTTAACTTATTTAAATTATTTGTTCACTGATGTACGAAATTTTTTTGGTGAAAAAAAATACAAAATTAATTAATAATGATTAAAAGACTACTTGACCGATTTAAATGATTTTTTTACTGACGTGCAAAATTTGTGAGGGGAAAAAATTAATGTTTTAACGTTCTTCGTAAAAGTTAAGAACGCTTAACCGAAGAATTCAACCGATTTATAACGGTTGTTTACTGTTGTAGAACATTTTTTAGTTGAAAAACAAAATACAAAATTAATGTTCAAAAACTTACCAATCCAATTTATTTAAGTTACAACTCTTTGCATCCGATCAGTAAAAAAAATTAAACTCTAAATATTAATGGAATCATTAAATTTATGTTTCAACAACCAAACATTATGAAATTATACAAATTGCTCAAAGGCTGACATAACCTAAAAACGTATCCTTCCGAACTTAGTATGGAACAATGACTGTTATTTACTTAAAGATTGGTTTTTCTGCAACTCTGCAAGAGTATTCGTTGTATGTAGACTGACATTAAAAATTATCGACACAGCAGGAACTTTCAACATGTTGTTGTTGGGTCCTGGTGTTACATGTTTAGTTCACTGTGAAGGTTTGTCTTATTTCAAGTAGTTTTACAAAGTAGTAGTTTTTCCAAAATTTTCATTTCATATGTTCGAAGTGACAGTTCTTGTCAACTAACATTGAGAATTAAACCTCCTCCCCTCTTTTTGCTTTCTTGACTTCATCAAACTTCTGACAATTTTTAACATATTTAGTTACAGCTACAGAAGTTAGTGTTAAATTTTGAGAAAGCAGTCATAAAAACTCATCAAATTGTACTCATAAAAATGTTGGCTAAATATGTCAACCCTGAAGAAAACAGTGTTTCCATTCAAACCATCCGTTCACATGAAAATCATTGCATTAAATTTGCGCCAATTGAGTGCCAAAAACATTCGGTCACGTGCTGCACAATGATCGAGCTGATCATTGCCTTTGTGTTAATCGCATTAAAGCGCCAACAACACAAACTTAAGTCATCGAAATTATTGAGTATGTGTGTGTGTGTAGTTGTAGTAGGTAAAGACCTTCAAGTCTGCGTTACAAAGTCAAAACGCCGATAGGTGCGAGCGTAATTCGATCCCTGTTTGGCACTCTTCGGCAACGCGGCCAATTGTTCGGTGTTTGGTTTTCGCCAGCGCTGACTGGGCTCCGTGGAAGCTGCGTGGTCTGTACAGTATTTGCTTTCCTGATCATCGCCACCGGTTGCGGTCCCCTGCGGGAAATAAGCGAATAAAAACAAAAGCCCCAAGAGCTGACCACAAAGTCGTGGTAACATTTCTCAGTTGCGTGTTGAAGGAGGAAAAAACTTGCACGACCGACTGCAGTTCTGTGTTAGACTGTCAGTTACTAAGAAAGTGAATGCAAAACTGACTTTGAGCCGAAGACATTAGCTGCCGCCTGTCTCGGTCTACAATTTCTTCCAAGACACAACGGCAGTCTGTCTCTTCCGAAGAGAAAGTAAACACAGCAATGAGAGCGGCCCATTGCTCTTGCTGGTCTCTTAGCTGTGCTCGCCACTCTGCGCTCTTCGGCGGGCAGCAACAAGTTGCACGCCGGCTCGTTGCACCAATCGACGATGATGAATCTGCCGCTTTCTGTGAATGAATGTGTGGCAATGCCCTTTGCGTATCCGACGAGTGCGACCATCTTTATCGGCAGCGACAGCGCGGTTGCGGCCGTCGTGGGCGCACATTAGCCGCCGCGCGTTCACAAATTAGCAGCGCCGCATACCCCATCCTGCGCCGCTGCCCGGCCGGCCCTGTTCCCTGTGCCCGGTGCCCTGCATTTCGGTGCACTGTTTGTGTTTTTGTTATTCCGTTTCGTCGGTCGACGTGCTGTTGTTGTTGTTGTTGTTTCGGTTGGTATGGATCTGCTCGATGATCGCATGCTGCAGGAACTTCACAGCGTTTCTGGTGTTTTTATCGTTGTTGTTGTTGTTGTTTTTGGGCATTGGTGTTGGTGTTGGTGGTGCACATGTTCTGCGGTGTATTCCCTTTGACGTTCTGCCTCATTTCAAATTGGAATTGGTTTCATCTCAATGCTGCTGTTGTTATGTCTGTTAAAGCGTTGTTGTTAATGTTGTTGTTGTTGTTGTGGTTCTTGTTCGGTTTATTGTTTTTATTATTTTTTGTTTGGTTTTGCGTTGTTTTTTTCGCCGCCTGTTTGGGTGTTTATCTTGGAGGCTATTTTGTTATTCTTTTGCACAGTCGGCGATTGTTTCTCTTAATATGTGTTGAGTCTGTAAATTCCGTCTCGATAATGGAACAACGAAGCATGTGCAGTGTATTCACCCGAAGAGTACGTTTATGTCATGCAAACGTTGGGCAAAAACATTGCAAAAAACAAAGACAAAGATCCGTTGAATTGAGATTTCAAGATGGGATTTTGTTGAAAGAGAACAAATGCGTTTAAATTTTGGATTACAGTATTCCGAAACATATTAAAAAAAAAAATTAAAATAAAATTTAAAAAAATCGATTTTTGTTTGCTCTAAAAATTTAGATTTTACTAGACAAATATGTGCAAATGAGGTATATCTGGTTTTTTTTTAATTTTCAAGTAGATTAAAATTTTCCCGAAAAGATTTAGATTTTATTTTATTGAAAAATTGAGATTTTATAAGACAATATATACATTGAGGTATTTAGTTATTTTTAAATTAAATTAAAAGTTCAAAAAAAATCGATTTTATTTGCTCTAAAAATTTAGATTTTTGTTCATTGAGGTTACATATGTATCTCGTTTTTAATATTAAATTAGAATTTTCAACAAAATTTCGATTTTATTTGATTGACAAATTTAGATTTTATTAGACAAATGAGTTCAATTGAGGTATTTAATTATTTTAATTTTAAGTAGATTAAAATTTTCCAAAAATTATTTAGTCTTTATTAAAAAAATATTCAGAAAAAAATTTAAATTGAAAAATTTAATTTACAGAAATGGAATGGAAAGAATTTGGAGAAATGTGTTCATTGCGGTAATGAATTAAGATTTCATGATTGAGATTTCAAGATAATTTTGTTGAAATAGATTTTGTTGAAAGAGAAAAAATGTGTTCACTTTTAGATTAACTTTTATACAAAAATATTTCGATTTTGTTTTGTTGAAAATTAGGATTTTATTAGACAAATTTGTGCATTGATGTATTTATTTTTTTTTTAATATCTATTAAATTTAAAGTTTTCAAAAACAAAAATCACATTTTAATTGATCGAAAAAATTGGATTTTATTAGGCAAATATGTTTATTGAGGTAACAAATTTTTCTCATTTCAAGTAGATTAAAATTTTCCAAAAAAAAAAATTAAATATTTGTTGAATCGAAAAATTTAATTGTTATTGTAAATGTATTTTTGTAGTATTAAATTAATTTTTTACAAACAAACATTATAGTTTTGTTTGATCGAAAAATTTATATTTTTTGGCAGTGTTTTTTGAGATATTTAATGTTTTTGAAATTAAATTTGCAAAAAAGATTCGATTCGATTTTATTTGATTGAAAAATTTAGATTCTATTAGACAAATGTGTTCATTGAGACATAATAATTATTTTTTTACTATTAAACTAAAAATGTTCAAAAAAATTAGATTTAGTTTTTGGAAAATATTAAAATTTTTAGACAAATGTGTTTGCTGAAGTATTTATTGTTTTGTTAATATTAAATTAACATTTTCCAAAAAAAACATTGTATTTGTTTTAAAAATTTCGATTTTATTATATTAGATAAATGTGTTCATTGACGTATTTATTTTTTTTTTTTAATAATTAATTAGAATTTTCCACACAAAAATTTAGATTTGATCGAAAACATTCGATTTTATTAGACAAATGTGTTCTTTGAATTATTTAATTTTTCTTTTTAAATTCAAATAGATAAAATTTTGCAAAAAAAATTATATTTTATTGGTTCGAAAAATTTGTATTTTATCAAACAGTGAGCTATTTAATTTTTTATTTCAAGTAGATTAAAATTTTCCCATAAAAATTTCGATTTTATTTAATTTTGAATACTTTTCATTGCGTGTTTTTATTGTTTAGTACTACATCAATTTTAGATTATTGGCCCTTTAAAGCACATCGTGGTCAACCAGTAAGTGCCCTGAATCACAAATGAAAGATTTCTTAGTTGACAACAAATTTAAGCATATTCCATACGAAATTCCTGCTTATGAATGGAAACTTGTTGGTTTTTGTTTTACTTTAAACCACTAAAGGTAGAAGAATAGTAAGGATCCAAATGATATCCATATTTTTATCATTATGCCATGATAAAAATATCAACAATTTTTTAAAAATTCTTGAGATGTGTATGTCCTCAAAATTGCAAAGTCCTTTTAAAAGAACATTGAATCAGAAAATGCAAAACTGAGTATACCATGTGTGTGTAGGAATGACCTCTAGTTGCATGCCTATATCACCTTTTGGATGGGTCTCGACAAAAGTGGGTTTATGTTGCACTGTGTTATGCATCGACTTAAGATTATTGAGCTTAGAACGAGAGATATGGAAGGAAATGGATTTTGCAAATCGCGTAGAAAAGTAGTTTTAACTGACAAAAAAAAAATTATTTTTTAAACTAGAAAAAACATGTCATTTTGTTTATATTGAAAGAATTTTTGTTTTCATTTTTTTTTTATTTTTTAGTGGATATTAATTATGGAATTAATTAAAGAATTAATTCTAGAATTAAAGAATTAATCTATGATTCTGTTTTCCATATTTGCAAATATTCTACGCCTGCAATTCAATATCCAGTGTGAGCTCATTTTCCAACATTTCCAATCACGGCAAATTCCTGAGTTCGCCGCCATCCCCCCCTTGAAAAAAATATCCTTTAAGTACCCACAACGTTCTACACAAACTGTGCACGTTTATCGCCACATGGCGATCTCGCGGTGTAAAGTTGCACATCAACAGCATGTGCCATCAATCAACGCGGCCAGAGCGCTGTCCATCGCATCGCTTCGCATTGCATCGCATGCATTTTCCAGCGAAAACCTCAACAGTGTAAAAGCAGCTGTAAAATTAGAGCAACATTTAGTTGAGCGCTCGCGTTAGTTCAACTTTATGCCAACAAAGTAATTGACATAAAATAACAAAGCAGAGAACCGGACAGCAAGTTCGACAAAGAACACAACACAGCACAACACAGGCACACACACACACACACACACATGCACACAATCTCAACGCATGACATCATGCAAACGAATGCGAAACGGACGCACAGGCGATGGCCGAACGGATGGACGAGTGGACGGCTGGTTGCATTGCATGGATGCATAAAGCAATTCGACACTGATTTCACACCCACACACAAACACGACCACAGCACAGCTTCGCTGGCAGCCAATGCAAAATGCTGCGCTGGCAATTTTTGTGCGCTTTTTACTGGCGGCCACTGTTGCTCACCAGATATTTTTACTACCGAATCATAATTGTTTGGACATCTTTATGACAGATTGTTATTAATTGTCAGTGACATAGAGTCACTGCGATGCGGCGCTGTGCCCAGCCAGTGTCGCACGCTTTGAAAGTGCACGCCAGCTGCCCAGCCCAGCAAAGTTGCGCGCCACTTTGCTGCCTTGGAGCGAGCGATAAGCGCTGGCGAGCTTCGTCTTTTTTCCATATTTAGTTGTAGTGTTTTAACAGTGTCTTAATGATAATGCAACATATACGCACTCACACACACACACACACACACACAGACACAGACACCGAATGTGTAGTAGCATTTTTATGAATGCACTAATTTATTTTATGTGCAACATATTACTTAGTACGGAATTTTACACTTGACAAATGTTGTGACCACACCAGGCGAGAATTTTCATTGACGTTGAACGCTGAACTAGATTCCTTATCGCTCGAATATGCGCGGCCGACAATTTGGAACGCTTCAATTCAAAGAAACAAAACACAGAAACAAAGAGAGCAATTGAATCAAGATCACGTAGACAGCGATATGTTTCAATAAATTAAATAAATTCAGCAATGGGTCTGGAATGTGCAGGTTTAGCGAGGATTTGCACAGTTTTGTTGTTGCACAAAGAAATTGGAAATTTTTTTAGGAACATATAAAACTACTTTTTACATATCGAAACGACTACACGTATGGGAACTGTCGACCAGTGGGGCACACAGGGGGTTTTGGTAATTCAAACCCAACCCTCTCCCCACCCCAAATACAAAAATTGCTGGTACAAAATATGGTTTTAAATGGTATTCAGCTCAAAAGTTGTACGCAAAAGTTGTACCCCGGCCCCGACTTTGAAATTGAATAAAATGTAGATGTATGAATCTACAGACTGAGATACAAAACATATGTTTTTCTTAACTGACATATTTTGGTCCTGAAAGTTCAAAATAGAAAATTTGGTTAAAAGGAGACAATTTTTCTCTTTTATTTGATACCCATATCTTTATCATTGCACAACCGCAAATATTAAAAAAAATATTTGAAATGTGCATGTCCTTAAAATTGTAAAGTACTTTAAAAAGGACTTGGGGTCAGAAAATGAAAAACTGGCTATGCCAGGTTACTATAAATGACCTCTAGTTTCTCGTCTATATCAACATTTGAATGGGTCTCGACAAAAAAAAAAATTGTTTCGCACTGTTTAATAACTGTAAAGTTGGGGTTTTAACTAAGTGCTTCATAACTTTGTCCTTTGTGCTTGCAATTCTATTAATGTTAGGCTTAATATTTGCTCAAATAATATATCTTTCATCCTAGACTTTAAAACCAGAGGAAATAGTTTTTTTGATCTATAAAACAATCATTTGAAAAATCATAATTTTTGAAAATTCACTATTTTTTAAATTTCACCATCAGCAACTTCACCAAATCTCATCTGATTTGGACAATCTATGTATTGCTGGAAAGGCTAAGGTATTATCTTCTGAACGACGGATATCTTGTGATAGTCGAATGATTTGTTTACGAGATATGTACGCATAACTGAAACAACAGGGAAAAAGGTTTTTTGAAGATTTTTCGAAAACGTTTCTTAAAAAAGTGTTTTGATTTCCGGTTTCATATTCAGCCGCCCAAAGTTAGTCTAGAAAATACTTTTGTGTTTAGGTGCATGCGATTAACCCATTTTTTGTCGAGTAGTGTAATAGAAGCAGTACGTATTTTAGAAAAAAAAAATTAATAGTCCTGTTCAGTGGCGCAAACAAGGGGTGGCTTTGGGTGTTCAAACCCCCACCAAATACAAAAAATTGTTGGTACAAAATAAGATTTCAAATGGTATTGGGCTCAAAAGTTGTACTGAAAATCCCCCTCCCCCACAAAATGTAATCCTGTGTGCGCCACTGTTCCTGTTGGCCAATGCTTACATTACTAAAGGAATTTAGTATCTGTTGGTGCATATAATTGATAATAATTTAATGATAATAATAATGATAATAATTTTTGAATTTTACTTCACAGTTCATCTTTATTCTTGGCTTTGGAGGGTCGAATTCTCTGGGATTCAATTACACCCAAAAGTGTTCGATTGGGTTCAGATCCGGGAATTGCGACAGCCATTTCAACATGTGAACTTTATTTTTCTTGAACCACTTCTTTATCATTTTAGATGCATGTTTTGAGACAAAGTCTCCATAGTTATCAATGGCATTTCTTTCTTTGCGTAGGGAAGCATTACCGTGTTCAATATGTTGACATAGTCAACTGCTCGCCTAATATTTTTTATCCAAATTATTAAACCTACATCCTTCTCTGAGAAACATCCCCACATCATAATCGAACCACTGCACAGTGATTCGTTCCATAGACAAAATTCAAAAAATTTATATTCTCAGAATTTAACGATTTTGATGTCATTTGAAAGGTAAAACTCCAACTAAGAAAACCCCAAAAAATCTGTGCAAAAAATTAATTAGTTTTTGTATAAGAGCGGCTCAAAGTTGAAACTTTTTTCACAAAAAAATGCAAACACTTATTTTCTGTTTTTTAGTCTATTGAGTAAAAAAAATCGTAAAAATTCATTGTTACCAAGAAGTTGCTTAAACTTTCAATATAGATTAAGAAATGATGTGGCCATTTTCGCTTTTAATGTTTTCGCAAAATTTACAAATCTGCGGCTTTGACTTCACTTTTAATTTAAAATATTTTTCTAAATTCAAAATCTGAAAATTGTCAAAACTTTGAGGAAAATATCTGAAAAGTATGTGAAAGTATGTTCCTGGATTTTTTTTTATTTTAAGAAACATTCTTTCTTTGTCGGATAATGTGATTGCATCCTCCGATATCTTCCGATCTCAGAAAATAATTCATTTTGAAAAGTGGTCTAAACACGTATTTTTCGACAAATTTTATTTATCCCTATGTATGCAATCTGCATGAAAAATAGATAAAACTACACAAATGCAAAACATACGTCTTTTATTATCATTGTTTTTGCAAAACTAAAGGGTCCTAAGACAATTTCTGTTACTCTTTGCAATAATCAATGTTGACGTTACCGATAAAATGTAAAACCTGAAAAATCTAGCCAACATACTCGTTGCTATAGCTCACCAAAAATGACGAAAATTGCAAATTTAAGTGTCAGACATTGCCAAACTACAAAAGTTTAAGAAAAACAAAATGGAGATTTCAATTCAGCAGACATTGACTAACTAGTATACCAAATTTTATGAAGAACGGACCACTCCTTCTAATTTTGTCCCGCGGTTGTATGGAGTCGAATCACTGTGCACTGTTGTGCTTGACAGACTTTTTAGTATAACTTGAATGAGAGACAATGTTGGTCATCTGTCACAATGTTTTCTGTCAGATCCAAATAAATTTAGAAATTGATATATTTTCATAGCAAATTTCGCCAGTTTTAACGTACAAGGTTTTTCCTGGCGAAAGTAAGTTAAGTTTGTTTTTATATTTAGAACTCAATAGCGGTACTCTTCTCGGGGTTTTTGTTTTCTTGCTTCTGCCAGCCTGTACCTAACGGCTGGTAGAAGCTACGTTCAAACTTACATAAGTCCAATTTTAACTCATTTGACGACAGAAAACGATGGGCTTTGCTGCAATGTATCAATAGCTCATTCTTCCTTTGGGTCATTTTGGGTCATTTTCTACTTCGGATTTTTGCTTTTTTTGCTCGGATTTTTAAACACTTTATCAGTTTTGCAATCTGTTCCATCGTTTTTCCTTTATTTTTTACATTTTTAATCACCGCTCTCTCCGTTTCACAACAATGTTCGGCAAAGCCATTATCAGTTTTTTTAAATGTAATTTTTTTGCATTTTATCAGCTTCAATACCGAAAGATCTTTAATAATGCTGACATTGGATTTGTGTCGAACATTCATGAAATTAGCCAAAATTACGCTGTAATTTTCTGTAGGATTCGGAATATTAAAATATATTAAGGAGGAAAAACCCCATCTTAAAAGTTATAAATAACAAATATACTTTTGAAAAATTGCTCTGCAAAAAATCGTATAAATCTGTCAATAATCTATGACTCAAGTCAGAAGGGGTTAAGTTTTGTACGTAGGTATTTTCATACAAATTTTATTGTTTCATCAACACTCAAATCAGTGGCGGCTTAAGGTGCTCCGGGGCCCGGGGCGGCGACGGCTGAGGGGCCCCTGCAAACGGTGCAGAATAAGTTTGCGTACAAAACTAATAACTGGAATTTCCGGTTATGCTTTTTAATTTTTTTTTGAAAATTTGTATTTGTATATGTGCTTGAAATTTTATAGAAAGCAATAGAATCCCAGAGAAAAAATGAAAAATGGATAAAAGGATAATCTTACTAAATCTTTCCAAATTTGATAAAAACGTTCGTGAATTTAGGAAAACTTTAGGGAGAGCAAACTCGTCATATCAAAAAGCCATCTTAAAACTAAAAAAAAACAGAAAATCTTGCTTCGTTACTACGATCTGGCCATTATTTTAAGCAACCCGAGCAGGAGGATTAGATTGTTTTGCGATCAGTGCATCATTACACTATTCGACAAAAAATGGGCCAATCGCGTGCATAGTTAAAGTGTTTTATAGACTAACTTTGGCCGATGAACACGAAACTGAAAATAAAAATTTTTTTTAAGAGCGTTTTCAAAAAATCTTCGAAAAACGAGTTTTCTTCCTGTTGTTTCAGTTATGAGCACATATCTCCTGAAAGAATTATCTGATTAACACGAGCTGTCCGTCGTTCAAGAAGAAGATAATACTTAGCCTTTTTAGTGATATATAGATTGTTCAAAGCAGATGAGATTTGGGGAAGTTACTGACAAGTAACCAAAGGAAAGTTGTAACAAAGTACATTTTTCGACCAAAAAATCATAAATTTTCGAATTTTTTTTTATGGATAAAAAAAATGATCTCCGCTGGTTTTAAAATCTAAGATGAAAGATACATTATTATTATATATTTTTTGAGCAAATATTAAGCTTAACATCAATAGAATTGAAAGAAAAATGACAAAGTTATGATGCAGTGAGTAAAAACACTAACTTTACATTTATTACACTGTGCGAAATTTTTTTTTTGCCGAGACCCATCCAAATTTTGATATAGACGTGAAACTAGAGATCATTTGTAGTAATCTGGCATAGTCAGTTTTTCATTTTCTGGCCCAAAATCTTTTTAAAAAACTTTAAAATTTTTAGGACATACACATTTCAAATATTTTTTTAAATATATGCGGTTGTGAAATGATGGAAATATGGGTATCAAATGAAAGACATCCTTTTAACTAAATTTTAAATTTTGAAGTTTCAGTACCAAAATATGTCAGGTAGGGAAAACATACATGATTTGGATTTCAGTCTGTAGATTCATACATCTAAATTTTATTATATTTCAAAGTTCCAGTCTAGAAAACACTTTTATTCTTAGGTGCATTTTTCGTGTCGAGTGGTTCAGAAATGTATAGAAATATTTTATAAAACCCAGTATCAGTAGCTTACTTAGAAGGAGCATAGAATTGCTTTCGTAAAAGGGTCTATCAAAGAAGAAAACCGGATTTCCACGACGTTGTGTTGTTATCCAACTAATAATTATAAAAATAATATTAATAACTGTAAATTTGTTTCACGTCTACAAAGTTTAATGAGGTTAAGTAATTGCGTAATTCGCACTCATTTACAAGCAAACTCTAAGATTGCGATATTTAATTTTTAACTTCGAATTTTTTATTAGCATACTTTGCACAAAATTTTAAGTTAAAAATTAAATATTGCAAAAAATTTTTATTTAGAAAGGATGTTTTCTTGCTTTTATTGAACTGAATTTGTTATTGCAATTTCAAAGTCAATTGTCGATAGTGTATCTCTTTCAATTGATAAAAGGGACAAACAGCCTTTCAACAACCATTGTGGAGCGCAAAAAGTTTTTAACAAGTTTCAGTTTTGAAAAACTTTAAATTTTTATATACAAGCTTCTCTCGGGGGCCCCCCGCAGCCCGGGGCCCGGGGCGGTCCGCCCCTCCGCCCCCCCCTTTAAGCCGCTACTGACTCAAATGCATTGCTTTTATTTTTGTTTCTTCCTCTATGACGTTGCTAGCCAAGATTTGCTTACATATTGTAATTTTCATTCTGTATTTATGAATGAACTAAATGCGGAAACAAATGCAAAGTTTACGTACCGATATACACACTTACTATATGTATATGCATTTGATTTATTGCAAACATCTAATATCAACAAAAGAAATGAAATTGTTTCAGTCGGCTTGTTTGACTTGTTTCTGCGCTACACTGAAGACATGTCTATGAATTCATTTCAATGTAAAAATGTTTAAGACAAAAGTGAGTAACCGAAATGGCAATACGATCTGTAGTAAATTTCTTTTTGTATTATGTTATAAATCTTTAGTTAGGGTCTCATTATAACACTCGAACCAAATGTCATTCAGATATTCTAATTTCTTGGAATGCTACCATGAAAACCGCCCAACTAGAAGACGCCTGAACGCCTAGAAATACTGGCATTACAAAACCCCATTTGAAACCGAATATGCCCTGTCATTGATAGTGTAAATCAGTTAATTTTATTCCGAGAACAGCAACAAGGATTTCAAATGCGAGTTCAATGACTTTTCCGTTTATTGCGCTGAATCAAAAACCGCATCAAAGCAAAATTTTTCGAACCATTCTAACCAAGTAAATATTGTGCATGCTTTTGTATTGAAAAGTTGAACAGTTTAATTGTAAAATAACAAGATTTCCAAGCGCCAACTTGTTCAAAATTAATTTCAATTATGCGCACAAATTTGGGTTATCAGCGATCGGTGGCAACGCTTTGTCGCTGTTCGTTAGTTGCAACAGGAAAAGACTAGAGGCTAGAATTCATTAACAAATTGGACTGCCAATTGAGATCTAAAAGAACTGACAGAACGTCATGAATAAATGCCAGAAATAAATATAAACAACTGAAATCGTTGTTGTTGTAATGCGTGGATTTGAAATTGAATTTGCACATAGGAGAGAGATGGCTGAGTGGATGTTAAGTTCGGTAAGGTAGTAAATTTTTTAAAATTTTTTTATTAATATATGCAAATAATTGTAACTAGGAATTTATTACTGTCCCACCGAATATTCGGTTTCGGTTTCGGCCCAAAAAAGTTGTTTCGGTCGGACACTAGAATTTATAGAATTATAATAAATAATAATAATAAATCAATAAATAAATAAAGTTTTTTTAACTCTTTGTTGATCCCATCAGATTTTTATAAAAAAATACTTATCTAATTATTTCTCATTTGAAGTCCTTTTACCAAGTTTGAAGTTAAAAGGCCCATAAAGTCTTGTTTCTCCACATAAACTTTAACCCGTCGTTAACCCCATCAGAGTTTGATTTCGAAAAAAGAAAAAACACGTATCAAATTATTTCACATTTGAAGTACTTTCACCAAGTTTGAAGTCAATAAGGCGTAAAAAATCATGTTTCTTCATACAAACTTTTAATCCTTGGGGCACTCCTTTAAGTTTTGATTTAAAAAGTAATTAGAAACAAATTATTTTTGATTTCAAGTGTTTTCACCAAATTCGAAGTCAATAGGCCAATCGATTCACCGGTTCCGTATACGAAACTTAACCCTCGGTTCACTACGTTAAATTTTGATTTTCGAAAAAATGCAAAATACGTGTCGAATTGTTTTTGATTTGGAGTAATTTTACCAAGTTTGAAATCAATGGGCCTTTTATATCAAGCTTCTGCATACAACATCTTAACCCATGTTTGGCCCCTTTAGACCCCGAATTTAAAAAAAATCCCGTCTTAGCGGGAGTTCATTTTTCAAGATTCAATTCAAATTTCATATTTGTAGCTTCAGCGGTTTGGTCTGGGCCAGTGGCGGATTCAGGGGGTGGGTGGTTTTGGGTTTGAAACCGCCCCGAAATATCAGGATCGACTTTAAAACTACATACAAATTAAAAGGCATTTTATAAATATTAAAGAATTACTTTTTGAAACCCCCCGAAATATTTTTCTGAATCCGCCCCTGGTCTGGGCTATGATGAATCAGTATACAGATGGAAATATTGACAAAAAATTACTGAGCTGAGCGGATTTGATTTGCATTTAGTGTTAGATTTGAACTTTTTGTTTGATTGATATTAATTTTATTAATTTTTTATTTATTTATTCAAGCCAAACGAAAACAATCTACAGGCTAGATTATAAAATGTAGAAACACTTTAAATTAGAACAAAAATTTAGTTAGAAAAACAAATTATTAATAAGTTCTTTAAACTTTTCTTCAGATATAAAAAGATCAATTTCTTTATTGTAAGCTAATTTATTGAATTCCGATAACGATCTAACAACGATGATGCATATAGATTGATTGATGCATATAGAACCGCTTTTGGAGTTTAGTAGAAAATTCCATAGATTCCAAATCCCATTCAAACTGCAATTTCCGATTCAAACCCACATATCTCAGACTCACAATTCAACACACCAACCACTCAACCAAAGACAACTGCCAGCCACTGATGGTTTCAACTCTCTGATGTACAACTCTCAAACATGATGCGCACAATTCAGCCATCTTCAGCCATCATTGTCAATGGCAGCATTGTCTCTTGGCATTTTGTCATAATTTTCAATTTTTAATTAAAACTATGTCGATAGTACAACAACGCCAACTAAGTAGTCCAGCTGATAAGAAATTTCCATAGAATTTCAAGTTGAAAAATATAAATTTGTATGTTAAATTGCTAGTGACGCGATCTTCCGTTTGGTTCTCGAATATAGTATGTAAATTTGTTTTTATTATTTTTTTGGCGAACAACCGTTGAAGAACGCCGCGCATGAAGTTGGCTGCTGGCTGGTGACGCGTTGTGTGGCATTGTGGGTGACAAAGGGGTTATCTGTATCGCAAAGAAACTGGGCTGTCACTGTCAGCACGACAGGAAATACATAAATGTTGCTCTTTGTCGCGGCGCAGGCCGAGTCGGAGCAGCAGCAATAAACACGAGCTCATGTTGGCCGCCCAAGTGATGCATGTGCAATGAACTCGCTGGAGTCAATGGTGCGAATGGTGGCTTCTGTCAGTCGAGCATATGTCTGTTTGCCAATTCTGACGCAGCAGCGTGAAATTTGCATGGTGAAAAATGATCCAACGATTGCTTACTGTCTGCTTTCTAAATTAATTAACGAATGAATTGATGGATTAGTTCGATGTTTCAGTGATGGCAGCATAAATCTGCAATGTATGAATCATTTGGCATTCCTTGAAAAATATTCATAAAACATATATACTATAAATATATATGTCACAGTGTGCACAACTGACCCAATTACGAGAATAGGACGCCAAAAGTTGGCCTCGAGTGAGATGGGGTTTTTTATATTTGCTGTGCTATCATTTCAACATTTTAATCACACACTGACCGATTTCTCCACTATGTCGCATGTGCCTGATTTAAAGTTGTGCTTGTTGTTGTTGTTGTCATGTCTCGCACTGCAGCAAGTCTCGAACAACGTAAAACGCAAAATTTGCACATTTTTCATTTTGTCACATTATGCAGTGTGTTGTTGCATTAGAATTTCTTGCACATTTTTCCCGCACAATTTTAATTTTTACGATTCTTGCCATGGCACAGTGGTGCTAAATTGGCATAAACATTATTTGCATTGCTTCGCAACTAATTTTCAACTCAACAACTAAATATATTTTCGCCAGAACCAAAGTGATTTCTTAGTAAGAAATCGACTAGGCAGTTGATAGAAAGTCAGAGAGAAGTTCAGAAATCCCAGTTAATTGTCAAGAAGAGAAAATAATAAGTTCCAGAGGCACTTCGATTTGCCTCTCAAAGATGGATGAACATTTCATAGCAATTTGATTCAAATGTTCATCCACAAATTAGACCCTAAGTGGTACACTTTATTTCAACATACGTAGGGTGGGGGAGGGGGGGGGGGGGGGGGAGTGCTGAAGGAAAGTTTGAGGCGCAGAACAGCCGCAGATACTCTTTGGCCTTGAAAAAGGGTCCTGGTGATATTCCAAGCCAACAAAGGCCATTCTTTCTATGTCTACTCGTCAAGCCAACAACAAACAGACAGACAGACATTTGTACTGACCTCAGCAATTTCCGTAGCTATATTAACTAATTTGAGGTCATCCAAATCTTTGAAGCAGAAAAACCAGCGTGATTTTAAAATGGAGAGAGCTTTCGGCTTCTTATTCTTTCTCTTTTTCTTTTTTCTCCTTCTTGTTGTTTTACTCCTTATTCTTCTTCTTCTCCTTCTTGTTGTTTTTCTTCTTATTCTTCTTGTTTTTCTATTGCTTCTCTTATTCTTGATGCTTTATTATACTTGATGCTTTTTTCTCCTCTTTCTCGTTATTCTCCTCCTTCTGCTTCTATTTCTACTTGTACTTCCATTTCTAATTCTTCTTTAACTTTTACTTTTATTTCTACTTCCACTTATACTTGTACCTGAACTTCTCTCTTTCCCCTAATCTTCTTTCTTTTTCTTCTCCTTCTCCTTTCGCTTCTTCTTCCTTTTTATTTTTCTTTATATTTATCTTTTTCTTTCTTGGTCTCGTTCTCGTTCTCTTTATCCTTATACTTCTCGTTTTCCTTTTCATCTACTTGTGCGTCTCCTTCAACTCCTCTTTTTCCTTTTACTTCTTCGTCTACTTTTACGTTTCCTATTTCTATTTCTACTTCTCCTTCTACATCTTCTTGCCGTTCTACTCCTTTTCGTCCTGATTCCTATCTTTCTCCTTCTCATTCTACTTCTCCATCTACTTTACATTTTTCTTCTACTTCTACATCTCCTACTTCGACTTCGATTGCTTCTTCTGCATCAACTTCTTCTTCTTCTCATTCTCATTCTCATTCTCCATCTCAATCCGCCTCTACTTCTCCTTCTCCTTTTCATTTTCTATCTACTTCTATGACTCCTTCTACTTCAGTTCTTCTGTATCAACTTCTTCTCATTCTCTTTCTTCTTATTCTCCATGTTATTCTACCTCTATTTCTCCTTCCCATCAACTTTTCATTTTCCTTCTACTTCGACTTCTCCTTCTGCATCAACTTCTTCTCATTATCCATCTGATTCTACCTGTACTTCTCCTTCTGCATGAACTTTTCATTTTTCTTCTAGGTCTTCTTCTACTTCGACTTCTTCTTCTGCATCTACTTTTCCTCCTTCTTCTCATTCTCTGTCTACCTCTACTTCTCTTTCTCCATCAACTTTTCAATTTCTTTCTACTTCTAGGTCTCTTTTTACTTCGATTTATCCTTCTGCATCTACTTCTCCTCCTCCTTTTCGAATTCTACCTCTACTTCTCCCTTAACTTTTCATTTTCCTTCTACGTATACTTCTACGTGTCTGCATCTGCTTCTCCTCCACCTCCTTCTTCTGCTTCTTATTCCCATTCTCCATATACTTCTACTTCTCCCTCTCCATCAACTTTTCATTTTCTTTCTACGTTTACTTTCCTTCTGCTTCTCTAACAACTTTTCATTTTCCTTCTACTTCTTCTACGTCTACTTCTCCGCACTTTCCGTATCTTTCCCCTTCTCATTCTACTTCTCCGCCTGCATCTACTTTTCATTTTCCTTTTATATATACTTCTACGTTTCCTCCTATTTCGACTTTTCCTTCTGTATCTACTTCTCTTCCTCCTTCTGCTCATTCTACTTCTAATTCTCCTTATCTATCAACTTTTTATTTTCCTTCTACTCTACGTCTACTTCTCCTCCCTTTCCTCCTCCTTTTCCTTACCACTCTCCTACTCATTTTCCTTCTTCTCCTCCTTTTCCTCCTCAATCTTCTTTGCATTAACGCCAGCAAATTCTGATTATTTGCACACTTTCAGTCATTTTCCCACCACTGTGCATTGTATAATTTTTTTGTGTAATTGTATCGCACTGATAAGTTTTTGCTGCGCATAAAAATCGCAAAGTATCTCACAGTCGGTGCGTCTTTGGTTTCGCCAGTTGCTGTGGACGACAGTGGGATGGGTTTCTGGACACGTGTTGCCTTACCCCAAGCTCCAATAGCCAACAGCAAAAACCAGGCTATTAGGTAGAAAAAAGAAACAAAAAGTTTGGCGCCATTTTCTGGCGTTTCTGCCATTGTCACCACATCATCGGCAACATTGACGCTATGGCACTTACAGGCGCTCGCGTTTTTTGTTGCTGGTCGGTCGTACCTTATCGCCGTTTAGTGTGACAATTGTTGCAAATTATCACACCAACCGCACTCGCTCGCTGCAGTCCGGCTGCAATGTCGCGCAGCGTGTGGGTGTGCGGCGGCAATTTACGGCAGCGGCAAGATCGCATAATCGCTGCGGCCACAGCTGACGATGCCGGCGATATGTTGGACGCCGTATGCGGATTTTCGTGTGCGTGTGGCTTTGTTTTGCTGTGCTTTTGTGTTTGTGTTTTGCCTTTGCCACCACTGAAGTGGCGATAAAATTGCATTTAAGTAGACAAAACATTTTGACCTTTAACTATTAAAGCAAATGACATCAAATGTCGGCCAATTGTCTGTGAGGGGGCTCGCTGCAATGCAATGCGCTGCGGTTCGGTTCGGGTGTGCTGCACACATGTGGAAATGCACTCGAATGTGCCACTGACATACATACCGGCCGTGTGTGTGTGTGTGTGTGCCATTTTTGCACTTCTGCTTTCCTCATATATTTCTATGCTTCTTGACTCCTTTGCATATGCTTTTCTTTAATGAATTATTATTTCTTTTTTTCCTTCAATTTGTCTTGCTTTATTTTTATTCTGAACGTCCTCGTTGTTGTTGTCGTCGGTCTGCATTGCGGTGTTGCTGACAAAATGAAAATGAATGACGTGCAAACGAGCTGGAAAAATGGCAAAAATATCACAAAAAAAACAAAATCGAGCGGGGAAATGACAATTGCAGCGGCAGCTGTGCCGTCGCTCGAGCCGCACTCATGGCTGCCCGCTGGCACATTCACACACACACACACACATTCACATTCACGTTCATGTTCACGTTGTGTTACGTTTTCGTTCGATTTGGGTGTCAAGTTCAAGGCAACTGCAGCATTGACACTTTGTCGCCGACAGCGCTGGCCCCCACAGCGGCGGCCGAGTGGTAGCGCAAAGTGCAGACATCAGCGGAAAAACGACATTGATGCCGCAATAGGGCCGACAAAAGTCGATCGACTCCGACTAGACATTCCGTCGAGCCAGCGTCAACTCTTTTTAATGCCCAAAAAAGGCTGCGGAAATTTGAGCATTTGCAAAATTCCTCGCGCTTCACGCCAACAATGACACTAAACTTGCAGAAATGCCGCCGCAACTTTGCGTCTTCAGAGGAGCGCAAGAATGTGTGCAACTTTGCTGCAAGCCGGCACAAAACACATAAAGTTGCCATGCCATAAAGTTGCAAATATATCCGACGAACGCGTGGAGTGGAAATGGCGTGAAGCACTGACGGCAACGGACAAATTGCTGGGGGAAATCTCCGCGCTGGAACAGATTCCGCGCATGTTGAACATTTCAATTGCATCACATCTAAATGTGGCTGGAAAACTATTGCAACGGGTATTTGCATCAGCGATCATGGCCCCGTTTGATTCCCCCAATAATTTTGCGGAATTTAATGCATTATTATTTTAAGCATAAATTTCTAGAAGTGTACGATTTCATGTTTGATTTTATAGTACCACAAGTCTCATTCCACAACGGCAAATTTCAATTCAGCACATTTTTTCATAGGCAAAATATTTTGTATAATTCATTTTTTTTGTTCATTAATTGGAGCGAATTGAAAACGAGAACTTTAGATAGTGCTTAATTTTTTTTTTTTTGTAATTGTAAAACAGACATTTTTAGAGCGGAATATTATTAATAAGATTCATGCAGTCGTAAAAATTTGTGAGAGTAATTTGACTGATGAAATGAATCTAATGGAATGTATTTATTTATGTGAATCGAGTGTTTATTGAATCAGTACTAACAACAACACTACAATTATATGCTGATTCCATATACAAGATGTCAAAAGTTTAGAGCTTCGAGTGGGTAGCTGAATCAATTCTTTAAATTTCAGTGCGTACATACCTTTTTTTTATAAATGGATACGAGACATTGCGTTGGTTCTGGAAGGATGCAGAGATTAGGAGTCAAGGTTTTGATTGAAGAACTTATGGATATGTGACTTCAAAACATTAAAGTCATAGGTGCTGGGAAAAATCTCCACATGCCTCCGAGTTTATGGATAGATTTAAAATATATTTTTGTAATGTAACTGCTGATTTAAAACCTCGACCTAAAAGCTCTAAGCTCTGTTGTCTTATAGCTTCATACTAGAAAGACTGCAAGTTTTTCATACCTACAAAGACTAAATATTATATCCCCTGATATCTCGAAAAGTTCTCATCGGATTTGGCTAATTGTAATTGTAGAATCCTAATTGTAGAATCCAATAAAAAAACGTCATCAAAGCAAAGGAAAAAACAGATATTTAAAATTGAAAAACCGTCAAAATTACCGAATGGTCTTTCTAGAGTTAACAATAGAATTTTTTTTTTAACTTTCTTGAACTCCAGTGAAGGAGTTCAAGGAGTCCAAAGTAAAACAAAAATTAAAAAAAGTGCAGGCAACTTTTTACAAATCAATCATTTGCCGATTCCACAGCAGTGGTTAAAAAGTTAAAAGAAGCAACCTGAAGGTTGAATGCTAAAGGAAAAATTACTCATTTCCCTATAAATAAAGTCGATCCTTTAAAACTGAAAAAACATTTATTGTAAAAACAAAAAAAAACAAAAAATATCTTACTGTAAAAGTCAAAATTGGCAAATAGTAAAATTTATTACCTTTGCCAAAGTTAAATATGGCCAGCAAAACACGTACGCAATTATTTATGCTTCCGATCTCTGTGCTTCGTTTTAGTGCACAGCCGCACAAACAAACACACACACACACGTGTAAAATCAGACATTTGAATGTTCAAATAGCAACAAATAGACGAGTTGCACTCGCGCACACTCGTATTGAGTGCAATAATTTTTTATTGAACAATGATTGCGATCGCTCGTTGCGCACTGTTCAGTGTAGCTGTCAGTGCAGCGCACACACCCACTCTGCGCTGCATATCCTACAACAACACATATACATATGTACGTTTCATGCATGTTTCTTGCTGGCATATGGCTAACAAAGCATTCCTGCCGTACGCTAAATTTTCTTGGAAATCGAGTGCAAACTTAGCCGCCAACTTAAACAATTTTTGTTTTTTTTGTTTTATTCTCGCCTCAATTTCTTTTAATTTTTCCAATTGAATATTTTCAATTTTTGTCTTTTCTTTTTACCATTTTTTTTGTTTTTGTTTTTTGACTTTACAAACAGAGCGAATAAAGCCAACAAGATGAGGAAACATTCAGATCACACACACACACACATAGATATATGTTAACACAGCGGTTGTATGTGTGTATGTGCAATTGCTTTGCGGTGAATTGTTGTTGTTGTTGCTGTTTTTTCTTTCTTGTTGCATGCTCTCGTTTTGCCGGTGTTTATTTTGGATGCACAAATCTTGCATGTAAGAATTCAGTTTTAAATGTTTGACTAAGATGCTAATTTTTTGTTGTAGTTTTTTTTGTGATTTTTTTCTTTACTTACATTACGTTCAAATTCATTTCATATATACATACATACATACATACAACCACCCACAACCAAGCAAAAGCATAAAAAAATGCAACAACAAAGCATGGTTTACCTCAAAATTTCAGTTCATTCGCTTCGAGGCAACTCAAACATTTTGTTTATGTTAGCCTGCTTTGCGTTTCGTATTGGAAAACTGTGTTGCCTGTGAACATTTCAAAGCACCCGATTCGGAATGCTGGCAACAGATGGTGTCGAATAGTTGCTGATGAATTATTATGTGGACTATTCATAATTTTTGGCAAATTTTTTGTTTTCTTTTACTTTTTTATGAACCTATGGCAGAAATAGCTTTGTTCGATTAGCTGATACGGACATGAAAAAAATGTAGGTAGTTTTAGACAAAATATTTTTATTTCTTCATATTAAATAAATATTTAACATTAAATATTTTTTTTAATTTGTAAATATTTTTTCAGTATTTTTTCCATTGTTATTTGTTTGAATTTCATTTATGACACCGTGCAAAAAATCAAAAAAATTTAAAACATACGAACATATCGATTTACAGTTTGTCAAGTGAATGTTTCCAAATGTTAAGAAGGTAGACAATTATTTTATATTTATTATAACAGAAATTGCAATATTTTGAAATTATTTGAATTATTATATAATTTAATTGAATATTTCACTCTCATATAATATCAAAGTAATGCCCATTTGATTCGCGTATTGAGGGGCGAATTGATATGAAAGTATCTCCTGGACGACCCAGAAAACTGTCTGACAGAGAAGAAAGAAAAATCATTCGAAAAGTTCGTGAAAACCCCCGTATCTCAATAAGGGGAATGGCTTTAGATATAAAAATAGAAGGCGGAACTGATTTATCTCATGAAACTGTTCGGAACTATACGGCGCCACATTTTCAATGCAATCTTGGTTTTGAAAGAAGACGAATGTTTTTACAGTTTGAAGTATAGCTTCATTTCCTTTTTTGATTTTTTACACTGTTTTCGGGTATCAAATAGACATTACTATTAATCTATATCTTAAAAAAATTTCAAAATATTGCAATTTCTGTTATATTTCTAAGGTTTTCAAAATAATTTTTCTACCTTTTTTAAGTTTGCAAACATTTACTTGACAAACTGTACTTGCAAAACTAGGAGCCAAATGTAGTAAAACTGCGTTTTTAGCTTTTTTTCTAGCGTCAGGATTTTTTTTTAAAAGGATTTTAAAATTTCAAGGACATAAATATGTGCAAAAATTATTTTAAAAATTGAGCTCAATGTAGGGGTATCAAATGAAAGAGAAAATTCTCTAGAATTAAAAACAATTAATATTTCGGTGTACAAGGACGATTAGGTATTGAAAATATCCTTTTAAAACGTTATCTTAAATATCCTTGAAAGTTTCCAATAGTTTTTCTTTAATATATCTTAAGGACTAATATGTACTCTACCACATCCTAGAATTTCGTTCTTCTAACTTTATTAGGTTATGATTATTTTATGTATAAATTAAATATTTTATGTTTGTGGTACGGTGCAACACACTCTTCGTTTTATAGGGGGAAGCATTAAGATTTTTGCATGCTTTGACATGACAACATAAAATCAAATAAAATTTAAGCAATGTTTTCTATGAATATTTGATGGCATTGCTTCGAAGTTTTTACTTTAAATATTGACTTCATGTGTTTTATAAGAATTTATAAGAATTTTTTCGTTAGTTTAATGTGCAAATATCTCTTCAAAATCTCTGAAATTGTTGGGGCCAATCATTTTCTTTCAGCTAAAGATTTACCCCTCAATTTATTGAATGTTGTACACATATAGTTTTAAAATACAAAATGAGAAGTCGAAGCGGTTTTTATAAAGTAATTTACTTTTAAATTTATAACATTGCTTACAATCGAAAGAAGAAAAATCTTAGTCTGCCGTTGGTTGAGTGGAAAATCCCTGAAATTGTAGAGGGCAAAATATTTTCTTTAAGCTAAAGATTTCCCCCTCAACTCATTGAATGTGGTACACATATAGTTTCAAATTACATATGAAGGATTCGAAGCTATTTTTAAGTATATTACTCTTAAAGTTTTAGCATTGCTTGCAATCGCAAAATGAAAAAATCTTAGTCTGCCGTTGGTTGAGTGAATATAAGATTTCAAATTGATAATTCGAAACTTTTTTAAGTTATTTTCTACTCAAAGATTTAGCATTGCTTGCAATCGAAAGAAGAAAAATCTTTATTAGGCGCTGGCTGAGTCGACAGAATGAGAATTCACCATCCTCCGACTTGTGATCCAATACAGGAACCAATCAGCCATGACACTTGGCTGCTTATATGACTGTATTGTAATTTCTAAATAAAAGTAACATACAAGTTTGGTACTTTTTAAAACTTTTTACTTCAATGAAAAGAATTTACTATAATCAAATACAAACTAATATTTGGCTGCTCTGTGCACTATGGATTTTACAGTCGGGTGTTCTGCAAGTTTTTTCAATACGATATTTCAATACAAGATATTTGTGTAATTTTTGTCTCGAAAATAAGTAAATTAGAGAATTTATTTGCTATCATTCGGCCGTTTAGAAGTTTAGAAATACAGATTGAAATATAGATAACTCATGTTTTTTATAGGAATTAGAAATTATCCACAATAATACAATAACAATACAATTATTAACATATAGAAGAAATATGTAAATGTCTAAATTTTAAATAATTACTAAATTATCTTCAATAAATAGTTAATATATAAATGCTCCTACTTGCAGTTGTAAATTCAAATATCAAAGTTCATTATTCAAACTACGGGAAATTCCCTATTTTGCACATTTCGATTACGTGACAAACTTGACTGGGCCTGACCGATATGTGATTATTGATTACACATTATGAAACTTGATAATGCAGGTAAACAAACCCATTGAAATTATCTACAGAGACATGAAGTCATTCATTAAAATTTGGCATAAGTCAGCAGCAAATTTGTTTTGTTGTACAAAAAACCAAATATAATGAAATCAATTCTCACTGAATTTGCACTTTTTTGTTTGCTATGTGGCACAAAATCTATCTGTGTGTGTGTGTATTGAAAAGATGTTGAACAGAAATTTTAAAGCTGCCTCATTGAAACTTTTATGACGAGTTGACTTTTGAAATATAAATTTGTTTATTGATGTTTTGCGCTGAAACGGGCACAGCCGGAAATTGTAATAAATAAAAAATCATTTTTAATGTGTATTGTTTTTATATTTTTGGCATAAACAAATAACGACAAGTGGCGGTGTTGGTGTGTATTTTGCAAATATTCCAGAGGTTGGCTAATAAGTGAGGAAAAATCCTCAATGCTGTTGAACACGTGATCAAGCGTGTCTATGAAGATTTGCACAACATTTAAGCAACAAGAAGTGTTATATGCCAGTTTCGAATGCTGGATTGGGTGCTTTTCATAGGCATTTGTTTTACCCGAAGAGATTTGTCATTGTTTGCTGAAAGTAATGTTTTCGCATATGCAAACTTGGATCCATAATGGGCTGACTTCTAGTCTAACCATCAACATCACCATATAACTTTTTTTATATTTCCCATGTCCTTGAAAACGTAGCTCCCAACAGCATTTAGTGTCAGAATCTTATTTCTATCAAGTAATTTATTTAATTATTTATGACTGATATCAAGGCCATAGCCGGATAAGGAAGCGAAAAGCGTCCCCGGCCAATTTTTATTGTTATATTTTTCCATTTCCCAGAGTTTTAGTCCATAATAGTTAATCCTCGATTTGCCAGAATTAATATAGTAAATAAAAACAAAAGTTAATAACTTTCGAAGTTGTCAATCGATTTAGATGAGATTGAGACATATTATAGATATCTCTTAGACGCATTACCAGACAAATCGGTGGAACTCAAAAGTGAATATAAGCTAAAAAAATTTTTTTTATTTAAATTTATTTATTCTAACTTCATAAAACAAATGTTTAATGTAAAAAAATGTGTTTATTTAAAATAATGTATTTATTTAAAAAAATTTATTTATCTATTTATTTTTTAGTTTTTTATTTTAAAAAAATTTTACCAAGTTAGAATTTTTTTATATATTTCTTATATAATGTTAAACAACATATATTTTTTCCACATATTCTTTCCATCTGCTTGACACCTTAAAAAAGAAATGTAATATTTTATTTTTTTAGGTTATGTGTGCGGTACAATCACCACATTTATTTAATGTATTTCTCATATAATGTTTAACAACGTATGTATATCTTTATTTTTGTATTATTTTATTACATTACCTTAGAACATTTCATATAAAAAAATGGTAAATGTTTCATCAAAAAGCTTCGTTGAGTTGTTTATGCCATATTAAAGACAATGATAAAGTTTTTGTCTCAATACCAACACTGATCAGTTGGCTTCAGGCTTCAAACTTCTCATCCTTTTTAGTTCACTTCCGTTCTGCTACTCTTTTTTATATTCAACTTGCAGCTTCTATTTGCTTTAGATATTAATGTATGTGTCTGTGTGTCTGTGTGTGCTTGTAATTAGCCTTAAACAAAATCTGCTCATCTGTGACCAAACATTTGGGCAACAATTAGCATCGAAAAAATGTCACTAACGCCACTGGTTGCGTTTTGCAAAACACCCAAATCATTCCTGGTCTCCATGCATGCATACGATGGGCATTTATTTATGACAGTTTTTTATTTCTTCTTTTGATTTTTGCCAACCGAAACATCAACATACGCTGAACAGATGCGTGCGCCGCGGTCTGTTTGGTTTGGTCGATTCGTGCAGCCTCGCAATCCGCCGCGCTTTAATGAAAGAAAACAATAAAGAAATTAAGCCTTTTCGTTTTTGTTTCAAAATTATGTCAATTCTATTAATAAGATAGTCACATACAAAGCTACACATAAACATATGTACATACATACATATATATGTATTTAGTGATGATTTCAAGCCATTTGCCACTGCAAAGGGAATTCACAGCCCACTGTCCCTGTGCACGTTTGTAAGTTAGCGCTTTATCCTTTCAAGTTGTGTGACATATGTACATACATATGTACATACATATCTGAATTTTGTTTTTCCAGCACCAAAATTTAATACCAACTTTTGAATGTTTAATTTGCACAAAACTATGTCAGTGTTGGTTTATTTGCTGTTTTTTTTCTTGTTAATTTTTTGTCGTTTTTTTTGCATGCTTTTCTGAAACGAATTTCTTAAAAAGATTTTTGCTGATTTTTTGGTTATTTGCATTGATTTCATAGCAACATTCTGCTGGCCGCAAACAAGCTGCTGCCACTTGTAAGTTTTCCACGAAAACGTTTCGCCGTCGAGGCATCGGTGAGGTGTCACTGTTGCCTCACTTTTACGAACCGGCACACCTCCTGTTCGCAGTGTAAATAGTTTTTGATCTATGAACGCGCATAAATTTCAAACAATTTCGAAAATTGTTTATGCTTTTCTGATCTGCACACATGTCCGAAGTGGCAAATGAGGTTAGCAGTCAAAGGCGCAAATGCATTCCTGCAGTCTGGCAGCGAGCGCAGCAAAGTGCAATTTTTTACGATTTTGCACAAAGTTTTCAATAATTTCGGCATATGTTGTGCCAGTTCGAGTTTGGCCATGGATACTTTATGGGTTCTTAGCAAAATTTAGACAACACTATACAACAACAATTTTAACACTTGAATAAATTGTAACAGCATGAAAGTAAAAAAGCAAACATGGTGTGGCAGTGTTTGTTCCTATCATAGGATTTTTATTCAAGACTCTAAAAAGGGGTTCTTGCATTTGAAAGACAAAAAATAACAACAAACGTTTAATTAGATTATATTTACAACAACTGAGCAACAGTAGAATCTATCAACTAAAACGATGGGCAGGCGAATGTAGATGTGATTATACTAACAGGTGGGAATGTAAGAGGATAAGGAGTATATAGATTATCTAAATGCTGAAGAAATTATTAGAAATATCCAGGATATCGTTTTGAACGTTCAAAGAATGAAAGTGCATGAGTAACATATCAACAAAACGTGTGTTCAACGTTTTGCACGAGAACTTTGGTATGAAGAAGCTTTTCGCAAGGTGGACAATTTCTGGACAAGTTTCAGTTTGAAAAAATGCCCAAAGATTTTCTGCGTCCATTAATAACCTTTGATGGCACATAGAATCACCTGAGGGCAGGGAAAATACAAAATATTTAGTAAATAGAAACCGGCCCAAGTGCACTGAAGACAACAAAAATGGTTTCCTCGGCTGGAAAAGTGTAAGGCTACTGTTTTTGAAATGCATCTGAGAATAATTTTCATCGACTATTTTGAAAATACATAACAGATTGAAGGCAAAAACGTGTAAGGTTTAGAAAAATAATTCCATTATTTTTCCATAAAATTTAAAATCTCATTTAGCATATTTAGAATGATCCAATTTAGATCAAATATACCTCGTTTTTTTTCGATAACTTGTTTCCATTTAGAAGGTAATTCGCGTTTCAAAACAATGACGCCACTTCAACTCTTGCAGCACAGTTGGCAGACCTGAAAATCTTTGAAGAAGTCGATGACGTGCGTTTGTATCTTGTTTGGCGGATTTATGTTCAACAATCCATTGAAGTATATTTTTTGCAAAAAAACTTGGACAGTCGATTTTTACAAGTTTCTCTTAACACTTTCTTGACTACTGGCACAATATGTCTCAGTAAATATGAAGCACGCTTAACTTTGTATGACTCCATGGATTTAGAAACCCAAGGCATCGCAATTATTGGTGAGAGAGGCATAACAAACTAAGCTTCCACTATTTGTTGCATTAATGTGGTTTTATATATGACAGATTTTTCATTTCCATTCATCTGCTGAAAATTTTAAGCTCCCAGGATAACGATCGAGGATCAGGGAATTTGACAACACATTTTTTTTAATCCTTATTCCAAATTTCCTTACAGTTAAAAAAAAAAACAAGCCGTTCTCATGATGAAACTCTGTCGCGAAAGGGTTAAGGCAAGTTTTTCACCAGCAAATTCACTTGGTGTCAGATCTGCACTATAAGGTGGATGCATAAGAACCTCCTAACCAAGCTTTTGGAACTATCGCTATCGATGTGTCTGACCTGACGTTGCCTTGATGGAACACAAATCTTCTCCTATTGGCCAATACTGGCCGTTCCTAGGCGATTGCGTCTTTAAATTGTTGACAGTACAGGTCCAAATTAAAAGTTTGATTGATGATTGTAGATGATTCCTAGTCAATCCCATCAAACACACAGCAAACTGACTGATTTCTGACAGTCAATTCTGGCTTGGCCATCGTTTGCGTCGGCTCACCACGACAACGATTCCATCACGATTGTTTTCGTTTGACATAGTCGTAAGTGATGAATTTTGCATTACCAATCAACATTCGTTTTAGAAATTAGTAGATTTTATTGCGATCCAACAGCGATTTGCAAATGATGTCACGGTCCTTGCGATTTTTTTGCATTAACTTGTATGACAGCCATAGGTCGAGCTTCTCTTTGAATCCAGCCTTATTTGAGTGGTTCCAAATGCTTTTTTATGCTCCTCAACAATCGAAACAGTGCTTACATGACAGTCACACTCGACGATTTTCATGGTTTTGTGGACATTTTCGATAGTTGGCGTTGCATCTTTGAGATCAAAATTACTTGAACGAAACCGACAGAATCAAAATTGCGAGTAATTGGTTGTTGCAGTATCAAAACCAGACTTGTATTTTCACATTTTTTGAAGAAACGTTGTCAAACTTTCTAAGAAGTTGTTTTGGTACAAAAAATTATCTTTCCAACGTAATCCGAACTTGATTGCGTTTTCGCCTTTTCCGAAGAAAACCTGTCAAAGATGGCGTATTTTTTTTGGGCTGGTGTTCATCTTCAAAACTGATCCCAACTTCAATATCATAAAACTTTCTAAGACATTTTTTTAGTACGAAAAATTATGTTTCTAACCCATCTAACCTAACCCCAACTCACTTATACAACGCTATATACAATTTACTAAAGCCATCCATTAGAAATATTATTGATTTAGTATTACTACACTCATATTTTAATAAAATTTATTTAAAATAGATTTCATTCACAAGTTCAAAATTATGTCCACAAATATTAAAAAAACCTGAACAAAAACGGATAACACAAATTTGCCATATCTGATTCATAATTTCTTGCCGCCATTTGTTAAGCCAAAAGTAAATTGTTTGTCACACAGTGTAATACATAGAATTATAAAATAAGATTTAGGACAATGTCTCTGACAAATCATGCCAAAAATACAAATGAGTTAGTGAACTTTACTAGTGGCCGCCGCAGATCCGAGCATTACATTGCATTGCAACACTGAAATACTGCACGATTTGCATCTGGCAGGCGAACGCTTTTTATTGAAATGAAATGCTCTGCTTATGCGCGTCTGGATGTGTGTGTGTGTGTGTTTATACTATACACACGTACTGTACAAACATTAGGATGGTAAAAATGTTGATGTTCTCGTCATTCGGCCGCTAAATATCAGCAAGTAAGCATTCATATTTGCAAAAAACTCAGCCTGTGTATGCAAATGTTTAGCAAATGTCTGATGAATATCATCAGCAGCCTGCACACACACACACACACACACGCACACTAACTCATCTAAAATACTTCGATATGAGCGCTCATAAGTCTGCTCGTATGTTTGTATGTAGAAATGTATGGCGTTGGCAACGATGACCGCTGCAGCCAACACTGCAACGCCAAAACAACACAAGAAATACGAGAAATACATGCACATGAAATTATCTCATTCCAGCGGAAATTGTGCAATTAAAGCAGAAATTTTAGATTCCTTCTGTTTGTCTTTTTGTTGATATATTTTGCTATTTACTATTGTCGTTGCTATTAATGGTTGTTGTTATTGTTGCTGATGTTGATGCTGATCTTGGTGTTGCTATTGATGTTTCACTATTGTTGTTGTTGTTATACATATGAATATCTCTAATGTTCCAACAAAGCGAAATAAGTTTCGCCAGATTTGTTTGCTTAGGAACACTGATGCTCCCCGCATTTGTATTTTATTACACCTACGATTTTATTTGAAAAAAATTAGATAAAAACAACATACCGTTACCTGGCATTTTCTAAAACGTAGGGGAAACAGAGAGGAGTGGAGACACTGACAACATGTGCATCCAATTACCTTGAAGGCAGATGGTTGCGAATATGTTTAAGAAGTTTGCAAAACATAAAAATGGGAATTGATATTTTAATAAATTTTTCGAATTTTTCTATATTTAGAAAAAAATCGATATCGAATAATGAAAGTTTGTGAGGTAAAATGCGTAGAAAATAATCGATATCGAATAATTGAAGTTTTCAAAACAAAATAATTCGAGTTGATGTACAAATTATCAAATTTTTCTAATTGTTCTATGTTTAGAAAATAGTCTTATAGCAAAGTCAAACGGAATTTGAGTTGATATATTTTTCAATCGTTCTCGAATAATCGAAGTTTGCAAAGCAAAATAATTCGAATTGATATTTTAATTAAATTTTTCTAATTGTTCTATGTTTGGATAAGGGTCGATATCGAATAATCGAAGTTTGCAAAACAAAAGAATTTAAGTTGATAATAATGATGATATTTGTTGTTGATATTTGTAAAATTTTTCTAGTTGTTCCATGTTTAGAAAATAATTGATATCATTATCTAGTTCGCAAACCAAAATAATTCGAATTAATATTTTAATTAAATTTTTTAAATTGTTCCATTTTTATATCAAACAATAGAAGTCGGCAAAGCAAAAAAATATAAGCTGATATTTTAAACTGTTTTATGTTTAGAAAATAATGAATAGTCGAAGTTTGCAAAACAAAAGAATTTCAATTTAAATTTTAATTAAATTTTTCTTATTATTCTATGTTTACAAAATAATGGACATCGAGTGATCGAAGTTTGCAAAACAAAAATTATTGCATATTTTAATTGATTTTTCGAACTGTTCAATGTCTAGAAAATAATCGATATGAAATAATCGAAGTTTGCAAAACATAACAATTAGAATCGATGTTTTTTTCATATTTTTTTAAATTGTTCTATGTTTAGAAAATAATCCTTAAAAATTCTGTATCATTCTTTTAATATTTTCATTCATATTCAGTTATTTAAAAAATTACTCTTCCACTTTGAATTCACTTATCTCAAACGTATTAAGTTTAAGTTTAATTGAACTAAAAATCATTGCCTATTTTGGACAACTTCTGCAAAATGTCGATAACAATATTCTAACATTTAAGACCATTTTTATGTGTTTTGCTTGGAACATAATACACCATTTTCAAGATCTCACTGCTTTACTGAACGAATTCCATAGATCTTCACCGCTTAACACTAAGTTAATACTTTCAAGTGGACGGAAACAAAAAATCCAATTTATTTAGCATTCAATCACTTAACAGTTACTTAATAAAATTTTTCAGGTTTTTTACTCAACATTTAGAATTGCTTCAACAATTAATGAAAGTAATTGTTTCTACTATAATTTGTTATTGTTGTTTTAGAACAAAAATCCAAAAGTTATAACTACAACATGTTTTTTGTAGTAAAAATAACACAGCTAGGTAGGTAGAAGAGGCAGTCCTCAGCCTTAAACGACCAGAGACACAAACAAAAACTAGTTTAGGCCCTCAAAGGACTAAGTCCTGAGACATAACACACAACATACAACACAACACAAGTTGATGAAAGTCAAAATGCCACAGCGACTCCATTTCCCCTACGTACGTACAAACATACATACGTACATGAGTTTATATGCATGTATTAGTTTATATATACATATGTACGAGTTCATATGTACATATATATGTATGTATGTATTTAAGAGTATACATGTATGAATTTTCAAAGTGCAGCCATAACAATACAGCAAATTTAATTGCTGGTAATTTGAAATTCGAAATTCTTCTCGTTTTATGTTGCATAACGCAACTGCAAACAATAAATGCAAAAGAATCTTTTGCTACGACTATCATGATTTAGGATACGAAGCATGATGATGATGAAAATGAAAATGATCATTCATTCATTTGAATGCTGGTGAACGTGTGTAAGGTTAGTATTTTCTATGATTTACTGCCACTTATGGATTGGTTGAAGATTAATGAAGAAGTAATGAAGAACCTCTCATTTTATGCCGTTTGGTGAAAAAGTACATAAGCCAAAAAACTTTAGGGCTAGAATGGGGTTAAATGGTATCACATCGAGGTCAAAGTTCACAAAATGCTTGAAAAATCGACAAATTGCTCCACAGCTGCTCAGAAGTTGCTCTTAGAGGGTTAAAGTCTCGGACTGACCCCCACTAGTTTTCCCTACTGAACATTTCTTTCAAACATGTTTATACCTTATCTCCAACATTTAATAGGTCTCCCATACAAAATGATCGTTTTTATAAAATAGGCTCCAACTGCTTCCAGGTTGGCCCCAGATAAGTCAAATGACCCCCATTCATTTTTCCTTACGAATGTTTGTTCTAAACATACCTACGCGCTATTTCCAAGTCTTTAGGGGGCTGCCATACAAAACTGGCCATTTTTAATGGAATTGGCTCCCACTTGTAAATGTATTAGTTAAGTAATCGAGGAAACATCGTATCTCAGAACCGATTTGAATGATTTATTCAGCGATCGGCAACATTCCTGAGTACAAAAAATACAAAATTTCTGTATGTTAAGAAATTTACCACCAGAGGGCGTCCTCCATACAATCGAAGTTATGTGGTTGTAAACTTTTGAGTTTCTACGAAGCAATAATCAAACTGTATTGTCGAAACCCCCTTATCCTCGCCTCTTAAGTGCCTTCCCTCTTAAGTACATACTAAGGCATTTAATATCGGGATCCCAAATCTCTAAATCCCGGCATCTCTGATGTTTTTAACAGCCCCGAAATGCCGGGGCTGGTCCCGAAGCAATTGGTCGCCTTAATGGTGGACTGGTTTTTCAGAAAAAATATTTGAAAAAAATAAATGATTGCATGTCGATTATAAATTTTACTATCTAAGAATAATATCAGCTTCTGAGCAATTTCTGAGCACTTTCGTGAACTTAGAACTCGATGCAACGTCATTTCCTCTACTCCAGCCCCCAAGTTTTTTTTGGGCTATGTATTTTTTCATTAAACTTCACAAAGTGAAAAATTTTATATTCTCATCTCCCCAAACTATATTTTAACTTATTGTAAGTATTTTGCTGAATAATGATGAATGAATTTTACTGGTTTCGAATTTCATACAACTTTTATTAAAATGAAAACCTATTTCATGTAAAATACTGTTTTATTTCATTACAACGACAGCATAACAGGAAAAGTATGAGTTTATATAAAAAATTGTCTGCTGAAAATGTGACACCGAACGAAATCCTGAAAAATTGAGGGGTTTTCCACAAACTAAATTTTAACTTATTGCAGTATTTTGCTTACAAGAGATAAATAAATTTTATTGGTTTCGACAACTTTTATTAAAATGAAAAACTTTTTCATATAAAATACTGTTTTATTTCATAATATCGACCGCATAACAGGAAAAGTATGAGTTTATATAAAAAATTGTCTGCTGAAAAAGTTACACTGAGCAAAATCCTGAAAAATGCCAGTATTGCCATTTTTAAATCCCGAAATACCGGAGCGGTCAAAATACTTCGGAATTGAACCCTTTAAGCCTGAATAAGCATGCGGAAAGACTGAGACTGCAATCCAACGACTTCTGTTGAGGCTCCGAAGAGGAGGAGGAGACCGTTCTCCACCAGTTCTCCAGAAGACATCAGCTTCTCGGCTCAGCTTTCTTCATTAGTCTTACCGAACTATGGTCTTTGAATATCATAAATATAGCCAGGATCATAATGGAATCCTCTTGGTTCTCAGCGCTGTAAAGATGCGCCATAAGTTGTGCTTAAGTAAGCTTTTTTCATAGAAGGCTGTCACTCCAACCTAACCTTACCTAAACCCCTTATTGCATTTATTGGTGAGATACTTTAGCAGGTTTTACTGTATGCAAAATGGCTAATAATATCAACATTTGTTGGGGGCATGTGCACTAACATGACAGAAAAGGATTTGAAAACTACCTCTTTTTAGAAAATGTTGTATGTATCCGTTTTCCTCGTATCGCAACCATTTAAATTATAACACGAGTCTACAATGTATGTTACAGGACAACATTGTTGCGTGTCTGCGACCTTCTAAAATGAAAATCCCATAAATTTCATTCGGATTGCATTGCATTCGGATGCTTTTACAATCCGAATTTTTGCAATTAAGTTGTCTGGAGCGAGCGTAAAACAAGCTATGACAATAAAATATCAGTTGTGCTATGGGCACTTTTATAATTCATCAACTGTGCTGCAGTGACAACATGTCTCTGCCAATTTTAATAAATTAACGAGCAATCGTTGTGCACTCTGTTTCCACGGAAATGTATGCAAAAATATTCATATATTTTCGGTTCATAAATACATATGTACATATCTACATATATTCATACATACACATGTGAACTATATAGTGTGCTATATATAGTGTTGCAGTTCGTGGTGACACACAATCTTTGTTTTATATAGACAAATGACAACGATAACGAGTGACAGTGGTCGCAGCTGTCAGCGACGGCAGCAGCATAAATTTGCTGTTTTATGTTCTAAATCGATTTCAATTGGACCTTATTAAAATCATTGCGCTTCTGGCCGTTCTAATTTAACACCAATGCACAGTGATTCGACTCCATACAACCGCGGGACAAAATTAGAAGGAGTGGTCCGTTCTTCATAACATTTGGTAAACTAGTTAATCATAGTCTGCTGAATTGAAATCTCCATTTGGTTTTTCTTAAACTGTTGTAGTTTGGCAATGCCTGAGGCTTAATTTTGCAAATTTCGTCATTTTTGGAAAGCTATAGCACCAAATGTGTTGGCTAGACTTTTCAGATTTTACACTTAATCGGTAAAATCAACATTGATTATTCCAAAGAGTAACAGAAATTGTATCGGGACCCTCTGGTTTTGCAATAAAAACGATAATAATAGATGTATGTTTTGCATTTTTGCAGATTTTATCAGTTTTCGTGCTAATTGCATACTTTTAGGCATAAATAAAATAAATTTTGTCGAAAAATACGTGTTTAGACCACTTTTCAAATTGAAAAGTCTATCTGAGATCGGAAGATATCGGAGGATATAATTACATTATCCGACAAAGAAAGAATGCTTCTTAAAATAAAAAAAAATCCAGGAACATACTTTCACATACTTTTTAGATATTTTCGTCTAAGTTTTGCCAATTTTCAGATTTTTAACTTAGAAAAATATTTTGAATTAAAAGTGAAGTAAAAGCCTACGCTTCGCAAATTTTAGGAACACATTAAAAACGAAAATGGCCACGTCATTTCGTAATCTATATTGAAAGTTTAAGCAACTTCGTGCCAACCATGTATTTTCAAAATTTTTTTTACTCAATAGACTAAAAAACAGAAAATATGAGTTTAAATTTTTTTGTGAAAAAAGTTTCAACTTTGAGCCGCTTTTGCGCAGACACTAATTGATTTTTTGCACAGATTTTTTGGGGTTTTCTTAGTTGGAGTTTTTTCTTTCAAATGACATCAAAATCGTTAAATTCTGAGACCATACATTTTTTGAATTTTGTCTATGGAACGAATCACTGTGCAATGGCGCTAAATAATTTTGCGCAGGCAAGTGAACTATTGAGATTTATTTTACTTCGACGGGTGCAATTAAAAATGCCAGCCGGCCGGGCATCGATGCTTTTGTGTGTTGCAAGTCACACGTGATGTGAGAATTACAACTGGTCCACTGGGGTGGCTGATCCGTCGCACCCACCCACACACACACACCCACTGCGACAACGGAACGCCAACAAATCTCAAGTAGGCGCACACTTGAACGCTTTGGCAACTTGCCACATGTGAAATCGTGCTTGTCCACATTGTGTTGGATGTTTTTTTTTTGTTGGATCGTAATAAAGTGGGGGAAACATTGGCCGCGCTCGAAATTTTCACGGTCGTTGAGATGGCAGGCGACAGCGTTGCACTCGAGTGCGGCACTGTTGCGGTTGGCTGGTGGGGCCGACGGATTACCGAAATCATTTAGTGCGGATTAATAGCGCTTTTCGTCGATCATATCAATGTAAATTAAGTGTTTTCGTTTGACGCGGCGCTGGCAGCTTTGAGTGAGATTTACAGCTCACAGATGATTACGGACGCGTGTTATTTATACACTTTTACACACGAGCACAATTCCACGCTGACGCATCGGCGTTTAGTGCACGCCAATCCTCTCGCACGCACGCGTGCAACGTAAGCGTTGACGAATCTGCGTGCCACAACAATTAGGCTGCGTCTGCGCCAATCGCTGCTGCACATTGCCAGCGTCCGTTTGGTCGCTGTCAGTGTGACAGCGGCCTAATTGATTTAAATTGAAACGTATGCCAAACACGCGTACGCACCAATTATCAAGTGCGAGCATTGCACAAAGCTCTGCACACACCATAAATCAGAAGGAATGCTGCAAATTTTTTATTCACACGAATGTATAATGTCGCGTTTTCGCATCTCTATTTTATAGGCTAACAGCAACTGATGCCATTTATTCATTATTCATTTGTTGTTGTTGTTGTTTTACACATTACAGGAATCGAACAAGACATGCAACCAAACTGTATGCGACTGCAAAGGATTGAAGGGCCGTCCCGGCGCATTCGGCCCGAAGGGCTACCCCGGTCTGGAGGGTCCGCCCGGTGATGTGGGTCCCACTGGTCCGGCCGGACGTCGCGGTGAATGGGGCGACGGTGGCGAATATGGCGAACAAGGTGAAAAAGGTCATCGGGTAAGTTCGTGCTCTCCATAAAATGTCGATTTAATGTGCCAAGTGTGCGTTTTCGTGTGTTATGTTAGGGTGACATAGGCGAAGTCGGCACATACGGTAGACCTGGACCGCAGGTATGTTTGGAAATTTGGTTTATTTCTGTGTATTTGAGCGTTGCAATTTCTTTTTTTGCTTTTTTTTGGGGGCAGGGTCGAGCTGGTGACGATGGCCCGAAAGGCATCAGCGGTATCGATGGCTGCGACGGCAAGTCGGGCTTGCAAGGCCCGCCGGGCATGCCAGGTGAGAACGGACGTCGTGGTCCGCTCGGAAAGCCTGGTCCGCCGGGACCCACAGGTGATGCTGGCGAAGGCGGCATCAATTCGAAAGGCACCAAGGGTAACCGCGGTGAAAAAGGATGGGACGGCGTCGATGGCCAACGCGGCTATGCCGGCATTAAGGGCTACAAAGGCGATATTGGTTATCCCGGCATGGAAGGTGCCAAGGGTGAACAGGGTCTCAAGGGCCACAAAGGCGAAAAGGCCGAACCGGCAAACTTACAGCTTTTCGCCGAAGGTGAACAGGGTGAGAAGGGCGAGCCCGGCGACGGTGAGGAAAGCGAATTTATATATATAAAGGCCGTGAAAGGCTACAAGGGTGAGCGCGGTTATTCCGGCATTCCTGGTATTCCTGGCTCTCAAGGCGAGACTGGTGATGTCGGTCGAACGGGCCTGCCTGGCGCTCGCGGTGACATTGGCGAGTCCGGTGAACGTGGTAAGCCTGGCAAGCCTGGTGAACCTGGTTTTCCCGGCGAAAAGGGTGTGAAAGGTGCACCTGGTTATAATGGCCGCGACGGAGAGGATGGCCTGAAAGGCGAATATGGTGATGCTGGTTTTGATGGAATTCCCGGTGTACAGGGTCTGGCTGGCCCGCCGGGTACATACGATCCCAGCTTGGACATATCCTTCCCCGGCCCAATAGGCCCGCAAGGTGATATCGGGCCACAAGGAAATCAAGGTCTGACTGGCATTCCTGGCCGGCCAGGTCGCCGTGGTCCTATGGGCCATGCTGGTTCGCCGGGCGATAGAGGACTTGATGGAGTGCCTGGCCGCCGTGGTGCCACAATTAAAGGCGAAGATGGTGATTACGGATTGATGGGAGCACCAGGTCTTATGGGTGCGCCCGGAAATCCCGGTCCTCCAGGACGTGCAGGACAGCGAGGTTATCCCGGTTTAAATTTGAGAGGTTCAAAAGGCTTTGCTGGTCAACCTGGTTTATCAGGAGTTGATGGATATCGTGGAGATCGCGGTGAAGTCGGTCTGCCCGGTGATAAGGGTGAATCGGGCACAGGTGTGAACATTGTTGGACCACCAGGCTCTGATGGACCACCAGGTTTCCGCGGTCAACCTGGTGTTGACGGAACACCTGGCTGGCCAGGCATGTTGGGTGACAAAGGTATTCGAGGCGATGATTGCGGAGTTTGCCCAGTCGGTCCTCGTGGTAATAAGGGTATTGGAGGTGATGCTGGTTACCCGGGCGTTCATGGCGCCAGAGGAGCGCCGGGCCTGACTGGCGAACGCGGTCCCGAAGGATTATCCGGAAACCCTGGCCCACGAGGGTTTAAGGGCTTTCGAGGACCGCCTGGTGCAAGTGGTGGAATGGGTCGTCCAGGAACGCCGGGTCGACCCGGAACTGTGTATAAATCTGGCAACAATGAAAAACCCGAAAGAGGTGATCAGGGCGAAGTCGGCGAGCGCGGTATACAAGGACAACAAGGTGATCGAGGCCTTGATGGAAGACATGGCTCAGTTGGCTTGAAGGGCGAAACAGGACTTCGAGGCGATTACGGAGAGGCTGGACGGCCCGGCAGAGATGGCCAACCCGGAAGAGCTGGTTACGAGGGTAAACCTGGAAGAGATGCCTCGACACCAAAAATATATCTCGTTGGTGACTCTGGCAGAGATGGCGCTATGTAAGTAAAAAACTTCACATATTTGGAAAAATAACATGTTTCTCATTCAAAGTTTGCTCGGTGGAAGGCAGATTAATAATAAAATTATACAAGAAAAACCACTGAAAGCATAAAAAATATGGCAATCTTTATAAAATCCGTATTAGAACTTTCAAATTATAACATCGGCTTCTCTGTATTAACTAACAGATTTTCATTGTTTTTTCAAGAGGATTACGTGGTGAACCGGGCAGCAAAGGCACAAAAGGTGATAAAGGTGAACCAAATCCTGGTCAAATTTACGACAATAAGGGCGAAGTGGGAGATGTCGGCTATGACGGTCAACCGGGTCCGAGAGGATATAAAGGAATACAAGGGGATGAGGGAATGCCTGGCGCTCCTGGTGATTTCGGTGTGCCTGGACCAACAATTGAAGGACCTATTGGTGCCAAGGGCTGGCCAGGACTTATGGGCGATTTAGGCCCACATGGCGCACCCGGAAATCCCGGCATTGACGGTTTGCCTGGTTTGGATGGCGTGTCCGGACGTAAAGGACAACGCGGTGACCCAGGACCATACGTTTTGCCTGGCGAAATGGGTATTGATGGCAGGCCTGGTGTTAAGGGAGAAATTGGTGACGTTGGATTCCCCGGCTTCCCTGGTCCGGCCGGCAAACCTGGTATAAAAGGCATTCGGGGAGAAAAAGGCGACGACGGCCAGTGGGGCTTACAAGGATTGCCTGGAAACAAAGGTCAGCGGGGTGATTTCATTCCCGGATATCCAGGCTTGGAAGGTGCTCCTGGTCGTGATGGACGCACTGCTCCACATGGACGTAAGGGCGTCAAAGGAGAAATCGGCATGTCTGGACCAGTTGGTGTGCAGGGCGCGAAAGGCAGCATTGGCTATCCTGGTCGCAGAGGTTTTATTGGCGATCAAGGCAGACCTGGCGAACCCGGCCAACTGGGCTCACCTGGCTGGGTTGGCATTCCTGGTGAGCAAGGCGATCGTGGAGATATTGGTTTTGATGGCAGACCAGGTGACATGGGTCCTCGTGGTTCCATTGGCAATAACGGACCAAAAGGTAATGATTTTCGCATTTAATTTGCAAATGAGTTTCGTAAAATTAAGCTTTTATTATTCAGGCGAGGCTGGAGATGTTGGTTCAATCGGACGCGCTGGGGCACACGGTATCCCAGGACGAAAAGGACAAATGGGTGATCGTGGTTTCTCAGGTCGATCTGGTGCAAAGGGTAATGCCGCTTACAGCGGAATCAAAGGAGAAATCGGAGTACCTGGCTTGAACGGTCCAAGAGGTTATGACGGTCTGACTGGTGCGAAGGGTATGCAGGGCCCTGAAGGTGATGCTGCGATTGCCTTTGATGGTAGTGCAGGTATCAAAGGAGAGACTGGCGTTCCTGGCCGTCATGGATTAGACGGTCTGGCAGGTCTGAAGGGTGCCCATGGAGACTTTGGCCTAATGGGTCTCGCCGGCGAAATTGGCGACCGTGGTGACGCTGGTATAATCGGTTATCGTGGTAGAAGCGGCATGCCCGGCAGAAAAGGTGCTGGAGGTCCCATCGGCTTACAAGGGCCAGTTGGAGAACCAGGTGATCTGGGCGACTTTGGTTACGCAGGCATCCCGGGTATGGTTGGAGATCAAGGAGATGTGGGCATTGCCGGTGGTATTGGACCTCAGGGCGAGCGTGGTGACGAAGGTATTCCTGGCAGGCCTGGTGTCCTGCTTAGAGGTTATGCACTTCGTGGAGACAAAGGCAACCAGGGCCTGATGGGTATTCAAGGTCCTGTGGGAGAGCAAGGTCCTGTCGGGGCGCCCGGTTACCCTGGCCGTAAAGGCGAGAGGGGCGATATGGGATATGGTGGTGCACCAGGACTTGATGGCTATCCAGGCCCGAAGGGCGAAATAGGTGACAAAGGATACCGTGGAGCGCCCGGACTGATTGCATCGTTTATTGAGAATGGCGATGAAGGAGAGCCTGGCTACGATGGCTTACCTGGTCGACCAGGACGCATCGGACCAAAAGGCGCTCCCGGCGAGCAAGGAGACTACGGAACAAATGGTTTGATTGGTATGCCGGGTATAACGGTTATGGGACCACCTGGCCCTGTTGGTGACGCTGGCTACCCAGGTCCACCGGGTCGCAACGGCATGCCAGGAATGACGGGAATGAAGGGCGAACGTGGCAACACGGGCATATACGGTGAACGTGGTGAACCTGGCTTTGCCATATTCGGCCGACAGGGAGACACTGGCGATGTCGGTCTGCAAGGAGAACGTGGCTACGACGGACCGAAGGGAGATCGAGGTGAAATGGGCATGCCGGGTCGATCGGGATCATTTGGCATGCGAGGTCCGCGTGGTCCAACTGGCGATGCTGGCTGGAGTGGCATAGACGGTCTGGACGGCCTTGAAGGATCCAAAGGAGAGGCGGGCGTCACTTACTCGTTCGAGTTTGCACGCTCCGGCGATCGCGGCGAACCTGGCATGAATGGCTTCAAGGGAGAATTCGGCGACATGGGTGACGTCGGCGAAATTGGTGCAATAGGCCTGCGTGGCCTGAAGGGCTACCAGGGTGAGCAGGGCTTCATGGGCGCTATTGGCCCGGACGGACCGCAAGGTGAACGCGGCATGGTAGGAATGCCCGGCTTGGCCGGCCTGCAAGGCACACCAGGCCCGCAAGGCCAACTCGGCGAGCCGGCACCGCCACCGCCGCTGCCCAAGAGCCGTGGGTTCGTATTCACACGGCACTCGCAATCGGTGCGCATACCCGAGTGCCCGGCCAACACCAACAAGCTGTGGGAGGGCTACTCGCTCGCCGGCAACATAGGCGGCAGCAGGGCCGTGGGCCAGGATCTGGGCCTGTCGGGCTCGTGCATGATGCGCTTTACCACCATGCCGTACATGTTCTGCGACGTGAACAACGTGTGCAACTATGCGCAGAACAACGACGACAGCTTGTGGCTGTCAACGGCGGAACCCATGCCGATGACCATGACACCCATCCAATCGCGCGATTTGATGAAATTCATTTCACGGTAGGTGCACAGAGAACTCAACCGCACATGGATGGACTAACGAAACGCCTTTGTCCTTTCCAGTTGTGTGGTCTGCGAGACGACAACGCGCATCATTGCACTCCACAGTCAAAGTATGTCCATACCGGATTGTCCGAATGGCTGGGAGGAGATGTGGACCGGTTACAGTTATCTGATGGTAAATAATACAGGCAGACGACAAGGCTGCTGAATAAAAAATTTGCTTGAATCTCACCTTTTATTAGACTACAACCGATAACACTGGCGGAATCGGCCAAAGCTTGGTCTCGTCCGGTTCTTGCTTGGAAGATTTCCGCGCGAATCCAGTGATCGAATGTCATGGCCATGGCCACTGCAACTACTACGACCCCCTGGCCTCTTTCTGGCTGGCTGTCATTGAGGAGCACGAAATGTGGTCGGTACCGCAGCAACAAACACTGAAGGCCGACCAGACCAGCAAAATCAGCAGGTAAGAAAAATCGCCCCCTCCCCAACGCCCAATCAGACGCTCTGCATAATGGTGTTTGTTCTTCGCCCCCCACAGGTGTACGGTGTGTCGTCGTCGCAACGACTCCTACATTAGACGCCTTCCAACCGTGCAATCGACAGCGACCGAACTGAGACGCGGTGGAGACCGCTTTGCGCCCGCACCGCGCCAGCCACCACCGCAGCCACAACCACTGCCAACGCAAAATACGAACTACCAGAATCGTCCGTACAACTTCCAGAACTACAACCGCCGCCCCAATCCAAACAACTACTACCAGTTCAACGGGCAGCAGAATCGCGCCAGCCGAGTCCGGCGTCCGCGCGAGGACACGTACGCGCCATAGGTAGAGCGACACACATACACACCCAACCACTCTCCTTAAGTAGAAGTATAACAAATTTTTTTTAACAAAAATGTAAAACCAAAAAGCAGAATACGTTACACTTAATTGTAGGCTAAATCGAAGAATCTGTCGAATTACATTCATGCCATGTTTGTACCATTCAAACGGAACCAAGTGTTTATGTTCTTTTCTCTTATTAAATGCTCCGCACATACGCTCGAGATATGTTCTTTTGTATATTACGTAGGTGTACAGTATCCGGAAGTTTGTGATGTTAACCAAAATGGATGCAATGCAAGTCTAGAGTTGATCAATTCCGAAACAAGCAGCCATCGCGCCCGCTTTGTAGTTCAATTGCAAATCCAACAAATTTATTTTTGAATAAGTAACTTAACTACTAAATACGCTAATATTAAAAAGGAAAAAATAAAAGGAATAAAACCAAATATGTTATTCTCTGTAAATTCGGAAGCGATTATTTTACTGTGCGATGCGGTCAGAGGCGAGGTTCAACAATTCTGTGGTCAAAAGCAATAACCGCCTAAGTCGAAAATTGCTGTTTCGAGCAATCTCGTTTTAAAGTTTTAGCGCGTAGTGTATTCCTTATGGGAATGCGAATAGGTTTTTATTAATAACTTATTTTATTTTAAAGTTACAAACTCCCCGATTTTACACAAACGTAGAGCACAGTCAAGGGAACGTGGTGGCATCCATAACTCAATTTCTTCTTAAGTCGACTTAAGCGGTTAGTGCTTTTGACCACAGAATTAGTGCATGGTTCTTAACACTAGAATGACCGGGATATTCAACTTTTTTAAATGCCCGTATGGAATTATGTTACAAAATAGGGAACATTTTATTTGTTGTTTTTTGTTTTTTATTTAATTTGGCTTTAAAAGACTTTTGGACTCCCTTGGCTCATCTGTCAGACTTTACTTTTCTCTATTCATTATCTTTGCTGCACTGAGGGAGAAACAATGTTGTTTGGTTTTGTATTTCCACTTTAAGTTTAGCAAAAGTGAATGTAAAGAAGCCGATTAGTTTTTATTCGTCTTTAATATGTCAAAACCGCGTATCTTCCTTCTTTCATAGCTTTACACCATTAATTACGCTAAGTTGAAGCATTGTGTCTATCTTCAATAAACCAGCAAGATGTTATCTTTGTCGGGGCAGACTTCCAAATATTCAAGAATAAACTAGCCATCTACATTTTATAGGCAATCGATTTCTTGTAATGTTAATGCACTGGGAACTTTTTAAGGCGAAGCAATGTTGTGGTTTTGGAGAATGTTTGTGACGTGTGCCCAACTATAACTGAACATGCTTTCATGTCGTCAAAGCTTCAGATCATAAAATTTTGGGTTAAACCAGTAAAATTCTAGTTACAGGACCCAATAAAAATTCAATGAAACATCCATTGGCACATGCTCATGCAGCATGCAGTGGACCCTTGCTTGATGTAGACAGGACTATAAAGTACGCACTCTTGCCTTTTCTCTTGTTTTCCTCTTTCTTTTTTATCATATCTCGTTATCAGCCTCACATTGTCTTCCCAAAACCAATACACACTCATCTAGTTTCTTTAATTTATTTAAATTAATTTAGGTAACGTAAACGTTTTACAATGCAACTGAATATCTAAATCAAACTATATATTACTACGTTCTTGTGGGGAAATGTCTGAGAAAATTTAATATAATTTAACACTACCGTAAAAGGACCGTTGTAGCTCTGCTTTGATGCTAAATACAAAATATATTGCAAGTCTGCATTACAGTATGACTCCACCCCTCGCTGGTGTTCTGGCAGTCTGATGCAATGTGCTGGCATCAAACTATTTCACTCGCCAGATTATTCAATTAAGGGCCCCAGCAGGTGTTCGCGTTCAAAGTCACATTTCACATTTTACATTTTATTTTAAAACTTAAGTTATGTTGACTTTCATCGTCGAACTTCACAAAAGGCTTAAAATAACTAACAGTCAATCAACCACACGAAGTCATATGAAATATAAAACTTAATTCAACTAATCTGTCGCTTGTTGCTTTGCTTTGTTTGCAGCCATTTTGTTCACAGACAGGACTTGTACTAATTTACAGTTCCACTAGTAGATCGTTGATATCATTATTATTTAACAAATTCGGGATTCTCCTGAAACTTGTCTGTGAATTGCAGCTGGTTGTCGATGATCTGAAAGAGCTCCTGTGGCGCTGGAATGCGGCCGGTCTGCAGCTTCGACCACACCGGCACATCGTTCAGTGTTATCTCGAAGGCGCCCGACGCCACGAGCTGCAAACAAAAACAAATTAATTTATTGATTTAGTGCAATTAATCGCTGCAGCGTCCGTAGTCGTCCGATGGTGAAGTCATTGTCTTATCGCCATTTATCGTAATTCTTACGGCAAAACTTATCATTCGCCGGCTGGCTGATGAACTCACCTGGCCCTCGAGCATGTTGCCAACAAAGAAAATCATCATGCAGGCATACAGTTTATTGTCTAACAAGTGTCGCCACCAGCTGGGCGCCTGATGACCAATCACACCGAACACATCAAACGACGACACTATCACAACAATGAACAGAATCTTGGCGGCGAAGATAATGCGCGACAGGTACATGTTGAAGCCGGGCGGATCATAGTTGGCGCCGTTCACCGTAATCTGCGGGTACTTCTCCGACAGTATGTGCACGTAGTCCTCGAACGCTTTGCGATAGCCACACGAGTAGCTGCAGTCGCCCCAAAACAAACAAAATTAGCTCACGAGCACAGCTCATTTTTCCACTATTTACCAGTATAAAAATGTCATTGTCGGTCCACCAACGTTTTGGCCAAACTTTGTCGCCGGAATCTCCTTCTCTGCATCCGCACCAAAATTGTTGTTGCCCACCAGTATTAGGGCAATCAAGACGCAAAAGGCCAACGTTACGTTTCTGCCAGCGAAGAAGCCCATTTTGCAATACAAAATACAAAATTTTCGTTAATCTCTTAGTTGCCTTTTTGGTTCAATATCAATGAAATTGCAATTCGTGAAGGGGTTTCTTAATTTCTAAAACGGGTTACCGTGCGGCAGCAATTTGGTTGTAATTTCAGTGCGTTTTGATGTTGCGCCGCTGATGACAGGGCAGTGTAATTGAGGATTTTTAGATAAGTGACTTTGTGTGGGAGAGTTTAGTGTTGGCTATTAACGAGATTTTTTGGAAGTAATTCTTGATAGCCATCTTCCAGCCGAATTTGTTGGTATTTCTAAATGTTTGCATTAGGAAAATGACGATACCGCGTGAGTGTGTGTGAAATAGTGTGGTTAGGTTTGTGTGAGTTGCAACTCTGTGCTGTCCTTACAAGGTTATACATTTGGTAGTTTCAAACGAACAACTCTGCCAATTTGAAACTGTCAAATGTTGATATGAACCAAAGTGACATTTATTAATTTGAAGCCCTACAATTTTGTATATTAGGTCGTTTAGCAACTGCGAATCGTGGTTAAATTTTACTACAAAAATAATGATTCCCCATGGCAAATGAGGAAATTTTGGGTGCCTTAATTGCCCAACACAGCAAACTGTTTTTAAAATAATGAAGAAATTCAAGGATGGTCTTAATAGGTCGCTGATATTGCAAAGCCCGTGTATGATCGCTTAATTATAGTTACAGCTACTGTTATTAAAATTGTGGCGCACGAACTAAATTTGACGATTCCACGATGTGCTCAACATTTTGGCTTGTTCGTCCTCCGTCCGTAAAAAGTTCAGCTGACGCAAAAACTGAAACTGTCTGATCATGGAATGCAAAGACTAGTTAGTCTTTGATGGAATGCTTAGGATATACATGCGTCAGCTACGTGTTGAACCAATAGAACGTGGGCAAGGACTTTTCGATTAAAAATTGTATTCAGCAGTGAAACTCATTCCTTCCTATAGTATAGACAACTTTGTTTTGGGCTGAAAACGAAGATCTGAAATCTGGACAATATGGATCTAGTGCTGCAAAGGTCTCGTGGGATTAGAGTTCAAGCAACATATTCAGCCCTATATGTGCTGGGTTTGCCTTTACTTTTAAAACAACAAAACCCATTTACAGAGTCTATATAAATAACATTGTAGTATCTGGCAATGACTGACAGTTGCTGCACAGTGGTACATTATTTATTGTTAAAGGATTTAAAACAAAAAATTTAGCCATTGAAATACTCGTTGACATGGCATGACTTCAGACAGTGTGCTTCTCAAACTGTACATGTTGTCAATTTTGGAATGACCGTGGGCCGAGAGATTACCAGCCATGAAGGAAAACAATAATTTGAAGCATATTCAATTTTTTTAGCTGTAACCTACAAACTGAGAACAAGAACCTAAGATAAAGTCATTAGATATCATTTTCCAAGTCATTGACAAAAAAAATTCTAAAAACATCGTTTTTGTAAATAGTCGTTTTAAGAAAATGTGTTAATTTTTAAATTGAATTCTCTCATTTCCGCGTATAAGCCTGAGCTTCGAATCAAACCAATTCTCCTAATACATTCAGTTTCTCCAATCACTAAAATAAACTGACCATCACGCAGATGGAACATGGAATTCAAATGAGAGGCACTGTTTAAGTATTTCTGTATTATATATTTAGAATATTCCATTGTTATTGAGTGACTTTTATTACAATTTGCATATTAAAGCGTCGTACACAAGCAGCAACAATTGCAAAAGCTGTCCTTGGCGTAAAACTGTCAATTGTTGCTTGCGAATATTTTATTTTGTTCGTATTTATTGGTAATGGAATTTATTTCAAATAGACTCTGTTTTTATTGTGGTGGCCCTTGCTTATCTTCTGTTTATTTCTGTATTGAAAATTACAATTTTTGCTCAAATACTTAAGTTAAACTAAACGACTACGAAATTATAAGGTAGGAAAAACATTTTCAACGCCATTCATTCCATGTAAGTCAATTACACAACTAATGAAAATCACAAACAGCAAAACGATGGCATGACCCAGTAAAAAGTATGGACAACATTAAGTAATGGTAGTGAATGAAGCGGCAAAAGCGCTTGTTGTATTACAATGTGAAGCCATTCAATTGATGTGTTGTTAGCGGCTGTTGTTCCTTCCTCTGGCTGCTGTTGGTTGATTTTCATCCAAATGCACGCAATGCACAAGATTAGTGAATCTGCACGATGCCCGCTTCGATTAGCTTCATGATTTTATCGGCTATCGCTGGATTCTGCAAATGACTGCAAAGCGGATAAAAGACATTCATTAATTCAGTTGGCACACAAAACTAACCGCCGACGACTTACTCTTTAGCAGCTTTCGGATCGGTTTGCATTTGATCCAGAATTACGCGCATGGCCGGATCCTTTAAGATCTGTTGCACTTCTGGATCGGCCAGCGCATTCTTCATCACGTCCTCGGGACTTCGTTGATACGACACTGAGCACTGACGGTATCCCTCCAAAGCCTCGGCGTTCTTAGGGTCCAGTTCTAAAGCCTTCAAGTAGGCAGCTGATGCCTTAGACGACTTTTGCATGCCCTGCAACACAACAAAAACACCACAGATATGTAGTAAATTTTTTGAAATTAAATCTGAACCAGAAGTGCTTTTAGTCTTTTGCCACGCACCTGCAAAATTTTTCCCTTTCGAATATAACCCTTGATGAATTTGTCATCCAGCTTTATGCACATTTCGCAATCTTTCAGGCCGAGATCGAAGGCAGCCAGCTTGGTATAGCAGGCGGCTCGATTACTGTACAACTTCGGGTCGTCCGGATTGCGCTTGATCGCCTCCGAGTAGTGCTTCATGGCATTGCTGTAATCGCCCTTCTTGAACAGCTCGTTGCCCAGCTCCTTCTCCTCCTCTGCCTTTAACGGGTCGATGTATGCGCGGCGCTCCTCTTCCTTGATCTTGGCCTCGACTTCGCTCAGTGACGTCTTGATTTCGGGCGTGCGATGTTCGGACATGGCTTTCTCGAAGTACACCTTCGCTTGGTGATAGTTCTCCATCTTGCGATAAGAGTTGCCGATGCGCGCGAACGCCTTGGCAATCAGTTTGAAGTCAGCGCGATTCTCGCGGCCCACCTCAATGCTCTTCTCGCACTGCTTGATGCACTCGTCGTATTGCTTGCGCTCGAAGTAGACGGCAGCGATGTTGTTATGAAATGTGATATCTGTGGGGTCGTGCTCCAGGGCCGCTTCATAATGCTTCAGCGCTGTCTCAAAGTCCTTCTTCTTGTAGGCGGCGTTGCCCGCCTCCTTCTCCTTCTTGGCATAGTACTTCGCGCGTTGCTCCTCGCTCATTTCGTCGACATTCGGTTCGGCCGGCTTCGGTGGCTCCGACTTTTTCGCATCCGGCGCTTTTGTAAAGGCAGTGTTAGAAGGTGGCGACTGTGGATCGACGTCCATTGGTATACCACCTCGGGCAGACATGGCCTGGATTACAGTGGCAGTGATTTCTTGCATGCCTCGATGAAGCATCGCGTTATCTGGTTCATAGTGCAGTCCTGCAGTGCGCAATCAAAAATTATGAAAAATTAGTTACAGAGCAATGAACACTATTTTCAATGGTGACGTGTTTTCACTTGGAAGCGTTTGGGTCGTACAACAGCAGAGTAATTAGAAGTGCAGTAACAACATTGCACGACATAATTGCTGCTATTTTAGAACCTTTTGGTTAGTATGTGGTGATAACGCCCCTCTCCGTACACCGTTGCACCCACACACAACGAATCAATGAATCACCCACCTTGCTCGTACGCCTCCAGTGCTTTGCGGTAGTCTTTCAGGCCGGCTGCCGCAACACCTTTGCGAGAATATCCCTTCGGCCAGCTGGGGTTCAGCTCGATGGTCTTCTCCGCGTCCGCCAACGCCTGTTCGTACTTGCCGGCTTTCGCATAGGCAGCTGACCGATTGCTGTACAGCACATGGTTTTTGTCGTCCAGTCCAATGGCCTCAGAGTATGCCGCAACCGCCTCTTCGTATTTGTCCTCGTTCAGCGCCTGGTTACCCTTCTCCTTCAGTTCGTTCACCTGCAAAGGAAGCATCGAGTGCGTGCACATTTTCATTCAAAATTGCCAAAGTTCACGTTTTCCGCGATTAAGAAAACATACCTTCTCCATTTTATTTTTTATTTCTTATCTTTCAACTGTTCTACGCCTTGCTTGTAATTGCTAAGCCTTATGTTGCTTCGACGAGCTGAGGTTACAATGCGCTTTTTAACGTGCTTTGTCGTATTCTAACAAAGTTTTCCAGTTCTACGATACCAACTCGGAGTCTTCTAGAAGAAATCAGAAACACCGAATTCATGAATGCTAAAAAAAATTAATTTGCGCCAGGGTTGCATATTAAAAAGTGCCAAGGTCAGCTTCAAGTTGCACGTGCAATCTGAAACTGGTATTGGGCGTATTGATAAACTGTGCGAGAAAAATGATGCAGATTCTTTAAATAAAATTTCAGACAAATGTAAATTCTGCATATTCCTACTTTTCTATTGAAGATAAATTACTTTTAGTGTATAGCTTGGATGTAAAGAGTACCTTGCAATGCAACGCTAAGTTAAAAGTTCATCACAATTATTTGCCGGTTCCGTTGTGTGTTCGCTACAGCGCTACCAGACGCGAAGGTTAATACAAATGTTTGAGAGATAAGAAAGAACATTAAAATAGCAACTTAATAATTGTTCCATGAAAAAGAGAGTTCGTTTGATTGATGGGCGTTAGTGGGATAAGCCGCAGTTAAAAAATTGTATTACTTGAAATAGCAACCGCTAGAACACAATACAAAAATGATAACATTTTCATATTCGTTGCGTTCCTTTGCCAAATCATAATATTTACACAACCACCTAGTTTCCATTTGTTTTTGTTTTTTTCTTTTTCAATTGATGTTTGTCGAAATGGTTACACATAACCTCACAGAGTAGCGGTTTAATCAACCCTTTTATCAACTCTGGAATTACACAGTGCTGCCAATTCCATATTTGACATTTATTATTTGCCGAAAGAAGCAACAAAACTCCGTCGCCGTCATTTTCTAGAGCGGCTTGGTCGCCGACAATTTGTAAATTGTATATTTAATCACATAAAGCGGAAATTATTTAAATTTCTGCTGGCAAATAGTTTAAAACATAATCTAAACCCTATACACTCAACAAAAAGAACGGTGCGTATTGGTCTACTGCACGCAGCGAAAGCATGGCCGAGTACTTGGCGTCCATTTTTGGTACCGAAAAGGACAAGTAAGTGCTGCAAATTGTTGTCGCGGGAAATATATTTTTTACCATTTGATCTAACATTGCAGAGTAAATTGCTCCTTTTACTTTAAAATTGGCGCGTGTCGCCATGGAGATCGCTGCTCGCGCATACACAACAAACCGACTTTCTCGCAGACTGTGCTGCTGCAGAATCTCTATGTGAACCCGCAAAACTCGGCCAAGTCGGCGGATGGCTCCCATCTGGTGGCGAACGTTTCCGATGAGGAAATGCAGGAGCATTACGACAACTTCTTCGAGGATGTGTTTGTCGAGTGCGAGGACAAATACGGCGAGATCGAGGAGATGAATGTGTGCGACAACTTGGGTGACCACCTTGTGGGCAATGTGTACATCAAATTCCGCAACGAGCAGGACGCTGAGAAGGCTGCCAACGATTTAAATAATCGTTGGTTTGGCGGCCGTCCTGTGTACTCTGAGCTGTCGCCGGTCACCGACTTTCGCGAGGCCTGCTGCCGTCAGTACGAAATGGGCGAGTGCACACGTTCCGGCTTCTGCAATTTTATGCACCTGAAACCGATTTCTAGAGAGCTGCGCCGGTGAGTAGGCACATGTTAGCTGCGATGTCAAGCGGCTCATTTGACTCTGAATTTGTTCTTTCCAGATACCTTTACTCGCGGCGTCGTCGTTCGCGATCACGTTCGCGCTCTCCACGTCGCCGCCGCTCACGATCGCGCGAACGTCGTCGCTCGCGTAGCCGTGAGCGCGAGGGCCGTGCTCCCGATGGACGCAAAGGTCGCTACTAGAACTTCCAAATGAAGCACAAACCGCCATCCACCGTTTGACATTTTGACTTGGCCCAACTCTGCTCCACTATTGGTTCGACTAGGCTTGATTGAAACTGTATGTTTGTGTTGCACACGACGTTTGGCACTGCACTACTTTTAAAATATACAAAACATATTTTAATTACCCGATTGCGGTCGCAGCGTTCTGTGTATGCCCCGTTCGCATTACATGTTGGCTTAAGACGTTGTAATTTTGCTTGTCCCCATGTAACCGCCACTTGAATTTTCAATAAATGGTTTAAGTTAGTAAGTCGAGTCGCTCCACTGAAACGCTCTTGCACGGCACTGCCCACTCAATGAAACAACACAGTTCCCTTAAGAGATAGCGAGATTTTTTTATTTGCTTATGTAAAGAGCTCAACCAACAGCCGACTGTGGCACCTCCTCCTTCAAGTCACCCTTATCACTTTCCATACTTTTCAGCTGCTTGGTCAGATCGATTTGCTGCTGCAGAACGTACGTGTTCTCCAATTTGCGGCGTTGTTGTCGCTCGATGTCTCGCACAACGCCTTCATGCAATTTTTCACTGAAACGACCAGTTGTCGCCGGTTAGATACCGTTGCTCGCACGCCGAACTTTCCACACTCACCGATCGCTGCGCTGCTTGTAATGCACATAACCAATAATACCTGCCGACACAGTAATGGACAACGCTAACGCAGCCTTGGCTCCAATCGACATTCTAATTTGTTAACTTAAGACAAATAAAAAAAAAGTCCCGAAAAATGGGGGAAACTGCAAATTTCGCTTGATCTTGTCTGTACGACTAATTTTAATGGGAAAACTAGCTGGCAGAGATTTTTTATTCGTTTCGAATTGCGTTAAAAACAAAAGTCAGCTGTTTACTTGCTAACCTAAGTACAGTTGGAAAGTCACTGGAAGTGTCAGTGCTGCCAGTTTTTGGAGGGCGATCAAGTCGGAAACGTTGAGCGTCGTTGAATTTTTGCGGAATATTGTTGGAAAAATTAAGAAAACAATTTGGAGTTGAAGCGTTTTCGCTCGGCTCCCCGGGCATCAGCGGATAAAGTTGGGCCAACTGCAGTGTTCGTTTTAAAGTTTGCATTACAGCAAATTGTACAGCTCAAGTGTGTGGTTTCCGGTGATTTGCTTCCGGTGTTGTGCTCGGTCTTTCTGTTTCCGATATCCGGTGCGTATTATTTGATGGAACACGGTGTGATAGCTTACGGCACCCGGTCAGATTTGGAACTGCAACAAGTCCACATTTGATAGCATTTTTGTTTGGTCCACAAGCTGCCTAACAAATTTTCCATTGGTTTATTGCGTGTTGGTTCGATCAATATGTGAGTAACAAACTTTAGAGATTGGAAGTATATGTGTAGGAGAGGGGTTTCTATCGCCGCAGTTGGAGTTTTCATTGTGTATTTACAATTACTTTTTGATCTGTTGAAGGTTCCAGTCTAAGCATTAACTAAATTGTGGGGACAGTATGTTCTGTAGCTGTGAATAATACAATTGAAATATAAGAGAATAAGATTAAAAACGGGAGATAAAAAAATGTATGCATATAAAATCGTACACAGATAAATCGCATATAGAAAATAAATTTTTAAAAATATAAAGTAAACTATAAAAATAAATATAAAACCGTTAAAGGTAACAAAATGTGTTAAAATGCACACTTAATTCACAATTTTTTTGTTACTCCTGTATAAATACAAAAATATTTTTTTGCAACCTTGTCAATCTTTATTATTTGACTAAGAACTATTAACTATATAAACTATCAAACATCAAAATTAAAAATCTTTAATATTCAAAAAACAAAAATAATTAAAAACAAAAATTGCATTCTATAATAGACTGTAATAAGACAAGAAATGTGTTAAATTTTATAAAATAATATGATTAAATCATAATAAAAAATAAGATAAGTTAACATAATAATAAAATAACTAAAAAGTTAAGATAAGATGAGCAATGCAAATAAAACAAATTGTAAAATAACATTGGAATTAATTGTATAACAAATTTGAATAAATTTGAACAAAATTAAATAAAAAAAATTTATGATATATAATTTTTGAGATACAGTCGTGTCTGGGTATAGTGAACCCCCTATATAGTGAACACCTCGATATAGTAAACACCCAAATTTTGACATCGAGCCTCTAAATATAGAAAAAAAAATTTCTAGCAAAAAACAAAAAATACACTTTTTTGAGCAAATAAAACGATTTTTGAAAAAAATGTTGACCTTGATATAGTGAACAGCCTCAATACAGTGAACAAGCCTTGAAATAATTAGTTCACTATATCCAGACACCACTGTATATGAACACATAATAAGATAACTACTAATGGGGCATTCCACGCGAAGCGGACAGGTAAAAAAACTCGATGTTTCCGATTTCAATAATATTTGAGTATGTTCTACCTATACGTATTATTGATACGTGTATGACAGAATAAAAAGTACAAATAAAATAAATTTCAAGTAAAAAATTGGAATTAAACGTATAACAAATTTAAACCAGTTAAAATAGAAGAAAGTTTTGAGTTAAAATAAACTACAAAATTATAAAACAAACTGATAGAAAACAAATTATTTGCTTATTAACCCTGCTTAGATAAGGTACGTCTGCGAGATGTACGCCTTTTGAATTTTTTGCTCTCTCTCTCTCAATCGTAAATTTTAATTTTTTTTTTTTACTAAACAAACATTATTTTACTTCAAAAATTATTTAATGTTAACAGAAATTTATTAAATAAATGATCTCAATAAGAAAATTATCAATATTCCTTTTAACAACACTTTTAAAAGGATATAAACTAGCATACGTCTCTCAGACGTATCGTTATCTTTTCAGTACAAAAAAATAACGTTATCTAACTAGGGTTAAAGGTGCCAGTTCAGTGAATGAAAAGAATATTCTCTTGAAACATTTTTTTTAAGTGTAGAAATAAGAAGAAGAAATCAAGAAAAATTTAGCACATTACTCCTAGCCCAGAAGATAACAGCATTTTTTATGTTAAAAATATCTTAAAAAAAACCTTTGATCTGAAGCCTTGAATAAGAGTAAAACTTAACCTCGGCGGGGGTTAAGCTCAGTCCACAGCACACAAGGTTTAAGTGGAGCTTGCCACACTCTCTTCGGTCTTCATAATGTGCCTCAGAAGTCGAGTTTACTAGTCGATTGATCGATATTCAGTTGTCCAACCTAACTTAAACAATTTTTAATTATACATTTAGAAAGAGTTGCAATTTTTCAGCAAAAAAGTCTGTTAGAAATTGTGTATGAACCTTTTGTTTTTAATAATTCTATAGTATACTCATATAAATATGGATGGATGGAAAATATGATTTTTCAAAGTTATATTCAGTTTGAGGTCCATCCATTCTTTCGTTTCAATAATACGCGTATGGCATTCTAGAGAAGATGGTTTTTTTTTTTGGGAAAAATGTATTTAGAATATTTAAACGTGTGACGGGATGTTTTTTAAACATGACCGCAATTTCTTTGATTAAGAAGCGCGTAAAAATTCATTCAGATCGGCAGACGATGAACGAGCTTGCGGTGATTTATTACGTTGTCCATTTCTGTGCAGCCGCCGTGGCTCAGTTGGTTAGTGCGTTGGACCGCGAGTCGAAGGCAGCAACCTCAGGTTCAAATACTGCCTGTAATAACACCTAAAAAAAAAAATAACGGGAAAACTCGTTTTCTCTAAAACTTGCTTATGAAAAAGCTCCCAACCTGCCGTTCGGAACCGGCATAAAACTGTAGGTCCCTTCCACCCGCGTACAAATGCACACGCACAACGCGGGTGGTTGCGGGAAGCTAGGCCTTAGTCTCGCGTAAGCGGGCTGTCGTGCCAGTCAATTATTATTAATTAAATTTCTGTGCAGAGCTACAACGCAACAACTGTGTACATGAAGTGTAAGTTGCATGCTGGTCACCCTACACCCAAACTAGCAGACATTATTAATTCAGCTTTGTCAGTGACAAGGCATCGTTTCGTTCTGTTTCGGCTTTGCGTGTTCGCTGCGTGCATTCAGTTAATTTTTAAGACAAACAAGTGATTTGGTTGAATTCACAACTGACTAAACCGCACTCACCTGCTCTCCATTGCGCCGCGCAATGTTTTATTTAATTCGCTCCATTGTTGTATACGAATCCAAACAAAATAGTACAATTAATATTTAATATATTTATTGTACCTTATACTCGTACCTACGTACATACATACCTATGCACAATTCAAATAAATTACTAACATAAACTGAATGCGTTGGTTGAGTTGGAGAATAAATTAAAGACAAGTTGCGGTTTGTTTTTGTTTGTGTTCATTCGAGTATTTGCAGCATTCGAGGAAAATAAAATAAAGTAAGTTAATGATTAGCAAATTATCGAAATAAACACAACAACAAAGCGTTGCGTTGTTTATAATGCAATTGAAATGATTTTATAAATAGAACTTATCAACTTTCAGTCCGCAAACACGCATTGATATGTCACAGTTGTTGGCATGGGGGGAGGTTGGGTGTGAGGCGACGTAGGGTATGGCGAAAATGTTTGCAAGCAACAGGCCACCCTCACGTAATGTCCATTCCCTCCCCGCTGATAAAGCGAACTTCTCGCTGGATTTGTTTTTCTTTTGTTGCCTTTGTGCTGCACTGGCACTCGCTGCTAACGAATTAAAGAGCAGAGCTTATACAACACACAGGCAGGGTGACCATCGTGCTTGAAGCAAAACATGAAGCATGGTATAATTGAACTTTGAGTTATGTTTTATAATTGTAACTAGGCACATACCTATTACATGTATGTATATAGCGGAAATATAATCTTTTAATAGTTTAGTTTGATTTGATCTTGACTTATGATTTTCTCTAAAGTATTAGCAAATGTAACCACAAATTTATAAATCAAAATATTTAAAACTCTTGCAGATGAAAAATATGTTTTAAGTAGTCACATTTCGCTTAACCCTGCAACCACTGGTGCACATAAGTGTGGTTTTGGGGGTTCAACCTCCCAAATATCTTCTTTTTTTTTAAATTGTGGGTGGAATTTATGGTTTCATATGGTTTGGGCTCAAATGTTGTGTACAGAACTCCTCAAAATAAAATCCTGTATAAGCCACTGTCTACAAAAGTCTTAGGGGTACTGAGTTCCCTTTGCCTACTTCATCGAACAATATAATAAATATATTTTTATTACTGCTGTGGGCGAAATAACTATATCGAACAGTCAGATTTTGGCAACATTAACATTGTTTCTTTTTTACTTATTTACTTTTTCTTCTTTTTTTATTTATTTCAGTCTACTGATACAATATCTTACAGACTATAGAAGAAGTTGAGCAGTTTAAAAAGTTAGAAAAAATTAATAAAGTTGCTAATATACTAATTGCAATATACATACAGTGAAACCCGCTTAAGTGACTCCCCCCTTAAGTGCTTTCCCCTCTTAAGTGCCCAACATTTGTGCATTTTTTAAAATCTGAAGAAAATTCCCCGCATAAGTACCTCCCCGCTTAAGTACCTAATCCGCATAAGTACCTCAATTTATTGTGCTCTAATCTTAATTTTACCTATACTTTTCCCCTTTTAAGTGCACTTGTAAAAATTTTTAAAACGATTGTCATGTTTCCCATTCAACGGCACTGGTAACCAAAAATGAATGTATAAATTTTTTTTTTGGTTTTCTTGCATAGTAACTTCGACAGTTAAGAAGATTTAATAAATTCATATCTTCGTTCTTTATGTTCATGATTTATTTATTTAAGAAATTTTATTATATTTTTTTATGAAAAAAAAGAAGTTCATCTTTACTTATCCGGTTTCGGTTAAGTTGCTCCCTGCTTAAGTGCCGGAAACATCTTGAATTTTTAGGTGAGGCACTTAAGCGGGTTTCACTGTACATAAAGAAACTTACTGAACAAACTTACAATTTCTTTACATTTTGAAGATTGATTAACGAATTTGGGTTCAAACGTCTTATAACCCTTCTTTTCTATTAATAACTTCCATAATGCATACATACATTCACTAAACTAACAGGAGATTGGAAAAAAGAATTGTCAATATTTGGCCATTCTTTTTGTCTGTTTGAACTCTAAATGTGCTTCAAATTAGCTGTCAAATGGATTTTTGAATAAAAGTCTTGATGGATTTTCAATTAGTTTAAAATGATTACTTACAAACCTGGCCGAGTTAAAATATCAATTTTCTTTATGTTTCTAAAGTCCTCTGTATCCTCCGAAACATAAGGGAAAGCCTTGGCTCATGAAATTTTTTAGTCAAAATCTCGCAGATCATCTTAAAAATCTATTACAACACTTTTCATTTTATTTTATGGATTACAAAGCAATTTAAAGGCTTTTCCTGGTACAGTAGATGCTCAAAATTCGAACCAAATCGGAAATGTTCGAATTTTTGGGCGTTTTTTAATTCATGAGAAAAGCAAAAAAATAATACTGAAACGACATCAAGTAACATTAATGTGATGCAATTTTTTTTCTTCACATTAATAAATGTAAAAAGTTCTGTTTGCATACAAATATATTTTTCTTAGTCGCTTAAAATTTGCGTATAACACTACTCGACACGAAAAATGCTCCTAAAAATAAAAGTATTTTTTAGACTAATCTTCGGCTGCTGAAAACGAAACTGAAAATCAAAAAATTTTCTTAAGAAGCGTTTTCGAAAAATCTTCGAAAAACACGTTTTTCCCCTCGTATTTCAGTTATGAGCACATATCTCGTAAACCAACCATCCGACTAACACAAGTGGGCAATCGTTCAGAAGGCAATTAACTAACCTTTCCAACGATATATCGATTGTCCAAATCAGATGAGATTTGGGGAAGTTATTGACGATGAAAGTTGAAAAAAAATTGAATTTGTTGACCATTTTCAAAAATGATACATTTTCGAATCGTTTTTTTATAGATAAAATAAATGATCTCCTCTGGCTTTAAAATCTAAGATGAAAGATATATTATTTGAGCAAATATTAAGCCTAAAATGAATAGAATTGAAACAAAAATTACAAAGTTATGATGCACGGAGTGAAAACACCAACTTTTCATTTATTACACCGTGCGAAAAAATTTTTTAATTTTTCCGAGACCCATCCAAATGTTGATATAGACGTGAAACTAGAGGTCATTTATAATATCCAAGCATAGTCAGTTTTTCATTTTCTGACCCAAAAACCTTTTTAAAGGACTTTAAAATTTTAAGGACATACACATTTCAAATCTTTTTTTAAATATTTACGATTGTGCAATGATGAAGAAATGGGTATCAAATGAAAGAGGAAAATTGTCTCCTCTTAACTAAATTTTCTATTTTGAACTTTCAGAACTTTGAAATAGAAAAAAATTTAGATGTATGAATCTACAGACTGAGATCCAAAACATTTATGTTTTACATACCTGACATATTTTGGTTCTGAAACTTCAAAATTGATAATTTAGTTAATAGGAGACAAACGCTTCTTAAGAAAATTTTTTGATTTTCAGTTTCGTGTTCAGCAGACGAAGATTAGTCTAAAAAATACTTTTGTTTTTAGGAGCACGCGATGAACCCATTTTTTGTCGAGTAGTGTAATCTATAAATCCAGAGCTAAACAATTCATCTGAACAACTTCATCAAGCTTTTTTAAGATTTTAATTTTAACGTCGAAAGTCAAAAATTTGTTTACGTTTATTCATTTTACATTAAATTTTAATACTTTAATACTTAATACTAATACTTTTTTCCTTATTTTTTAATCGAAACTGACCAAATGTTTACGTATTAATCATTCACGAGCGTACCGCCAAACATTGCCAATTTGATGATTCCCCTTTTTCATTTAATTTATGTAAGCAAAATAAACATCAAAACAGGAAGGCAGAAAGAAAGAAAAGCAAAACGCTCGCAAATTTGAACCCCCAGTTCGAATTTTAGAGCATTCAATGCTGTAATGTATGAGGTTCGAATTTCTAGATGATTAGATTTTGTGAGAGTTCGAACCTGTGAGCTTCTACTGTATTCAAAAGCAACTCAATCCATGAACGATACAACTTTGAAATTTCATGTTTCTTAGATGGCAACGAACTTAGGTTTAGGTTTAGGTTTATTATTATTTATTAAAATTTAGACGTACGTGACGATAGTATTGAAAGGTTTAACATTTCTCCAGAATGTGTCACGTGTATCCATACGAAGTAACTGCCGAAGTTCGTATATGTAACTACACAGTGGCGCACACAGGATTTCATTTGGGGGTAGGGGTTTGGGCACAACTTTTGAGCCCAACTCCATTCGAAACCATATTTTGTATATTTTGGGGGAGGTTTGAAAGATGGAACTGCATTGCAAATGTGCAAATGGTCAGCTTAGCATTCTTGTGACGATTTTGGGGGGCAAGGCTCATAAACAACGCTGACTGCAACAGGCGCACAAGCGAGATTGCTGCATGATCTGTTTTTATTGTTATTTACTCTACACACAGAGCGCAGACTTTGTTGTTGTTACTGCTGCTGGCGCTCGACATTTGCTGATTAAGACAATCAACAATTTCTTTAATTTTGTTTTTGCTGTTTATACACCGATAAACTATGTATGTGATGAATATGTGTCTACATGGCGGGAGGTGTGTGTGTGTGTGTGTGTGTTCAAGCGCAAACTGTAAAGTGTGATGGAAAATCTCGGGCCGCTGCTCGACGAAGCAGTGTTTACGCGTCATCCTACCTCAATGAAGGATGACAGAAGAAAATCGAGCAACAACAGCAGCGGACATGCGCACCACCTGCCCAAAAGTCAAAAGTGTCCGCTACCGGGAACGGCCAACTTCACACCTCAAATTCAACCATTACCGGCCACTCAGTGCCCGACTGACGCTACTCCAACCAACGACGCAAATTCCAACAGACCAACGATACACAACTCGGAAAGTGAGCGCCACACAACCTACACAGCCACAGCCACATCCAAATCCGCGCCGACCAACGACCAACGACTACGACTGCGACTGCGGCGACGCCGTTGTCGATGCCGATGCCGATGCGTTGCGTTGCGTTGCTGACATTGCCGTAACTTCCATGTGCGGCCGCCAGTTGCTCGCCAGTACCAGAATCGTGTAGATGTGTTAGCGCCAGAGCCGCAGCGGTTGCCAGCAGCAGGCCCACATAGAACCGAGTGTGGTTTCGATATTGTCGCGTAGCCAAAAACAAAACTCGACCGCAACGCGAACGCAGTAAACAAACCAAAATCAAAAACTGTGAAACTTTGGTACGCTTTGCAAAAATTGTGGCTGTCACACAGTCAAACATTCAGCGCAGCGAATCGAGCTGTGCCGTGCCCCATATGGCAGAGCCAGCCGAGCATGTGTGTGTGTGTGTGTGACTGTGTGCGTGTGTTTAACCTCTTGAACCTATTTCACTTTTATGCAAAAAAAGGGCTCGACGTGCCGAGTATTTAGGGCCGCACTGTCGTGTTTTTTGCTATCGTTGCCTATGCTGAATTTTGTTCTTTTGTGCGACAAATATTGATTTTGTGTCGGTGCGCGCACAGTGGTCCAAAATGTGCGACTCTCCACTATCGTTGCACATACCGATGTCGTTCAATTGGGCTTTTGTTGCTGTATTCGTTGGCGATTGTTCAATCAATTGAACGATTCCTATCAGTTGTTACGACTTAAATTACTTTGTTGTTGTTGGTGTTGGCGTTATTGTATTGTTTGGTTTTGTGTTTTGTTTGTTTTTCTGATTTTTGTTGTTGTAAAAAAATAGCATCATTGTGAGTCACGCTTGAACAAATTACACTCTCCAACTTAATGCGCCGTCCGCAACAAACGTTCAATTATTCAATGCGTTTTAAACGCGTATCTGGGCCGTGGCAGCTTGCAACAAATGTCGTCGCACTGCAACAACACCCACACCCATGGCGTCTTCTACTACAATCACGCTTTCGCACTTATTGCGGTTTTCTTATGCTGTCTTCTCTCCAGCAAACGAGACCCGGCTTTCTAAGCGTCCAAGGCGCTTACTCAACAAATCTGAAACGTGCAACGTGCAAAGCTGCCGTCAGCGTTGGCGAACTTTTGACAAGTTTTACTCAATGAAAATCAACAACAAAAATATTATGTGGGCTTACATACATACTTGTTATATACACTCACAGCTACACTGTGAGAAAATGTTTTTTTCTACAAAAATAGTGATGAAAAACCTGTTGGAGTGGATTTTTGTATGAGAAAATGATGTAATTTTTAATGGTTAGTTGATTTAACGAATTTGCAGTGTAATGAATGTCGAAATTTTGAAAAGTGTCAATTAACTCGTTACCATATGGTCACACTAAACTTGCACAAAAATGTAAATTTTCAACTATGCTTCAATCGCTCAAAAAATGGTATAGCGAAATTCGAAAGAAAAGAAAGAATTCCGGCACATTCGGGTTGATTCGAAATAAAAAAAAGGTTAAGTGAAATGTCAATCTAAGATTTTATAAACTTAATTACCTTAGTTACTATTTGATGGTCGCGTATCTAATAATTGTGTCTAAAATCTGTAAAGAACACAATGCCACAAATATTTTAACCTTCGAAAACACACCTCGTTTTTCAATAATCGGGAACATTTTGGGTCATTTAAAACCTGTTCTCTTTTGCTATAATTTCACAACTATAGAACCCGTTAACTTAAAAAAATAAAATAAGAGAAATAAAATAAAGTAAATAAATGAAGTGAATATTGTTTAATAAGTTTAACATACTTAAAAAAATTCGAAGGAAATCATATTTTGTATTGCAAGTTTTCCATACTTAAAAAGACTACATATCATATTCGCCGATATCTCGAAAAGCACACATCGGATTTTGCTCATTTTTCACAAAATACATTTTTTTTAAATATAAAAATTTTCACTATAAAAAAATAAAAGTTACCACAGCAAAACTTAATAGAAATACTAAAGAAAATACAGATATATGAAAATGAAAAACCGTCAAAACGACCGCAATGGTCTTTCTACTGTTAAATTAGGAGTATGGGTCTACATGACCCAGTATGTTTTCCATAGGCTAACCAAGACCATTGTTCAAATTGAACACTCTTTAATAAATTTTGTTCCAGGTGCTTTACAAGGTTTTTCTTAGAACAACTTTCTTAACCTTTTTAATGTATTGTTTTTCTAAACCAACTTTTCAACTGTTACTTAATCTCACTCTTTATACATTTTCCCCACATTTTCTCATAATAAGGCCCTTTATTTTATTAATTTTATAACATCCAAAGGATAGTTTGACCGGTGTAAAAAAGTTTATAGAAACATATTCAGAGCAAAAATATTCAAAAATCATTTGAATACTGTCGTTCCATCACGTTCACGTCTTTTTCTTTATATGTAAGTACTTTTCTACATCTCTTCGTCTACTGTCTTTCCATTTTTAAAACCTACATTTCTTCGCCTACATATATTTTACCCAATTTTCTTTTATCCAACTAGCTGTTTCCTTCTCAATACGTTGGCCTGAATTTATTCATTGCTGCTCTTTTATTTTTCCATCTGTTCATTTGTTCTCCTATAGATGTACTTACTTTACTGTTGTTTATTTTCTTATCTTCCCATACATATCTTTATGTTTTTTCACCAATTTTCCCCTGCACCCATAAAATTGCTTCTTTCTTGATTCGTTGGACTATATTTATTCATTTCAACTCGTCAATTCTTCCATCCGTTGATTTCTTTACCTATACATAAATATATATGTTCTTATTTTACTGTTTTCCATTCTAATTCCAACATATCTTCCTTCCTCTGTTTCTTATCTATTTTCGTTCCATCCACAATTTGCTTCCTTCTTGATCCGTTCGCCTGTATTTATTCATATCAGCTCTTTGTTCTCCCATTCTTATATTTAATTTTTCATCTGTTCATATTCGCTCATTTCTCATTTGACCTTTTGCCATTTATTTGTTAGTTTCATTCTATGCTTCTATCTGTTCAATTCTTCTTCCATATGTTCTACTGCCTTCCCATTCATTCGGTTGTTTTCTTTTCATTCGCTTCCCTTCCATTCATTCATTCGGTTGTTTTGTTTTTTCATCCCCTGGTCTTCTTCGCATTCATTCATTCCGTTGTTTTTTTATCCGCTGGTCCCCTCCCATTCATTCGAATGGTTTCTTTTCATTTCATGATCTTATCGATCTATCTCTCTATGTTTATTTATCTGTTATCTCCATTAAGCTATCTTATCTATCAACCTTTAAGCCTCTCGCTCTCTGTTATGTTATAAAACATTTTATATCTTTTCTTCCGTCTCTCTCTGCCGTCTTTTTATCTTTTTTAGTTAGTTTCCTAACTATCTACGTACCATAAATTATTTTCAATCTGATTAATTTATTAATTTTGTATTTTTGTTGTTTATTTATATTATTTATTATTTAATTTATTATTAATTCAGTTTTTATCAATTACCCCCTTTTAAGTATTTTCTATTTTTCTTTTTTCTGAAACTTCTTTTTTCATAATAATAAAAGAATTGAATACAAGAATTCTCTGTTTTTCTCTTTAGTCATTGTTCTTTGCATCTGTTCCTTTATCCTTTATGCTGCAGTTCCACCTGTTTACATGTTTTTCTCTTTATCTTTTACATATTTTGTTAGTACTTTTACTTTCTCAATAGATTTTTTTATACACATTCTTTCGTTCTAACACTTGTTTGTGTGTTTTCTGTCTGTTCTACCATGAGTTCGTTTCTCTTTCTATTCTATCTTATGTTTTTTTTTCAAAGTATCTATTCTGCTGCTTTTATATTACTTCATGCAGCTGTCTACTGTTCATCTGTCTTTCTAATTATTCTCTAAAATTGTATGAGAACTGGTGGGGAAAAGGACTCAAGGCATTCACCTCGAAGCATTCTCGCCATAGGTTTCGTTCTATTAAATATGGAAATTTAAGAAAATGATCAGTGCACATTTCTTTAGTCCCAAAAAACTGTCTAAATAAGTAAATAATTTTTAATTTTTAATAAGTAATTATTTTTTCAAATAACTGAAGAGCTAGTAAAAACTGGGTTGAATTGAAAAATAAATATTTCTTAAGACAATTTCAGAAAATAATGTAAGGAAAAAATTTTTTAGATAAGAAAAATTGTGTTTTGGTGAACAATGAAGCACTGTCAGGTCGGTTTTTAATCTTTAAACTGCTTTCATTTACTTTGTTTTGTGAAAAAGTAAACAAACTCGCTGGAAGCAGCGTTAACATGTATTTACATAGTTATGGCTCACATTTCATAGCAATGTGAAAATTAGTTCGTCAGAAGCGACTAAAACACTCTTATTAATATAGCTTTAATTTTGAACAAACGATTTCAAAGTGATTTTGAAAGATGTAAAATGATTCGGACACGTTGAGAGTGGCAATGACTCTCGCATCCCACGTAGGTTAAAAATAGAAATGTTTTTAGCACATTTCTGCCATTCAGCAAATTATTAAAGCCCATAAATATTTAAAATTTTTTTACAGAGTGAGAAACTTTTATGGACGATTCTTGATGTTTTCTTTGCAATTGTGTGCGAACTTGTGCGACACTCAGATGTCACAATAAAAAATGTTAATTAATTTAAAAGAGAGAAATGCGTGTTTTCTGGGTGAAAACAATTAAATCGAGCATCAAGACAGCAGCCGGACAATTCGAGTGCACTTGCACTACGGGCAATGCCATAAATTGTCGGCAACCTTTCATTGCTTTCATTGTTCAGTGTAAGTCGACCGTTCGCACTCTGTCAAATGGAACTATTTATGTACATTGTCTGAAGGTACAATGTGCATTTGGGGGCAGTCTAAGCCAGAATTTGCACGATTTTAATAGAGATGACGAGTCTTTTTCTACGTTGTGTCATTGCGTGGTCTTTGGTTTTCGCTTTTATTTTGCTTCGATTTTCGCATGTTTGTATGTATGGCGCTGCGTGCATTTACTGTAGGGTGCAATCAACTTGTCCCCCTTTATATACACATATACTACATATATACTATACTGTATATACTGTATAGTATAAGCCGCACGACAGCATTGAATCGATTTTCATCAAATTGCAGCAGTGCGCACACACACAACCAGCGAAGCAGTCATCCAGCCCAACTAGGCAGCCAAAACTCAAATCATAACAAAGAAGTGAAAAATACGTACCACAAAAAACGACAAATTCACGCAAACGCACAGCCGCACAAATTGGCCAGCATGACGAAGGTCGAGTTGTACAAGTCGCGCGTTTTCGTCACCATCATTCATCTGTTCGCGCTGGGTCAGTTCGCGTACGCGCTGTACTTTAGCAAATTCGAGGTACAGCGCAGCTACAAGTTGGAGAACTCGCTGAGTCGCCGCCTGGTGCCGGACGGCTGGTTGCCGAAGACGAAATTCCTCTCCTACTGGTGTCTGGTAAGTGCCAAAATTTAATGAATTGACAGGGAAACGCAAAGCCGGCAGCTGGGCAAAAAGCATATTGGCAAACAAAACATATGCTGGCGCCTGGCAAGCCGTCTTTGTCCTTTATAGGACCTTCAAGCGTGGGCGGTGGGTGTTCTGCGTGCGCGCCTTCGGCCACAGCTGTGGGGTGGCTTTTGCGTGTCTATCTGTGTGTGTGTGTGTGTGTATACGCTGTTGCCTTCTGTTCCACATGCTCCAAGTGTTTCCCCATCATTCGTAAACATGCGCAACAGTTAGACTTGGGTCACCTACCCGCGCAATCGCCACAGACGCGCATAAATTTATCTCTGCAACGGGTGCATATCCATAGATAGCTTTTAATCTGAAAACAGCAGCATTAGCATTATACACACACTTAAATTATATATTTACATGTGTACACAAATATGCATACATTTGTTTGTATTTATGATATGTACCTATTAACGCATACTTTGGCTTTGAGGATTTGTCATTTGTAAGTGTAAACCATTAATTACACACAGTAGTTATTATATATGAACATAATCATTATATCGATAGACTCATGTCTGTCATGTCAGTCTGCCAAGTACTCAGTAAACTGAATAACTTAAGAAGAACTACGAGTATAGGGACTCCAAGTTAGAAACTGTGTTGTTCCATTGCCATAAAACGGACTTTAACGAAATATGAGAAATTATATCATTTCCTAAATCCACAACGGGTCATATTAATGAAAAGAATAATGAAAGGAAAGAAATAAACTAAAATCAAATAAAATAAAATAAAATAAATTAAAACAAAACGAAATAAAATAAAATAAAATAAAATAAAATAAAATAAAATAAAATAAAATAAAACAACAAAATAAAATAAAATAAAACAAAATAAAAAAACAAAAGAAAACAAAATAATATAAAATAAAACAAAATAAAACAAAATAAAAAAAACAAAATAAAATAAAATAAAATAAAATACAATAAAATAAAATAAAATAAAATAAAATAAAATAAAATAAAATAAAATAAAATAAAATAAAATAAAATAAAATAAAACAAAATAAAACAAAATAAAACAAAATAAAAAACAAAAGAAAACAAAATAAAATAAAATAAAATAAAATAAAATAAAATAAAATAAAATAAAATAAAATAAAATAAAATAAAATCAAATCAAATCAAATCAAATCAAATCAAATCAAATCAAATCAAATCAAATCAAATCAAATCAAATCAAATCAAATCAAATCAAATCAAATCAAATCAAATCAAATCAAATCAAATCAAATCAAATCAAATCAAATCAAATCAAATCAAATCAAATCAAATCAAATAAAATAAAATAAAATAAAATAAAATAAAATAAAATAAAATAAAATAAAATAAAATAAAATAAAATAAAATAAAATAAAATAAAATAAAATAAAATAAAATAAAATAAAATAAAATAAAATAAAATAAAATAAAATAAAATAAAATAAAATAAAATAAAATAAAATAAAAATAAAATAAAATAAAAATAAAAATAAAAATAAAATAAAATAAAAATAAAATAAAAATAAAATAAAATAAAACAAAATAAAACAAAATAAAATAGATAAAATAAAACAACAAAATAAAATAAAATAAAACAAAATAAAAAACAAAAGAAAACAAAATAAAATAAAATAAAACAAAATACAATGAAATAAGATAAAATAAATTAAAACAAAACGAAATAAAATAAAATAAAATAAAATAAAATAAAATAAAATAAAATAAAATAAAATAAAATAAAATAAAATAAAATAAAATGAAATTAAATGAAATGAAATGAAATAAAATTAAATAAAATGAAATAAAATAAAATAAAATATATTAAAATAAAATAAAATAAGCCTTTTGGAATTAAGGGCCAAAAGTTGTTAATATAACTAAGCAACTTAAATTAATTACAATTTTTCACTAAAATAAATACTTTTTGCAAATGTCTTATTTCGTAGTTTAAATTCTTTCGAATATTACATATAACATTCCATGTGAATTGAGCCGCTATGACAACCCAAATTTATACTAATAAGTCATTTAAACCTGTTTTCATTATTGAGATTCAGTCAAAATATTAACCTATCTGCGACTACTGGAAATGTTGACTTGCTTACTTAACTGGTCATAACAACCCGTTACCGGGTTACGGCCTGCCGCAAAATTTGTCTCCAGGCGCGCTTTCTTCAGTTGGTCACAGCCAGAGTTGAAACGATGATTCAAAATGATTTATTGATTTTTATGTCATCATCGAGGCGAGCTTCAGTATTATTCACAATTTCCCGGCGATTTCACTATTTGTAACCCTTATTCTCCCTGACTTCTTTAGATTTTAGATGTTTGAAAAATATTTTGAAAATAAATGACATTAAAAGTACACGAAATAGTACACGAAAGGGGCAGTGAATAAATAAGCCGGTTAAAGCCAACTGAAATATGTTTACTATACACTTACATAAACGTAATATGTCTATATGTATATGTTTACATATGCCTGTATAAATATTTAAGAAGCGCTGGTCACCCAACAAAAATCTCGCCACCGTAAATGTAACATTTGCCAGCTTGAAGTGGAGCATTAGAAAAAGCCATTTAGTGAATTCTAAATTTGTATGTATATGCATAAGTAATACATAATAATGTCGACAAGTGGTTGATGACATGTTTACATCCGTCTATTCAATAATAATTTATGAACGCTTTCGCCTATGCGGAAGTTTGCGCATATTTTAGGAAATCATGAAAATCGATTTCGAATGCGTAAAGGAAACCCATTAAACCGCACACGCACAGTTGGTTTCTAATTGATAATTAATTATCATATCTCGTAAATGTCAATTTTAAGACAATTATATAGTTAAAACGTTCAATAGGATTACGTCATATGGACAGTGCTAAATAAATTAAAATTAAACTAATAAATTAAAATCAAATTAAAATTAAAATTAAATAAATTTTTATAGTATCTGGAAATATAACAATTACATTTGTTTACATATAAATATAATTTTAAGAGGCAAAACGCATTTTATTTTCAAACACTCCCCTAACCCTCCGGGGCTAGTCCTCCTATAAGAATTTGCAAGTTTAACTCTTGTTTACACCAGTGTGACTTGTCACACTCATAACACACAGGGAAAAGGGTATAGACAAAAGGGTTAGAGAAAGAAGCAAAGATGAATTAAGATTTGAAAAGTTGAATTTGAGATTCCAAGCTATCGAAAGCTAGCAAAAGAAAAATACGTTCGATGGGCTCAGTCTGAGATTCTTCCCTTCCAGCTGTAGCAGTTAAAGCAGAGCAAGACAGTTGTGGGTCAGAAGTCTCACAAACGCCCAAAATGGCTATTGACAACATCTTAACTGCCGTTCCAGTTTCATCCAATGATTTATAAGAACAAATTGGCTTTTTTGGGAAGCTCGCCTTTTACCCTTTCTGGACGGAGTTTAATTTTGAGAACCAATTTAGTTAAATTTTTAGAAATGTTCTCATGCTGGTTGCGACTAGAATATTATGTTGTATACTGACAAATTCCGAAATCATGCTTTTATCCGGGGACATATAATTCGATTAAATATTTCGCGTGGGTCATAAGATGTGAATATTTGTTTTTAGAGATATTTAAAACTTGGTGGGACGTATTATTCCAGTACATCCGAAAGAATTAAATTTGCCATACCAGTCTTATAAGTACACCATATACATATACAAGTAGATCGATATTCCGAATATTGTGTTGGTTTGAGATCAAATCACAGGTTGAGCGTCGCAACGAATTGAGTTTTGCCTTACTTGGACTGGAATTCCAAGACACTACTTTTCAAGTCTCACTTCACTGAACTACATTTACGAACTACTGAATTAAATTGAATTGAATTGAACTGAACTACTGATTACTACTGAACTGAACTAAAAAAGCACTTGGTCACCTTTATAAAGGTTGGACTAAAAACTAAAATTTTACACTGATGTATGAAACGATTAGAAAATAACTTTTAAAGTAGTACTAAGTAGTAGGGCACGGCTCTCATTTCAAATCTATGACTTTAGTCAAGGATTTTCTTATGCTCTGAATTTAAGTAGAAAGCACTTCCAGCAGTCATTTGCCATTAACTGTAATTTTATTGAAGGCATTTTCCTTAAATTCTTAATTTTAGTAGTTGACACATTATTTAAGTCCACCAACAAAGAGCATCTTTTCATTATCTAAAATTATTGGTACCCATATCGCCCACTGGACCAGTGCACTTTCATTGCCACACCCACCACAAAACCATTTCGCTTGTGATGTTCCTCCTCTGTTTACTTATTCCTACACATGTTTACTTTGCCGAAATCAAAGTTCTTGTTTGCCACAAAGAGCCAAACCGATTCTAAAGTCCATTTTATTAAGTACACAACAACCCGGCCAATTCATGCCGACTTGTGGCCGCGCATTAAAAGCATGTCGCCCTTTGTATTTGCATTCGCGGCGCTGCCGAGCCGCAGTCAAATCACAATGGAAATATTTTCCTGATGCTTTTCACTACTCGCAACTGAATCGAAAAACAATTGCAATATCTGGCGAATGTCGGTGATGCGTTCTGCTTCAGTCGCGCGGCCGCTCGTCCATACGGCGCTCAATGTAAACAATCTGTTCGCGTTGCTGGCTGCAAGTGCAGCAAATGCGTTGGCACCTCGCCGGCCCCAATGCCGGCGCTCTCGCCTTCGCACTCGACTGTGAAGAGGTGAGTGGCTGGCTGCGAGGTTGTAATGTGCAGGCCGGGCGAGATGGCAACGGCGGTAAAATGTTGAGTTGAAGCATTGCAAATTGAAAAGTGCACGCCGGCCGTTGTTGGCGCTGTTTATGCCTTTTACGTTTGGAAAAACATTAAACGTACCATTTCGTCCATATGCCGCCATTAATCAATATGTGCGTGAATTGATTTGCCATTATTGTTATTATTGAGTTGGCACTATCGACTTGGCGCACACAGCCGCACACAGCCGCACGACGCCGACGCTGACGCCGGCGCTTCGACGAATGCATGAAGCTAGAAAGAGGAAATCTTCCGGAGCGTCGAATTTTTGCGCTCCGTCTGATGGATATTGACTCGTAGGCGCTTTGGCGTTGTTGTGGCATTGGTTTTCTGTTGTTGTGCGAGCATTTATCATTTCATCGGCATTCGTGTCGATTACTCGCCGCAAAATTTAAAGCGCGCCGCTCGAAGAATGCGAAGCGTATGAAGAACGCGCAGCGCGGCACTCGCCATTCCGAAATGATTTAGTTTGCATTAAACGTAAATTTTTATGAATTCTAATTACCATAGTTGAGATGAAATGCTGCAATTTGTATTTATTGTTTGTTTGAAGAATGCCGTATTTATTTGTATAGTCGAAAAGTGCAATAATTTCTTCACAATTTACATAATCGATTGACTAGAGAGCGGTTTGGTGCAGGGGGGAGGTCGAAATGTGAAATGGTGCAAATTGCTTTACGACTGAACAGATTGTAATGACTGTGGGGAATTGTGGAATGTTCTGCATTCCAGTCAGGCAAAGCGGTGTTAAAGTACTTGAACTTTGTATGAAAGAGTTTAAAGTGAAAAGTCAGATTAGATTAAATTTTAAGGTGATAGTGTAGTAAAAATAAAAATGAATGATCTATGCTGTTCTCTACTAATGGATAGGGAATTTATTTACAGCAGCAAGTTTCTTAAAATCATTACACTAATAAAGTAAAATTTCAGAGTTCAGTCGAGCTCAGATGAGTGACCTCCTCCTCCTTTTTTCTATGAAGTAAAGACGGGGGACTTTGTTTTGTGCTTACTGCATTGGAAATTTACATTTTCCCCCGATTTTTAGTCAAAATTTCATGATGTTTGGTTCACTGGAAGCGGAGTTATTGCGTCTGAAGTGAAAGTATGTTTGTGTCATTGGTACAAAAATTAGCATCGAATATATTCTGTTCTATTTTAAACAATGCAAAACTTTAACCGAAACATTTTAATTGATAAACCAGGTTAGCGGTTATGATTTTTGATGCCATGGCAGAGTTCATGACTCGTACATGCTACGAGTATATAAAAACGATCTTAAAAACATAAATAATGATCAACATGTTGGCCAACAGAAATCCGCGAACCCCGCAGATTCCATCAACACTGTGCGTGAATTTATCAAAGATCACCCAAAATGTTATTTCAAAATGGATTTAAATATCTCAGTAACATAAATTTATCGCATTTTAACTGAATATTTAGCTATCGAAAAGTGTGTTCACAGTTTGTTCCATACAAGTTGGCTGACGCTATCTCATCGATCGACACTTGTGTTATTTTGACTAAAAGTCGCATTTTAACCATCAACCACTCCCTGTTTTCGTCAGATGCGGCACCATGCAACTTTCATCTTTTCGAAAAAATTCACTTGCCAATGAAAGGAAAACGTTTTGAGGACGAAGAAGCCATCTAAAGGCTTGTACCGACATCCTGAAGGACATTCTGGTTGACGATTTAAACATTCATTGAGTCTGAAGGCAACTATTTTGAAAAAAACCATTCGGTTTTACCCAAAAAATTTCTTATTTTTTCAATTTTTTAAAGGTGAAAAGATCGTTTTTTGTTTTTGGTTGGGCTTCCCCTACCTCTCCCTTGGCTACGCCCCTGGGTTCAATGGTTCAGTAATGGAACTTCCAATGTGTTTCCTGTTCGAAACTAGTTACATATGTACATATCTACGTATTTCCACAATCTGTTATGCAAAGTATAAAACTCGGTGATCATGCATGACTGATGACCACGATTTTCGCTTCATGGTGCCATCCGATCTGCAAGTTCCTGTTGAAGACTATATACTTTTCTATGTGATGAGCTTTGCTAGGGAATCGACTTAATCACAATTGTCCACCTGTTGATTTGACAGTGTGTCTGTTTGGTTGCCCGTTCATCTGTTTATCTGATACTCTTATTTTGATTTTTCTTATTTTCAAATATATTTAATTTACATATACACATTTTTTAACAAAATATTGACTCCAACTGGCATTATATAGATAGATAGATATTTGCAATTGGAAATCTATGCACTTTTGTTCCATTATTGTTAATTTAAAAGAATATCTCCTACTTGATTTTCTTTAAAATTAAAATGACTCGAATGACTCGGGATTCGAAACTAAGTAGGCTGACTACTATATTCTTTACTCGACACACATTGCATCTTCTCACCTTCAATTCAGCTTTAAGCGAGATATAAACAAAATTCTTTAGTTATTATTTGACATCAAACCAATTCTGTTGGTTGCGATATTTTCTATCAAATAAATATGTAAATACTTACAAGTTTTTGGTTTAAACAAGATTTCTAAATTTTTTAGCCTGAAAGCGAAATCTGCTGCTTTCATTTCATTCCGTTTCGTTCCATATTATTCAGCTGCAAACGATCAGCACAACATTACGCATTGGTAAAAAAGTGATTTCTTCGTTTCCGGCCCATTCATTTCCCTTAACCGTTTCCTCCCACCAGCAAAGTGTGTCTACTTATTGGTGCGCCGTCATAAACAACTCGCCGCACACGTGTAAACAAAACGCGACCTGTTGCCGTGTGATGTGCCGATCCATGCCGATCGGCTTTGGCTTGGAAGTTGTTTTCTCAAAGTATTCTTTTTTTGGTTTTGCACAAAGCATTTTCAAAAAGTCAGCCAAAGTCGACCCAAAAAGCGCATTGGTTGTTCATATTTTTTCTTCAGCATTCTTTGAATGTCGAATGGAATAAATTCCACAAAATTTGGCCGACCAGATGTTCGTACTCACCATAAGACAATGAAATCAAAATAAACTGTTTTGCTATTACATATTTGAAGAGTAATTTGTGTGGTTTAACATATACGAATTAATTTTTATTTTTAGTTTTGAAATTGAGTATACGCCCCATGGGCTGCTGGCATACGACTGGCTCGATCGTCACTTTGACCGCTTTCGACTTGTTGAAATACAAATATGCACCAATTTTTGTATATGGTTTGGACAAATTTTGACTGAATTTGTGGTAAATAAAGAGGAATGGTGACAGTCCTCTCAGAAGGTTGTTTCGAATTTGTGAGGGTAGCTTTGACTTGTGAACTATATAGTTGTAATAAATTTCACGTCCATATTTTAACGAATGGGACGGTTAGAGTACAAGCTTGTGAACAGATGGACGATTAGTTAGGACCAGCACCAATTTTTGTTCTAAGAAATGCATACAATTCTTTAGCATCCAGAAACTCTGTAATGGAGACAGACAACTGCAGACAGACTGAATTGTTTTTCATTTGATATGTAATAATAATAGACTTCCCAATGTGCAACTAGCCCTTAACCCTTTCGCTATTTTGTTGCCATATGGCAACATGCTACTTTGTGGACGTCTGCATTCTCTATGGTTGCAAGAATACATTTTTTGTTTGTCTTTAGAATAGTTTGAAGTTTTAGTTTAAAGAAGAAAAGTATACACGTTTTTTTATGGTAGATGTTGACATAGTAAAGGAAGAAGAAGCAGAAAAAATTAGAGAACTTTTTAATTTGACGTTTTCTTTCAATTTAGATACTTTTGTTTTAATTTTGGGTGAAGTAAATGAAGAAATATTCAAATTTTCATTATGCGTAAAAAGTTTTATGTTTAAGTAATTATTACAGCCACAACGATGTGGTTGCTCTCATAGAAAAACACTCTAAAATACAGGGTCCGAGTATAAAAATTAAAAAATTTTTATGGAATGTTGCTAATATAATCACATAGAAGCCTAAGACGTAAAATTAAAAATGTTAACTTTCCCCAGTAAAAACCTGTAGCGAAAGGGTTAAAGACTAATACGCTAAAACTTAATCCAACCCAACCAAAGAGAATTCGAACTGAACCTCAGAGAGTTTTACCTGACCAAATTATAAGTTAAACTAACTAAAAATTCAAGTTTCGACAAAATGCTCTTCCAATACTAAATTGTTATCAATTGTGTTAACAATATCAAAGATTGATTACTAAACTTTGATAAATAATAACACGTTACAAACTTTATTCCATTCACAACTACTTTTGACGTTTGACGTAGCGCCCCCCAAACTTTCGGTATCAATTGGAAATTGATGCCTTGACATGTTCGGAAATGTCACTCACTCAAATTGCCCGTAAATCAACAAAATCATTTATGAAATAAATTAGCGTTGATATTAAGAAATACATACATACATACATACATATGTATGTACTTTTTGATAGTGAAGGGAACATATTGATTTTCCTGTTGTGGCGAAGGGAAACGTGGTTGGCGACACCAACCAGTGCCATTGTCAACAAAGGATATTTATAGTTTTTGTAAACGTGTGTGCGGCTCGCATTGACCTTGCGCCGCTGCACAGCAATGCAGTGACCGACTTAAACAGCATTCAACTTTAAACAACTATAAATGTTCCATGTATTATGGACGCAAGCGAGCTGTGACACTTGAAAAAGCGTTCATCTTGAAAATTCGCTGAGGCGATTTGAGTGCTGCAGCTGCAAACATATTGAAGAACCAACGAAACGTTCAAGCATTACGTGACCCTTTTTTTTCATTAATTCCTTATTCATGCACTGCAATGGCGTCACAGTTGATAAGGGGGGGGGTGAAACTTGGCCATGGCGCAGGTGCTGCAATTACTTGGCAGTATTTGCTTGCAGCCAATGCCTACTTGGTGCCGCATTTCGACTGAAAACGTGTTATCGATTGACATTCTTTGGCAGCAAAGAAAAAAACAACAACGAAAGAAAACCAAATGTCGTCAGTAAATTGAACGTAAAGTGGGGTGAAAGTAATATAGACTAATAAGTGCACTCGGAGAAAAAAAATTACTATTGTTTTTCAGACGAACGGAAATGATTTTCCAATCAACTTTCAAGCGCCGCCAACATCCCTTTACATTTTCCTGTTCCCAGAAAATTACAAATACAATCTCCTATATCCCAAAGGGACTGATTGCCATTGTAATTTTCTTGGAATATCTCATTTAGGAACGGAAAATTGTACTAAACTTTCCATAGTGGGTTGAAGGAATACGAGTTGGATTTCCAGAAAAAGCATATAAACTCGATGTATGGTATTGGCACTCAACTTTGAACGATTATTAAGTGCAGCCAAGTGTGTGAAATTGCTTTAGGTTTGAGTTTAAATTCACAGTTGCAGTATTTTACTTAAAACATGAAGCTTTGAGTGACAGAGTTCGTTTGAAATATTTCGGCTATGAAATAGTTTCGCTGCGTCAATTTAATCCAAAATTTCGGCCTTGGTCCAAAAGTTCTTTTGCACACTTTTTACAGAAAACTCAATCCTTTGACTGCGGACAGGATCCTCAGTTTGAGGAATGTGTCCCCTCCTGGCACTCAGAGAGAGCATTCACTGTAGGCAACATTGCCTCCAAGTGGAAATACGGACTCTCTGTACACGTCCTCCCACGACCTAACTTTAATTCGCCTTGACCGACTTAGACATACGACTTGACTATTAACAGAAATTATTCATATTCATAGAAGATTATTCAACTCTCTAAAGTTCACTATTCCCTGGTGGGAGGCAACTTGCCAAAAGAAAAGTTTTTCATTATGTGGTGTTGGATACCTAAAATCATTCACCAACTAAAGTGAACATAACCTGTTGCCAGTTACATAATACTGAGAAATCGTGGCACTATCTAGATTTTTGAAATCATAAATGTATTATTCTTAAAACAAAACAAACATGTTTTAACATTTGACAACCAATAAGCCAAATTTCGTCCCAGCACATTTTAAAAACAACAAATAAACTAAAAAATGTAACAATACTTTATGGTTCAAACAAGATATTTTGCTCAGTTAGTGGGAGGAAAAATAACCACGAATAGTTTTCATTTTCCATATTTAATTTTGATCATTTTATTTACAATTATTTTGTTATCTTTTATCTTCATTATCTTTTCTAAATACCATAAACCATGTTAATTACATTTTTGGAGTTACTAGATTCATTTTTCAAAGCCGTCTTCGAAATCGTGTTTACAGAACTTAAATTTCTATATGAAATGCATTAATCTCAGATTAACTACATACTATTCTCCCTCAATATTTTTAGGTTATTTTGATTTAAAAATACCCAAAATCCAGATTCCAAAATAACCAGATTTCAATACATTTTTCAAAGCCGTCTTCGAAATCGTGTTTACAGAATTTAAATTTCTATATGAAATGCATTAATCTCAGATTAACTACAGACTATTCTCCCTCATTATTTTTAGATTTTTTTGATTTAGAAATAACAAAAAGTCACATGGCGTTAAAGGAGAAATCCCTATTTTTTCTAAGATAAGATTTCATTGAGGTATTCATTTTATAAAAGAAAACATAAGTAGAAGAGTTGTTGTAATTTTTAACTATAGTTTATTTGTGTGTGGTTTAGTTTACTTTTTTTTAGAGTGTAGTGCAAGTACAAGTACAAGTGCAACGTTGTCCGCTGCCGCTTTTGAATGTAGCAATAAAACCAAAAATATAGTACATAAAATATTCATTTAATTTCACTTTGAGCGCACGTTAATCAATGAGCCTCGAAAATTCAATGCCTTCGCTCTCATTCCTTTGTCTCTGCCTCGTCGTCGCTGTCTTCGTCCGTTGAGTTGTCCAGCTTAATTTCAGTCAGCTCCTGCTCCTCGTCGCCCTCCATGTCGTCGACCAGTGAGACATTCTCCAACTTAGTGCCGGCTGATTTCACTGCTGGCTTTTGTTCTTTGGCTTTCGGCAACGCTTTGGCAGTGACAGTGGGCACTTGGCGGCGGCTAGTTGGCGCAGCGCTGCTGGTAGTAGCGACATTACTGCCCGTGGCAGTGGGCTCAGCGGTGCTGCTGGCGCTCAGCGGCTTTTCCCCAAACATGGGATTGTCGAAGGCGCGTTCGCGCACCTCGCCACTCTCCGCATCGTAGCCCATGATAATGCTTTCCTGCATGTTGGGCTCTGCGCTGCCCGCTGCCGTGTTGTCGAAACGCGCAAACATAACCGACGAGCGCAGCAAGAGTGCGCGCCAGCGTCGCGGATCGTACACCCACTGCGGTATGGGGCGCAGGTAGCGATGATCGGGGGCGTAGTGCGCGAATATCACCAGCGCCACCACGGAGACCAGCACCAGACACAGCACAATGAGCACCACCGAGCCGAAGGTTATGTTGGGGTTGTAGGGCCGGCCAGCGAATTGCACCTGCAGCGGGTGGCTGCCACCGAATAGCTTCGTCCAGTCGGTGGTTGCATTCAGACTGCTCACAAAGTTCACACTCCTCTGGCTGTACGACTCGCGATCGACAACGATGGCCTGCAGAAAGTTGCCGTAAGGTGGCGAGTTCACGTAGTTGATGTAGTAGTCCAGTTCGTCGTTGAGACCCTGTTCCTTGATTGCTGCTGCGATCAACTTGCGCAGCTTATGTAGATTCTCATCGCTGCAGAAATCCATTGAAAACTGCAGCACTGAGCCGCAGATAGCGCAGCAACTCTCGAGGGGCGTTACGGGCACTAGACAGTGCGGCCGCTCGCAGCTTTGCACCACATTGTGGCAGATGGGTTCCACGAATTCTTGATAGTCTTGTTGGCAGCCGCAGGCGTCGTTGTGGTAGAACTGCACCGTTACGGCCTCGCTGTTCTTGAACAGTATTTGGCCAATGTCGGTGGTAATCAAGTAGCGCAGATACTCGCTGGAAATCAGCGAGCCGGCCAGGCTCATGTGTCCCATGCGCAAGAAGGGCACGTCCTCTAAGTTCAGCGACAGCGGCCCGCCGAGCGATATGACCACCGATTCATTCTGGCACGGCACTCGTTCCATATGCGGAATGGCAGTGTTTTCCGCCTCGGCGGTGGCGCTCCGCCAGCTGCGCGGATCGAACCATTTGCGCGTGATGGGCGGTTTCAGGTGAGCCTGGCGACTGCGGCCGTTTTCGCAGTCGCGCTCCTGGAGCTCGCTGCCGAGCGTAATGGTCGATTCGGCATTCAGCAGTATGGCACCGTCGCGGGGCAACACGAATCCGCTGACCTTGACGGCCTGCGGCAGTGGCAGCACTGCCGGATAGCTTGCGGGAAAGACAACTTCCTCGAGACTGCAGGGTAAATACTCCGATTCCCAGGCGTCCGCACTGTCGAAACCCGGACTGTCCAGCAGCCACTTGATGGCGTGGCTGGGAGTGAGTAACGCAAGTATTGCAAGCAAATAGCAGAGCGGCATGTTGAGTTGACCGTAGAGGTTGCAGAGTGACTGAATGCGATGTGTTTGTGGAGGGAGGCAGTAATGGCTCGAAAATTGGGGGCGTATAGAATATATCAGAGAGTTTGTTTGTGAAGTGAAGAAGATAAAATCTGCATTGCAGATGCTGTGCAAAAGAATTAATCACAGACACAATTAATTGTAGTGTAAATGAGTGAAGACCGACTCTACTGCAACTTTTATGATATCATCTAGAGTGCATATAGTGTACTTTAATCTTTGGATAACGTTCTTTAACACGCTTTCTAAGAGCTTCGAAAATCACTTGTTGATGTTTTTTTAATCTTTAAAATAATTACTAATGAAGTCATTTTAATTTTAATCCGTGAAAAATCATACTTATTCCCCTTATATTAAATTGCATTATATTAAGTTGACTTCCGTCTGGAAGGCAGTTTTTCTCGACTCGTTCATAACAACTCTGTCGTCTCAAACAAATTGCATTACACTTTCGAAAGCATTGCGCCATAGCTCAGCCGTTCAAACAGTTTTCAAAGCACTGTTTTGCGCCATTAGCTGTCAGTGATAATCAGCGAGCGCTTTTTTCCCTCCTTCAATTGCGTTTCATTGATTATTTTCGTTAAGCTGTTTGGTTTGGGCGGACGCGAATTTTAAATTTAATTTCTAGCGACGTACGCTACTTCCGCAAAATATACAAAGTTTGCGATCAGTTACGTGTACCTAATAATTGCGGCTATTCCACGACAATGGTGAAAACGCGGCAGAGTGCAGCACATTCGTCAGACTCCTTGTATCAAGGAGTGTACAAAGCGCTGCGAGTGCTGGTGCACATGACAGCGACTGTCCAGTTCTGCTACGCCGTCTACTATGACTACACCTATGTCAAGTTTCCGGAGTCGGAAGCCAACATGCACAATCCATACGGCGGAAAGTTCAAATACCTGACCTTCCTGGATGCGGTAGAAAAATTGAATTCATTTATTTGGGTTAATTTATGTAGACTCATTGTGTGCTTATCGGTGAATATGTCGTGGCAGCTAAGCTGAGGTGGGATTTCCTTAAAATAGCCGCGCGCTATCTAATCAAATTTAAACATCCAACAGTGACGGTTAGAGCTGTTCGAACGATAAAGATTTTCTCCGGAGTGGGGAATAGAGAAATAGATGTAAGAATAACGCTAGGAAGGCGGAAAATTATTATTTTCCGATACAGTTTTATAATGATTAGCCGGCAGATAGCGACAAGTGTTGCCACTTAAAGGGGTACTGCGGCAATAGGCAAAGGTCAAGTGGTTAAAAAAGGGTTACGAAAAAAATCAAATTAACCAAAAAATTGAAGAAATGTGAAAATTTGTACATGTTGTGTTATAAAACGCATTCAGTCCATAACGCAAATCTGGACAATTATGTTTGTATATGGGTTAGTAAATGTTTAGCAAGAAAAGAGTAAGAAAACCTACGCAAATATTCAGTTATAAGGCATACGTCAACTAAAAATTGGTGTCTCATTTTCAAATTCAATTCATAGCCTTTGATAAAAGCAAAACCTAAAAATCGCATATAAGTTCTTTTTAAAACCAATTTAAACTCACACTAACTGTTGACTCTATGATTTCTTTCAGATCATACAAGCTTTCTATTTTATAATTTGCCTCATTAATGACTTTATTGGCACCAATGAAGTGGCTCCGAAGCACACACCCGGCATTCGCAAACTTAAGGACTACTTGATGGCAGCGTTGGCCTTTCCAGTTGCCTTAAATGTGGGCATTACTTTTTGGTCGCTTTATGCCATCGATCGTGAATTGGTCTTCCCCCGCATTTTGGATCCAGTCTTTCCCGGGTTGGTGCCATCGTCTACAAATCATATTTGATATTTGTGGTTTACTAAATTCATGTTATCATTGCAGTTGGCTCAATCACATCATGCACACCAACATTGTGGTCTTCATTGTCTTGGAGATGTTTACATCATTCCGTGCCTATCCTAAGCGCAGCAAAGGCCTCACTGGCCTTTCCGTCTTCATGGTCAGCTACTTGATTTGGATACACATTGTTAAGCACTACTCGGGTGTCTGGGTTTATCCGGTACTCGAGGTACTGCAGCTGCCGCAGCGCATTGTTTTCTTTGTTGCCGTGCTTGCCTTCACGCTTTGTCTGTACCTGTTTGGCGAGTTTATGAACAATATTGTTTGGGCCAAGGAGTTGAAATTGGCACAACGCAAAATTAAATAAATGCATACACAAATATACACACTCACACACACAAATAAACACATACAAAAATCATGCATACGCTTGTGGTGTAGCAAACAATTTGAAATTTACAAAATTTAAAAGGTTGATCAAATAAATCATTAAATTTACTCTTGTAGAAAGTAATAGATCAAGATAAACATAAACAGAAACAAAGAAATGAGAACTTAATTCTTATGATATTCTAAACATATAAGCTTTGCGACAAATATTAAATTTTAGCCTTTAATATTGCAACTTGAACTAAAATGCAAGAAACCTACCAAAAACTAAACGCGTGAGAAACAATTGAAAAACAAAAAACAAAATTGTTTGTAGTCATTTTGTTCGTTGAAGACGTTTTAATGCTCGTAATTTATTTCAGTTTCCAAAGAATTTATAGCGAGTATCGATGATGTTTCTGTATACTATATTTTTAATTAACTTATAAAAAGTCATTTAGATTAAATTTAATAAAATAAAAACTAAAAAAAAATGAACAAAGCAGCTGAACACATTTATTCATATCAAACGCACCACAGTTGGTTTTGAAATGTAATTTTTGCAGTAAGCAATTAATAAAGCTTCAAGTAGCAGTAGCCTTTTCACTAAACGTAGGCACGTTTAACATTGGGTTGATTTATTGTGCAAATGGTAAGTAATATTTGACTACGATTGAATGATGAATGAATGATACATAAAATTGTTATAGTTGCTATGGAGTCAGAAATTTTGTAGTAAAACACATTTCTATGTCAGTTCATATGCAAATTATAATATTAATAAGAATTGTTAATTGAAAATTAATTAAATAAGAAAGAATATTGCTTCAGTTCCAAATAATAAATTAAATAAGAATGAATATTGCTTCAGTTTCAAATATCAGCTCAGCTCTTCAAAACTGTGATTGTCTTTGAGAAGAACGTTTATGAAATTAAATTAGTCTTAAAAGGATCTTTATGCAATCACGAGTCCTATAGACTTCACATCTATAGTAACTGAAATAGTTCCTTTCTTGTGATTTGCTGCTTCTGGTTTTATTGAAAATCCCGTACATGGCAACGTTCAATTTGCCAGTCGTACAGTTTGAAAGGCGCTGTCAACGAACTAACAACAACGCTGCACGTAGCATTTAGCAAATACAGGCGGCAGCAGCATTGGGCCGCACTAGTGTGCTATTAAATTTCGTTGGTCAGTGCAATGGCAAATGGCAAGCGACGTCTGAAAGAGACCCAAGCAGCTCAGGTGGCCACCGTGGAGGAGCGTCTGGCCACCACCAATGACGCGTACACGCAGGTGCGTCGGCACACATTAGTGGCCAACAACTTCTGGTCATTCATCAACTCATTCATGGACCATTTGCAGGGCGCTTTCAAGTATCTGCGGCTGCTGGTGCACGCACTCGGCGCAGCTCAGTTCATCTACGGCATCTATTATCACTGGTTCAATGTGCACTGGCCCAGTCACATACAGCAGGAGGAGGAGCTGAAGGCCCGCTGGGGTGGCAAATTCAAATATCTGACATTCCTGGATGTGGTATACCTCGAAGGGATTCACATAAAATAAACTGCCAAATACTTATCTGATTTTTTGCAGATACTGCAAGCCCTGTATCACCTAATTGCCTTGTTGAATGATTTGTGCGGCTCGAATGCGGTGGCGCCGGCCAAAACCATGCCCGCGTTGCGCAGAATCAAAGACTACATGTTTGCTGCGTGGGCCTTTCCGGTGGCGCACAATGTCTGCATCTCGTTTTGGGTCATTTACGCGTACGATCGCGAGCTGATATTCCCCACTGCGCTGGACGCCATCTTTCCCAAGTAAACGAATGTCACGTGTATTGGTTTGGCTTATTTATTGCTTTTTCCCCACTTGGCAGCTGGCTTAATCACATTGTGCACACGAATGTGGCCATGCTGTGCATTTTGGACCTGTTCACCTGCTTTCGACAGTATCCGAGTCGCTTGACGGGGCTTACGGGCACAGTGGTGTTTATGCTGCTCTACATTATTTGGCTGCACATTGTGCGCTACTTCTCCGGCCAATGGGTCTATCCGCTGCTGGAAGTGCTCAACATACCAATGCGCTACGTCATGCTGAGCGCTTTGCTGGCGTTTACAGTGTTTTGCTACTATTTGGGCGAATATCTGAATAACATCATTTGGGAGCCGGAACTGCGGTTGCTGCGACAAAAAGCCAAAAGCAACTAAGGCGGGTGGTATTGATCGAATGTGGCAACAATAACCAATTTAGAAAGATTACTTTTGAGATATTTATGCATTTTGTGACGGGTGTAGAGAAACTTATTAAAATTGTTATAATTTATAAACGAATTTTAAATTACATTGTATATTTTTTAATACACTGAACTAAGGCAAGCTTTAAATTTGTCATTTAAATACGATTCTTCAAGAATCTGAATGTGTGTACTTGCAGTTCTATTTTGAACCATAAATGTTTCAATTCATGAAAACCGTTGAAAGTGCACTGAAGCTTGAAGCTGTTTTCATTAACAACTTTTACTGAAAGTCGACAATAAACGTTGTTTGACAGATAAGTAAATCACTAATAGCCAGTAAACTTAAGTGCATTTAAGGAAAACGAGACCAAGAAATAAATAACAAGGTTCTTGGGTTAATATCAGATTTTAAATAAATGTAGCTAAGGTTTTTCTTGTTTTTAGAGGTCATACAAAATATATTATATCACCCTAGATTTATTTCGACTATTCTCAATTTGATGAAAACTTCTAAACAAGTTAATTACAAAATAAAATGATAATTTCTTATATTTGATTCATTTCAGATTCATATTTATTATAAAAAAATTATTATTGTTGTACGGAATCTAACAGAAATTGATCGAAGGAAAGCTTTATTGAAAGTCTTACAATTTCATTCTGTTTTGTTGTTAAATTCACAATTCATTTTTCAATTTAATTTTGAAAAGATAAAATTCATAAAAAAACAAATTTTTTACACTTTAATTTACAAAAAAGTTCAAATTTTTAGACAACTTAACTCGAATAACGGGAAAATATATAAATTTGAGTACAAATAACAAACTTTCTGAAATTACTTAACTACCAATAAGCAGTACAACGAAATTGTCTTTCAGAAAAGTTCGTTGTTGCAATTAGATCGACATGGATTCTTACAAAAAGCGTAAGTTTAAAAAATGCAACTGCTCAAAAAAATATTATCCATTACTTATATCATAGTGTTGCTAAATTTAATCGCTATTGCTGCATACTTCAGCACACTTATAGTCTAAAAAATATTAACCAGTCATTTACAATTTCGTTTTGTAAGTTTTGTTTTAGTAAAAAGTTCGTTGAGTGCACGTACGTAGCAAGTAACTGCAGACGAGATTCAGTTGATATGCCATTTAAATACATGCAGGCGTACAGTGTCATGCAACTACACTAAAAATGCGTTGTGCATTTTGAATTTTATGTTCAAATGCTTACTGCGTACAAGCAATGTAAAGTTCTGTGTACGCTTTTACGAGTAAAATAAATGCATTAAAACTTAATACATTTAACTTGTCACTAACGGTAGGTATAAGTATCTCACTTAAAAGTCAAATAAAATTACATTAATTAAAATTACTAAATTTAAAAACCTGTAAAATTGTGCACGAAAAGTGTCAAAGTACAGCAAACTTTCGAGCTGCAGTCAATCAACTTTGCTCGCATGTCGTTTGTCTCATTACACTGCAATTGCCGCTGAGTATGGCGCAATTTGTAGCCCAAGTCTGCCGCCTAATAAATTATTTTGTGCATGCTGATTGTTTCGATTTGAATGCTTCCATTACATTTTACAATCGTTTTGGTGAGGTCAATTTGTATACTTGTCCTAAAAATAGCTCGGAGCAAAGTTTAATCTCATTTTAGGTTTAGGGCTAATCATTTACAGCTAACTGGGTCCAACGCCCAACTCAGACACTGCGCTACTTCGACGGCAGCAGCAGCATTTTCAGCTTTTCCGATTCACTCATAATCATTGCCTCCTTGTGTCTGTTGCTGTTGTGCAGCAGCGAGTGCATTTCCGTCGCATCCACTGCATCGTCGGCATAGTCGCTTTTCTGTCGATTCTTGGCGTTTAGCTGGCGCATGGCCAGCTGCAGCTCATCCTCGCCGTACGAAGCGAGCGTTTGTGTGGCAATTTCAAAAGCGTTCGCTTGTATGCCCACGTCGCAGCTTGTTTTGCTGCTGCGCGAGTTGGGTTTGCCCGTTGACACGCCCGAGTAGGAGCTGTGCAGCGTCAGGCCCACTGGTATGTCCAATTCGGAGGAGGAGCAGGACGACGCTGTGTCCACGTCGCCATTCAGCGCCAGATGCAAATTCAGATCGGATATGTTCAGTGATGCGTTCGCAACGTTGGCGTGCGTTGGTGCGCTGGTGCTGCGATTGGACTTGGTGTGTTTTTTGCTTTTGCGTTGCGAACGGCGTGCGCTGTTATTCAGCACAGCGGCGGCCGCGGCTGCTGCTGCCGCCGCCGCTGCTCCGCCCGCGTTGAATGCTTGTGATTTGCGTGACTGGCGGCTGCGTGTGGAATTACGTGAGTGACGATTGGCCGTCGATTCGTTGGACTTTTGCATGTTTTTCAGCAAGTTCTCGAGTGCAGCCTGCTTTTTGGCATTGCGCTCGTGCGTGTCGTGTATTTCCTCAATGCGCGGCCCACTGCGGTAATGATCGGCCGCGTCATTGCAGTCGTCACTCAAGTCCTGCCTAACGACCACATCCAGACGAGAGTCTTGTATCTTGAAGGAAGCTCGTGAAGTTTCCTCGTCGGAAGAGCTGCTCAATCCTTGATTCTGCAGAAACGGCATAATCAGCTGGCCGTTCTTGGCGAGAAATTCACTTATATCGGCGGGATCCAGTCCTAGAAGCATTAGAGGAATTTTTTATTATTATTAGAAAATTTTTTTTGACCAACAATTTATAAACGAGTTCCTACCGGCATTTGCACTGCGCCTTTTCAGATTCTTACCGCTGACGCCGTGTGTGTCGTGCTTTTTCGTACTGTGCGCAAAAAGGCCCACTTTGTGGCTAACATTCGGGTAGGTGGTCTTCTTGAGTGCAATCACCTGCGACTCCACGGAAGTGCTGCTCTCGCGTCGACCGCTGTATTTGCGCCCGGTGGACGCAGCTATGAAGTCACGTCGTTTCTGTGAGCGTTTATTAGTGGCCGAGGCGTGCTTGCTGCTGTGATGTCCGTTGCGCGTGCGTGCTGCCACTTTGGTTTTCATTTCGGCGATTTTCACTGAAACCTAAAGAAAAATTGCAAATTCTTTAGTACAGCTGATTACATTGTTGAACTTTCTACAAACATTACTTGTGAGTCCACCGAGTTGCGACGAGATTCCACCGACACGTGTCGTACACTGAAACTGATTTCCGAATCGAGTGAATTTTTACGCGGTCCTTGGCTGGATGAGTTGGTGGTGCCGGCACCAGTTAAGGCCATGCGCCGCTTTACAAACTGCGGCAAGTAGTTTGCCCATGTGGAACTGATTTCATTCGTCTCGGACGAATTCAAATCGTTCACATCGAAGTTCAAGCCCACTGGATCGGTGTGAGTGTTGTAGAGCGTTATGGAAAGCCTCCCTTTATCCTCGAATTCTTTACGCTTGGCCCAGGTTTGTGCGATTACTTTGTGTTTGGGCATTTTGACCTCTTCGACTACGTCTTTGCCACATTTTCTGCAGAAAATAAATTAAAAACAATTAATGGAAACATTCTGGAAATGCAAAAATGAAAGAAACGCACTTCCGTATGTAACGCTTCCAAGTTTCCACTGAAGATGGTGTCCAGCACCAAGTAGACATTACAATGCCGGCACCAAAGAGGCACAGTAGGTGCAACTGCAGCAGCGCTATGCTTGGACGATTCTCAATTTTGCAGTCTTCCTCCGAGGATATGCGGCAACTGAAAGCCAACCAACCAAAATACATTAGTTATATTTTTGTGTGGGAATGTAGCAACATTGAATCATACATGATGAATTTCCTTAAGCTCGCCACCCATTCCTGCGAGTGTCTGAATTCTGTGAGATGGCACGCAATTGCCACCAGTATAAAAATGAGCGTGAACAGCGCACACAAACCCATGCGCACAATGATTAGATGAATCTTGTTGCTGGCCGAAGTGGACTTGATATCGTTGGCAAAGTGCTTCAAACCAAACAGCATAACCATGCCGCGAATAATAAAGTAGCCGCCCACCAGTATGACGCCAAACAGCGGTCCCAGCAGCAGGCCGGCGCGCATAGAATGATTTAGGTAGCCAACAAAGCAAATGCCCACTGTGCTGTTGCCGTCCACCTCACTCAGCGCCATTGTGGTAATGGTCAGCACCAGTGGCAGTGACCAGGCAACCAAATGAAAATATGAACCCTTCTTGTCGATGCGGTCCTGCACGTTGCCAACAGCGCGCAAATGCCACGCGTAGGTCAGAAAAACGAACCACACCATTGCTGCCATGAGAAAGTAGTAGACCAGCACAAAGTCTGCAATGCAGGACAGATTCTCGCCGGCAGTGGGCTCGGAGTGGCGCCGCGTTCCATCCTTGCGACAGACAATGTCCTCACGTGAGCCCGGTTGAAATTGTGCAAGCCAGCTGTTGTAAAATAGGAACAAATTATCTTTGGGCGAAATTGCTTATTACTAGGTATCGGATTTATATGAAAAAACTATGCAAAAATATGCAAACATATGCAAATATGCAGTGCAGCTCATTCTTAATATTTTTCAATAAAAATAGTCTCTGTCTTGATCCCGTTCAAATCGGAAGCTCCAAAAAAATATGCACTTGCATATAATTCCGATCCCTACTTATTACAATGGCATACCCCAAACACGCTATGGCAAAGCACACATTTATGTAGAACACAATCAGCGCTGGATACTTGTTGGCGTTTTCCCAGTCGATGAGAAATGTGGCCACCACGAACAAGTTCGAGAGTAGGCACAGTGTACCACCCCAGCCAATCAGCTTGTGTATCTGTCGGTGCTCATCGTCTGTGTAGAGCGGATCTTTGCATTGCACGCCACAGCCTTCAATGCCCGGATAGTAGCTGGTGCTGGAGTCAGCTGGCACCAACGGTTTCAGGCAGCTGCCGGTCACATTGAATTTCATTTCGCGCACGTCGTTGGTGCACTTGGGTGGAAAAAGCGTCTCGTTGCAGCGCAGAAACTCCGGAAAGAATGAGCTATTGTAGATTATACGACAGGGCTCCAGCGTGATGCGACACATCTCCAACGAAGGCAAATAGACCATGTCCTCGCCGTTGATTAGTTCGCATTTCGGCATAAAGACAGAACACAGAAATGGCTGTAACAAAGTAGTGAGAATGAGATGAAAGTTGAGGAATTTAGCACATAAAATGTGTTGTGACGAAAGTGGTCACCTGTATAACTGCCCAGCATTTGGGCACATGTCTTAAAGCGCGATAATTGTTTAGGTGTTTGAGCATCTGCTCCTGTTTCTGATAGTCGGTCAGATCCAGGCTGAAGAAGTCGTAAGGTATCTTTGCGCCGAGGCAGGTGTGGTTCAGCAACTGCTCACAGCGCCCTCGGCGCACGCACTGCGTGTGCCGCATGTCCAAGCCGCGACCATCGAACCACGGCTTGTTGTCTTTGCTCTTTTTGCCATAAATGCGATAGTTCAGAGTGCCGTTGATGGGCTCCAAGTCGGTCTGTATGGAGGTTGTGGCCACAGACACGGCGAGGCTGCCCATGTTTGCAGTTTCGTCAATGATACCAATGCCGCTTGCGACAGCAGCACACAGCAGTGCAAAGATCACCGACTGCGACGCAGTAAGACAGCAGTTCCTAGAAATAGTAAAAATGTTTTCATTTGCGGCAGGTAAGGCACAACTCAGTCTTCAACAACAACAAAGACCTACCCAGAAAGCAGCATTTCGGTTTCCTTCTGCAGAGCTCGAATTTAGAGAAAACACAAATTTTCATGTAAAAAATATTTGCATAAATTCATAGAAGGCACTTGTTTCACTCTTTATCATATTTAACTACATTTGCTTAAAATTTGTTGAAAATGATTTGCTTTTGTTGATGCGCTGCTCGAACACTGCTTCCGCTGCCTACCAACAACGCACTCGTTCTCATCTGTGCCGCATTCCCGCACACAGGTCTGAGTCACTTCACTGTAAATGCAAAAGCCGGCAGTTTGTTTACGATTTATGATTGAAATGTTTTTAATTGAAATTAGTTTTTGATAAAAACAAATTCAACTAAATCTAGCAGCGCGCTGCAAACGCAAACTGCATTTTAGAGGAGAGCGATTAGATTTGACAACAGCAGGCAGCGACGCAATGGACCACCCGGGATGTGAGAGCAATGAGAGTTAGTGCTGTGCGCTCAGTGTAACGAGTAGTCGGTTTTGACTGTATGAGTAATGGGTAGCGACGTTGTGAGAATCTAATTTTTATAATTTAAAGAAAACTCAAAACTTTTAAGTGTTGGTGTTAATTAATACTCGTAGTTGTAAGCCGCACAGCATTGAAATTTGGTGAACCGTTGTTTCATAGATAGATTGATTCTTTATTAAATTTTTAAATAACAATAATAAAGAATAACAATAATAAAGAATTTCAAACCTGGTGAAAGTACTTCAAATGTAAAATAACTCGATACGTGTTTTTCATTTTTCCGAATATCAAAATCGGACGGAGTCAGCGACGGGTTAAAAGTTTGTGTGGATAAATTGTGAAAAAAAACATGAATTAATTGGCCGATTGCCTTCAAACTCGGTGTAAGTACTCTTAGTTAGGAATAATTTGACATGTGTTTTCACTTTTTCGCTTCGGGAATCGGGAAATAATAAAAACGTGCTTTCCATTTTTTTGAAAAAGGGTTAAGAATTGGTTTAAAGTAAATGTGAAAACACATGATTTAATGAGCCTTTTGACTTAACAATTTTTGGAAACACTTGAAATCAGATATAATTAGACACATGTTTTTTTTTGTTTTTAATCAAAATCTGACGGGGTAAACAATGGGTTAAGAATTTGTATCGGTGGAAACAAGAGAAACTGAAAAACCGTAACCGCAATGGCCTTTCTAGTGTTACCTGAAGATTTGACTCATATGACTTGTGTAGACTGAAGCAGGGTTTTTTGTGTTAACCTTTTCCGACATGAAAATAAACCCGTTCTGTATGAATGGTATGGGCTGTAGTCCAATATATTGGACATTGTGACTGAAAGGGTTAAAACTCTTCCATTACCCTTAAACTTTCGTTTAATTGTTTCAAATAGCAAGTTTTTGTTGAAACACTTTTTTAAATTTTTTTACGCATATAAAATATTTTTTTCCAAATGAAGTGTTCCAGTAGGTGTTAAATATATTAGGTATAAAATATTAAAAAAATATTTAATAACTATTTAAATATTAAAAAAAAATTTTATTTGTCAAACTATGACACGAGCCAGTTTATACTTTCAACTGAAATTCCAAGAACGCTTCAAATTGGCTCCGACTTCATCACGCAGAAGATTTAAGTTTCCGTTATTATTTATGCACCGAAAAACCAATTTTTTTTTAATATGCACGTAAATCCCTTATAAGCTACCAACGCTTAAAAATATCCATGTGAAAATGTTCTGTTTGGTATTCTCTCGAAATGCACTAAAAGCCCAAAATGCTCTTACCATACATCAGTCTTTATTGTTCTTCACCCATCAGCACCACCCAAATGTGTCCAGCAACCGCACACAACACCAACAATATCAACGACAACAACAACAAACAGTATTATATGTAAATTCACACATTGTCGCCATATAGATTTTTTAATGCATTGCCGCCTTTTTGTGCTGCGCCGCAGTGTGGGTGACCAGAGCCAACAATAACAATAACAACAACTTTAGCAGCAGCCACATTGGCCATCTCCTGTGGGAAACACCCTTCCCATTTATTTTTCATTTAGGCTATCATCGTGTCTGCAGCGGCGGGCGATGTCGACTGTCAGATTTTTTAACAAAATAGTGGCCTAGTTATTTCATAGCTTTTTGTTGCGTACATGTGAAATTGTTGTTACATTGCATATTGAAAAATAAAAGAATTTCGTTATTTATGTGTAGATGGTTTAAACAGAACTTTGCTGTCAGTTTTAAAGGTTGACCCTTTGGATTAAAGGCCCTGTTATTGTTTCAATGCAGTCGAGAACTCAATGGACAAAAAATGTTTGTCGCCCTCTCGTCACTTTCAAATTGAATGCCCTCGCTCGGTGTGTAAATGAAACCACACATTTGTTGCTGTTACGGGCGATTTAATGCCATGCGACTACATAATGAAACGCTTTGAAGTTATGTCAACCACCGCTTCACTCCCACGCCTGATTGGCGGCCAGGTATAGCGCGAACAACGTTTGCACGTTGAGCACGTAATCGGCTTGCGTCTCGGACGGGCTCTCCACCTCGAAGTGCTGACACAATGTGCGTACATAGCGCGCAATGTCCTCGTCGTGCAGGCACTGCTGGTAGGCATCCTGCACTGCGGTAGCGGCGTTCGCATACGAGCGCGGCCAGTCCAGCAGCAGCGGCTCGATGTCCTTACGGGGCTGTGTGTCGTTAACGGTTTGTGCCATGTGCACCTGTTCAACCTCGTTTATCCACTTGTCAATGTCCTTTGCTGACTTGGCTGTGGGCACGAGTGCAGCGGAAGCCGAGCGCGGATTGACGCCGCTGCCAGCGAGCACCGAGCGCAGCTTCATGTTCAGCAGACTGGGTTCGCTCTGCTCGCCGGATGGTTCGTCCAGAAAGTAGAGGCCCATTTTGCGCAAGTGCTCGTTGATCTCGTGCTGGCGCTGCGACTGTAGCAGCGGCGGTATGGTGACCTTGAGGAAGGCGTCCACATCGCCCACAGCGGGCACATACTCCGGTATGAAGGGCTGCAGGTGGTAGGGCGTGTCGATCGACTGTGGCGTGTACTTGAGTATGTAGGGAAAGAGTTCCTTCAACTCTGCATGAACGCCCAGCGCCTCCCACTTTTCGGGCGTAATGTTGAACTGCGTGTCTGCGTTGGCTGCTTGCGCTGTCATCGTGCCGTCGCCCAGGTCCAATTGTGGCTGCGGCGTGCCACCCTCATCGGAGTCGCTCTCCGAGTGGTCCAGGCCGCGCTCCTTGAACTGAACCACCGGGCGCTGTATGTTGCGCGTGCTGACGGGACGAGTTTGGGGTCGTTGTGCAGTAGTGCTGTGCGCCAGCTGCTCGCCGGCAGCTCCACTGCGTAGGGGTTTGTGCATCTCGCTGTCGTCCTCGTCGTCGTCTTCGTCGTCGTGATCAATAATGTCGCGCAGTAGGCCATCATCGTCCGTGGAGCTGCCGTGTAGCTGCATTAAAGAGTGCAAAATAAATTTTTTTTAATTTGTTATTTGCAACTTAAACTCACTAAACTTCTTTGCCTTCTGGGATTGGCGCGATTACCGGAGGTGATTGAGCCTGTTCGGACAGCACTCAATTTGCCTCTGCTGCTGCTCGGCAGACGATCGACTTTTACATTACTCAGGTTGCGCCCATCGGGCCCATTCACTACGATTTCCTCGTCATAGTAATGCATAGTTTATGGTCGCTTCGACAATGTTGGCGACGTTGCGTTCGTTAACGATGTCTGGCGTTGGCGCTAATGTGACAAAGGCGCAAAGGAGTTAAAATAAATTTGAAATTTCTGTTGCAGGTAACCAGCCAATGCCAGACTAACTACGCCAAATCCGTTTTTAGACGATTTGCCACTAAGTTGTTGTTGCTACTTGCCGGGTTATTCTCGCTGCATAACATTTAGTTTGCTTGCAATTGTTGTGGCCTTTAGCATGGCGCCTGTCGTTGCCCAGGCAACAATTGTTGGTGTTTTCAAAGTGTTAGTGTGTTGCTTTTAGTTTGTTTTGTTTTAATTAGAATTTAATAAGCTTACCATAGCAATTACTGGCTGGCTGGCGTACGGATTAGACTGTTTTGAGCTGTGAAAAACATATTAAAAGAAACATTTCAAAGTTGAAGCGTAAATCGATCAGAATTTAGCTGTTAATACTGATGCATTTTTCCAATTTGTTTACACAGTTTTTGCTCAATCGAGTAGTGCACACATCAGGCGCCTACCTGTTGAATAAAGCTGAAAATTAAAAAAAATGTCATCAATTTATGAAAAAGCATAAACCTTAATAAAATGTAAACATTAACAAATAAACAATGAATAATTAAAAAATTTAAATTTAATTGTTTTAAAACATTTTAACCGTTGCTGTAGTTTTAAACGAACTGTCATAAAATATTGCGTTGGCAATGCCATCGGTTAATACAACTAAGCGAGTGTTGCCGGACTTGAAGTTATTTTTCCCTTGAGTTCAATTTCTTGGTGAATAAATAATTTTCTGATACTAATTGTTTACTAAAATTTGTATTAATATTTGAGTTAAGATTAAATTTAACGACTGTTGAAATTCTGTACTCTTCTAACGAACGAAAAGTTAAATTAAGACGTCATAATTTTAGTTTAGTATAATTTTTAGCTTTAGAATCTTTAAAAAGTTACTACCGTTCCTAGCGTTATTAAAAGTACCGTTGTAAATTAAAAAATATATTTGAAAGTGCACTTTTGAAAAAAATTTTTCATTTAGCGACAAGTTTCTGAAGGCATTTTTAAAATCTGTTGCTTCTACTGGCTTTTTAAAATACAAATTCACCAGTAGCATCTCCTCTCCTATTTTTTTGTGACTATTCCAAATGCTCATGGTCATTATTTTGTTTATACGTACGTATTTTGTTTATGTTTATTAGTGTTAGTTATAAACCTATAAAAAGGCAAAATAAAATAGCAAAAAAGACACGGAAAAGGCACTAAAAACTGCCAAAAGGGAGAAAAAGGCACTAAAAACTGCATAAAAAGGAAAAATAGGGCATTAAAAACGGTTATAAAGGCAAAAACAGGCATTTAAAAATAAGAAAAAAATACTAGAAAATCTAAAAAAAAGAGGAAACGGTATGTATTTTTTAATAATTTTATTTCATTTGAAGTATGCAACATACAATATTTATACCTCGTTTTTTGTAAAAGAAAAGGAACATCAAGGTTTTCAAAGATAGTTTAAAAACTAAAACAGATATTTTAATTGAAATGTAGGCACATATTTTAAATTCATATTTTAGCTTCTCATATAAAAGCATAAAAGCCGTACTTGTATCATATTTGGCATGTTTTTTTTTTTAAATTTTCCACTGCACAACAAAAAATAATGGCTTAGGAATGATCAAATCAATGTAAAAGCATCGATAAGTTAACGAAATTGCAATGTTGCCATTTAATTTTTTTTAGTTTCAAGGTATTTTTGCGAAAAAAGGGGGAAAATATTAAAAACGAAAGAAAAATAAAAAGGCGCTCGACAAATCTTGAAAAAGGCATATTGTGGCATTTATAGGTAAAATAGGCACTAAAAAGGTATTTATGGATGAAAAAGGAAAACTGCCTTTTTAAGACAAAAAAAGGCAAAATAAAAGTGGTATATTTCTAATCAGGAGGACCTAATTCGGGCTCATTTTCAATCAGAAATGCTCTATCTAGCAGCAAACAAAAAAGGCAATTTTCACAAAATCCTTTCCCTGGTTATGAGTGATGCATTCAAAATTATCAGAAACTCAAATGTCAACGTACATGTCCATTTACATAAAGTTTCTTTAAATACTCTGTTTAAATTCTTTATGGCCAACTTGCGGTCTACTTATGGCATAAAAATCCATATCGATAGCATATTAAATGCCAGTCGATTATTAAAGAAAATGTTTATCGTTGAGAAAGTGGTTTCAATAACTCGACCAAAGTGCCTGACTCTCCTTTAGTAAGAATATTCACAAAATTTAACTGCTCCAATATTAATAAGTTTGAAGTTTTAAAAAACGCTGTGCTCTTTTTTTAAATACTTACAAAATTTAACAAAAAAAATAATTATATATTTAACTTAAAATATGGTAAGTAAATAACAATTTACAGCAAAATTATTATTGCTTATACATTTGTTTGGATAATAACTTTGTAAACTTATTTCCGTTTGTAAATCTCGTGCTGCATTCTCCGGTCTGGCAACTCGCCCACTACAAAACACAGTGTTTGTTTTCACAGCTTTGCCATCAGCCGCAATCGTACGACGCTTTCATTGCGCGTTTTTGCTTTTGGCACGTTGGACGTACGACGAATTTGTGTTGCTTGCCGAGCGCTCGTGTTTATCTCGCGTCTTGTTCCGAAAAGAGTTCGACTTGTATTTGTGCGATACAATCGTACGGCGGCGATAACTGCGAGTGCAATTTTGTTCGAATAGATCAGAACAGAAGAAACGGCGATATCTCTTTGACATTCTTTGGCGCGCGTGTCAATCAATCGCTCAAAGCTCTATGTACCGTTAAACAATTCGAGTGCACAAATTTATCATTGTCACAAAAGGACGTTCAATTCGAAGGAAGAAGAAGGAGATTAAGTGTCATTTAGTGAAGCTAATGTTTGAAATCTCAAAACAAAAACATTAGCGCCGCATTTAAAGTGTTTCAAAGCTCTGTGTAGCTAATTGTGAATGAAGTGTCCGCTGTGCGATTTGCAAACTTAATTACACAAAAAGCATCAACTGGCCGGATCGAAGCAGTAAAGTTGCTGCTCTGCGCGAACCGAAGGTGACAAGGATTACTATAAGTCGTGCGCTTCCAGTTGCCGCAGCGCGTTTCAACTTTGCAACACAAAAGGTGGGTAAGTCAACTTGCAGACGGAGCACACTAAAGTTTTACTGCCTACTGGGAGATGGGTTATTCTTCCCTGAGGGAAACCAGTGCGGCTCCGGTGTAGTGCGAGCAGCCGGTCGGGCGGTGTGGAAAGTTGGGCAATCAACATGCAAATCCCAGTGCTGGCGCCTCCAAGGGTCAGTGAAAATAAACCGGCTTGCAAAGTTTTTACGCTGCGGTTTAAATGGCCGAATGGTCGAGGCAGCGCGAGGGCAGGAAAAAAGAAAACAAACCCAATGTGAAGTACATCAACGCTTTATTTAGATTGCGGCGTTGATAAACTTAAAGTGGTCGGCAAAATTTGGGGGATTGGCTTGAGCAACGCTGTCGAAAGATGCGTTGATATCTACTTTACTGTTGTGCGGTGCTATCGATGCGGTAAACAAACCTTGGCGGCAATGATAAAGGCACAAGGTGGGCGGGTACTAAGAAAACATAACGCAATAACAATAACAACTGCAAAGTAGATAAAAGGTGAAACTTGATTTCATTTTTGATGGGTTGTGAACAGTGTCCCGGGGTTTAGTTTTTTCAAATCAAATATAAAAATTAGTCAGATTTGTTTGTTAACTGCGTTAATGTGATTCTTGTTTTGTTTACGTTTTAGTGTTTTAGAGCAAAAGTAATAAGTTTTTATGCTCCTTTACAACATTTTAAAAAATCGTATGTGCTTTTTTATCAATCTTTCATGGCAATGTGTATATAAAGGGAACCCAACAGATAGGGGAGGACGTCGGAGACAAAATGAAGAGAATCAAAATGGACACAACAGGTCTTTGAGTGGAAGTGCATTTCGAACACGCCTAACCTAATCTAACCTAACTTAACCTTTTCAGTAATACTAATATCAGCGTCAGTTCTAGTAATGTTTCTTAAGATCTTACAAACTCAACTCATATCTTATCTGTTAGACTTTCTTATAGCTGCAATCTCACTATATTTTTAACGATAGAGATTTGAAAAGTTTTAGAATACTGCAAGAAGTTTGAAGTTCTTTTTTTAAAGCCTGTCCTTTGCAAGATGTTCAAAGCCTGTGTCTTCCTAAAAGATTTTGATAGTTAGTTTTCATTGGTTTTCTTTTTTTCCAGGTTCATTTTGCATTTTATACATTTGTAAGCTCACTGTTTGTATCTTATTGGTGTTCTAAATCATTTGTTATTTTTATTAAAAAAAGTTCTCTAATACTAACATTTTCAATTCAAAAATTCGTTAAAAATATAACTCTTGAAACTCTACGCAAACTACCAATATCTGTTCTAAACGCCCAAAAGTATGCTTGGCGGCACACGTATTTCTCTAATATTCATGCCGTTCTATTCATTCATTACAGGCTCTGAGAAAATGCTTGATTTACCATTTGTCTTTCATAAATATGGATTTGACTGCAGTTTTTTCTCGGTGGACTGAGTGCAAAACAGAATATTTTTCTATCTTTTAAACCACTTTCATTCCAGAGAATTTATCTCCTTAAAAAGAAACGAACTGTGAACCATGATTTGTGTTCTGATGTCTAATAGATTGCAACTGTTTTCTATTTCTTTATAAAAAAGTTCTCTGATACTAACATTTTCAATGCAAAAATTTGTTAAAAATATAATAACTCTTGAAACTCTACGCAAACTGCCAATATCCTTTCTAAACGCCCAAAATGTGCTTGGCGACACACGTATTGCACGAATAATCATGCCGTTCTATTCATTCACTTTAAGCAAATATTTAAGGCCTTGTTGTTGTAAATTCCTTATGCTTTTGTTTATCTTAGTCTTGATCTTGATCTGTATTTTTATTTGTATTATGCGGCTTCTTGTTGCTTTATCTACTTTTTACTTTGACCTTATATATATGTATGTATGTATTTATATTTATTTTTCGACTTAATATTTTTTGCCACTTAATGGTTTTCCTTTTCGTTCATATTCATGTTGTAAGCGAGAGTTGATTTTCATATTATTAGGCAACATTTTTATTGTTATTGGTGTTGTGGCTGCAGTCGAACGTTGTATTTATGGCTGTGACGCCTAAAAGCATGCTTAATTTTTCTGCTTTCAATGCTGCTATTGGCCGTCGCCATCGTCATTGATGGTTGTTGTTGTTATTGCTGCTGTTATCATTTGTTTGTTTGTTTTTGCTTTAGCCAAAATTACAGTAAATTTCATTTTATTTCTGTTATCGGGCGAATGCGTGCATGCGTAATGTTCGGTCGGTGTCTGCTGGCCGCCCGGCAATGGCCAGCAGACGGCGCTACTCAATTGTTTATATTCGTTTGCTTCGCTGGTGACGCCTTGCCGTCACTTTGTTCTCTCCGCTGTCTAAACTATGTGACGCGCTGAAGTTGGATACTCCAGAATTGGCTCAAGTATTGCGGCAGTGCGGCTGGGCATAATCAGCATGCGAAAGTATGTACGACTATAGCAAGCTCGCAGTCCTTCCCTTCCTTGCTCGGCTCTGCCTGCTGTCTGCACTGCTGCCGAACCGACTCAAGTTCAGCAAAAGTGAAAGCCGAACTGGCGCGCACGCAGACGGGCAGGAGTGCCATAAAAATGAATATGCGGTATGACGAAAGTGGTATAAAAGTTCCAAGGATGCTCGACACGGGGCGGCAGGCAAACATTGCGCCAGTCAAAACAAATAAAAATCCAACAATGTCTAGAGCACAAAATATGTTGTCCTGGCGCACTTTGGCGTTTGTTGTTTCTTTTTCGTTTCTGTTTTGTTATCAAGATTGTTCTTTATGCAGATTAGATTAGATTTGAATTTTTTTAGTGTTGTGCGCCATGAAAAATTGGCATCGCAGTAAATGGCCTCGAGTCGACTTAATAAATCTTTCTATGTTTATTGAACGAGCAGTTTTTGGTAATTGTTTCCGTTTTTCCTTACAAAATAGGTTCAATTCAGGCAATGAACATAAAAACTTTTTGGTGCCCGCCAAATTGGCCAATTATTAGCGGCCACTGATTTGTTGCCTTGGGGAATAGTAAAGGGTCTTTACGAGAGACGAGGAATTATTTAATTTTTGAAAATGACATAAAATACTTGAGGGTCCTTTATTCGGGGAAATTCCACAGCCAGTTTCATGATTATGGGGAAAGCAATTTTGTAGTTTAACAAAATTCATTGAAACGAAATTCAGTCTATAGAAAATTTGAGCGTATCATTAATTTGAATGGTTGGATGGAAATGTCGTAAAATACCCTAAACATCGAAATAAAAAAAGTAGATGCAATCAAGCACGAACTTGAAATATTCTTCATTCTTGGAGGTTATTATGGGATTTAAATTACTATCATGCAAACAAAATCGTTTCAAATCTCACGTACTGTAGCTGATAGAGAAGATTCATGATTATTCTGAGAGAGAGTTTTCATGATTATTCTGAATACGCTTGCATAAAATTGTTTTTGTTAAGTAATTACAATAAGTTCTTAACACTAAAAACCCAATAAAAAGAACCCAAAGAAACCAATAAAAAATAAAAATTAATGCCTGCAGGAATGTGGGCATGAAAGTACAGAGAACTCTGTCTATAATATAGACTTGATGTGGTGCTAATGGACTATTGGTGTTTTAGAATGGGTACTCTAAGTCCTCTTTATTTTAGTAGAAGAAGGCAGCTTGATGAACTCAACGCGCTTTAAGTTCTTGTTGAGTTATGTTTTTTAACTTCTATGCTTATCAAATGGCGCCTCTCATCCAGTGATGTCTGCAGAAGTTGCGGAGATGAAGAAGAAGTAGAAACGATACAACACTTCCTGTGCTACTGCGCGGCTCTGCCGGAACGCCAACTACGTATCCTAGGGTCAGGATTCTTGACGGTCCTGACTAGCTCAATTAAATAAATCTTGGAACTGCTCTCTTCATTAAGAGATTGAACTGGATTGGACTGTTGGTAAGCTACAGACTGATTGAAGAAGGGATTCACAATGGGCCATTTTGGTCTCCGAGCAGAAGTGTGGTTCGTTCCGCACAAACCCTTGCCTACCTAACCAAACTTAACCTAACCTATGTTTTTGACTTCATTGATCTTATTGGTGTAGCGTTACCAAATGATGCTATCTATGTTTGGATCCTGAGACTGATCTCTGATCATTGACATGAGGACGTTTGGTTAAAAAGTCATAACAGGTTTCGGGCTCAATTGTTTTCATGGAATTAAATTGGAATCTTTGTAATTATTGACTGTTTAGAGTTAAAATTTGGTAAAAATATCTGGTTTGACAGTGTCATGCGATAGCACAAAAGTGAGAGGAGATTTAAAGAGAAGCAGTAGCAATCTACTTTTATAGTTTCCGGTTTAAAACAAAGTCTAAAACAAATCTAGCTGACCACATAGCAACATGTGTAGTAATAAAAATATTTAGAAAGCCATTAAAAACCACCTTTACTATTTAAAAAAAATTGAAAATCACTTAAACTGTAATGTAAAGTCTGCCATTGTTTTGCCAATGCTTCAATTCCATTTTCACAATTTCTAATTTAATGTACGAGTAGCTGTATTACATTTCAAGAATATCAACTTTTCAGTTCCCGCTGAGCTGAAAGACATTGAATTCGTGTTTAGTCGCGCGCACAGCACCTTGAGGTGGTATTGATTTTGCTATTGCAAAAACAAAAACACCAAACAACAAAGCAAAAATAAGCAAAGCAGCAACAAAAAGCGACATTATTTACACTATGAACAGTATTTCTTAAAGCGAAAAGCAAACATTCGATATTGCAGTGAGTGTACACGCAATTTGCTATTTGTACAGGTGTGAGCACTATTTGGTTGTTGGTTTTGTTTCGTTGAAAAGCAGCGTGACAATTTTATTTAAAATTAAATTCGAAACTGTCGCAGGCACTGTGGCGAATTCTGCAAGTTGATGAACACTCCTATGCCTACATCGACTACACGGAGTCCCCTAGCCTGGGTGGCCATTAGACAAAAGTGCACCGCGAATGGGCGCGCCAGAGTGTAAGCGAAAAAAATGTAAGCATAGCTAAAGGCGCTTAAAAGTGTCGAAAGTGCTTGAGGCGTTGAAGCGGCTGCAATTTAGACCACAAAAAAAACAAAAACGAAAACAAAAAACCCAGCAACAGCGGCAATTCGGTGGCAACTTGGGTGAAAAGCGAGGTGTTGTTGGGCAGGGCGTGGCGCTAATGCCAACAGCAGACACCAGTCGACAGGCGCTGAAGTGATGTGTCGACGACAGTTGGAATTAACGCACTCGGCATAAATTCATAATTGCGTAAGTGCGGCAGGAAACGGAAGTGCACGCAAACATAAACAGCGCACACACACAAATATATGCACTGCACTGACAGCACTACAAGAAAACAAAAACAGGGCCAGAATGACAGCCAAACATGTTGAAAATGCAAATTCATAAATTAAAATGTACGAGCGGCCACAATATCCTGGCGCGTACTCACACTCTTACACACACTCACACTCTCATACTCATACTCACACACTCACACACACCCACCGGACTTTGGCTCTTTGGCAGCAGTTTAGTTGCGGCAGTGCTCACCTTTGCGTTTGATTGTGTTTAAATTTTATTATCATTCAACGAAGCGCTCCCTTCGGGGCCCACAACAAACGCACACAACCAGGCGCCCCCACTTGAACATGCAAAATTTATTGTGCCCATAGAAGTTGACCTAATTTCCCAAAAATGTTTTCCCCAATTCCTTGCACACTCTGCCCCAGTGTGCACAAGTAGCTGTGCTTGTCTGTTTGTATCGGTGCGTGTGGTTTTGTGTTTGTGTGAGTCCTGTTGAGGGAAGTGAGCACTTTTTAACTGCATAAATTTTGTTGGCATTTGCCCATTGTTTTTGTTTCGGTATCGCCACTAGAAAATTGGGTCAAAATTTCTCATTCTCATTTTGATTTCGAGTTTCATTTTCAGTTTTAAGTTTTCACTGGAATTCTCAGCACGGCTGGCACTTGTACTCAAACATTGTCGGAACTGTTGTCTAAAAGGTTCAGAAGCCAACGGCAGATTTTACGTTGCACTGCAAGAAAATCCTATCTAACTGGCTGCCTTTACTCTCTAATCTACTCTACTCTACTCTACTCTACTCTACTCTACTCTACTCTACTCTACTCTACTCTACTCTACTCTACTCTACTCTACTCTACTCTACTCTACTCTACTCTACTCTACTCTACTCTACTCTACTCTACTCTACTCTACTCTACTCTACTCTACTCTACTCTACTCTACTCTACTCTACTCTACTCTACTCTACTCTACTCTACTCTACTCTACTCTACTCTACTCTACTCTACTCTACTCTACTCTACTCTACTCTACTCTACTCTACTCTACTCTACTCTACTCTACTCTACTCTACTCTACTCTACTCTACTCTACTCTACTCTACTCTACTCTACTCTGCTCTCCTTGGCTTTCGAATAAAGAAAACAAACTATACTGAAAATTGTAAATTGTTAGGTTAGGTTAGGTAAGCTGGCTAGCCAAGTAGGCCAGGAATAGACCCTATTGGGTCCCTAGCAATACCAGTTGAAGATTAGTGTTGCGTATCGACGTAAAAGTGATCGGTGAGCGACTTGATGTCACACTTGGGGACCTCCTCTAACCCAGAAAAGATCGGGGTCCCTAAGTAAGTAAGTCTTAGTCTTAAGATAGCCGGAAAAGAGCAGATAATATGCTTCAGAGTGTTCTTCTCTCTGCATTCCTGCAATCATTCGACTCGATGATGCCCATTTTTCGCGCAAATTGTTAGCATGATATCCTTTTTTTCCGTGTACTGCTGCAGCTTGCCACCACATTTTCTTTCCGCATTCACTCGCTGAGCCATGTGGCATTTTTAAGCATTTTCTCGCAATTTTTAAATTTTATTTTTCTTTCATTTGTGTATGAAATTTTTCCTTTTCCCGTTTGTTATTATTCTACGCTCGGCGTCGAACAATGCGGTAACTGTGGATTATGCGTTTCCGTTTGCAACTAATTAAGTAGAAAAATGCACATTTGCTGAAAAAGTGAAAGCACCAAGAGCGCTTTTGACGTTTTCATTATCCTTTTTCCTTAACGCTGACAGCAGCGTACAGCTGCGCGCAGCTGTCATAGCAATCGGTTTAAAGGATACTCGGCAAACGTTTGCGTTATGCAAACTGCTGCACAGACAATGAGCGGCATAGAGGCAATGTTTTAGTCGTCGTTGGCGGCGGCAGCGCGCAATTACAAACTAAACTCGAAACTGTAGCGAAATCTCAATGAAATGCCGCTTATGGAATTTTTAATTTAAAAGTTTCATTACGACGCATTTGGCCGTAATGAAATTCGCCAAGTGGCAGACTGCTTTCGCAGCGAAAATACGCCTAATTTGCCGCCCACTTTGTTGTAGTCGTAGTGGTGGCTGCGCCTAAGCGTACTTGACATTTGCTGCGCCTGCGACATGTGACATGTCAATTATGCCGCCGTAGTTGTTAAGTCGTAAGCGCGCTACGTGATTTTGCGCCGCAAATGGCTTTGACTTGCCTTGCCGCGCTGCCACTGAGAAAATAACGCACTTTTAAGTCTGAAATTTGCGCGTTTCGTTTGGTTGTTGGGTGCGTTACTTTTTAGTTGTTGTTGTTTTCTGTACTGTTTTTGGGCTAAATTAACGTGTCGAACGTGCGTAACGCCGCCCGCAGTGCGTGTCGGTGTCAGCAGTGCGACTAGATTTGGCTGCGTCTGTGGCCACTGGCGTGCGCTGCCTGGCTGCCGGCTGTGTTCATTGTTACCTGTCAGACGCATAAACGATGTGGCATGTTGCAGCCCGCAGCTGAGGCCGTTGCTGTAGCTAATGTTGGAGTCTACGCTGAAGCTGCAACCGAGTCTGTAGTTCGGGCTGACGCTGCTGCATGCCCAACGTTCCAGCAGCTGATGGCTTCATTTGCACAACAACTACGCTAACACACAAAGACACGTACGCGCATATGAATAATTTGACGTTTGAATGGAGATTTGATTAATGAAGCGTGTCGGCAGTGCTGGCCCCAACTCCACTCCACTCCACTCCACACCACACCAACTTCACTTTACTCCACCTAGAGTCACGCCAAAGGGAGTCAAACTTAAAGCTCGTAACAGTCGTTGCCTGTAATAGCTTAGGACAGCAATAACAACAACATTAACAAGAACAACAACAATATTCGTCGCTTTACTTTGCATAGTTTGCTTCATTGTTATGTAAGAAGCGGCGTTGAAGTTGTGCGCAGGAATGTTTGGGATTGCTTTCCCACTGCTCTCCTTCGCCTTCCCTCCATGTCGCGGGTCGAATGTCAAAAGTGTCATAAATTAGAGTTTATTGTTATTTGCATTTGTTTGTGGTTTCTTAAAGTCGGGAGCTTAGTGTTGTCTGTAGTGGAAGGAGAAAAGTTTTCATTGCGTTGTTTGGGAATTTGGAAGCGTCTTAAAAATAAAGCCGACCACTACAAATAGAGTTGTTCCAAAGAAAGTAAAATCATATAGAAGATACACCCTCATGAAGCTGCAAATGTCTATGAAGGATTTCAACATGGCGGCTGGCACATATTGGATCACAGATTTGTTGTAACACTTATTTGATTCTAATGTTTCTGCAAGACTTTTTCATTGAAATGATACACATGGGCTAAATAAAAAGTACCTACTCCTTTGCTAATTTTTCTAAACTAAAACCATTGAAAAATATACCATAAATATATACAGTACGCTTCAAACTGTCTTTTATATATATCTGTGGTCATATGGAAGAGAAGCTTAAGTCCAAAATTGATGTTTGAAAACTATGTGCACATAAGATTGTATGACCAATGCATTGTTGTTTCTAAAGATTTAAGTAAAAAGGTAAATGCACATAATATTAAAAAAAACAGGGGTTTTCAAAAGGAATGAAATACATTGACTTCTATAAAGCTTCCAACGCGATAACTCAATTCTCTGTTTGGTCAACTTAAGCTACTCTCTTCCATATGACTACAGATTTGGTGCTCATTGCATTACCAGCACAAATAAGTAAATACTTGTACAAAACCTTTATAAAATTGAATTATGAAACTTCATAATGGATCAACAAACTCAGTTGATGTATGCGTCGTTATGTGTCATCATTACACAGGGTGTAAGAGATTATATCTTTTAGTGAACACACTCTAATATTTAGTAAAAGAACTTCAGGATGTAGAACGATTCCAAACTACATTTCGGTCTAAATGTTCGACTTTTTTTAAGTAACCTTTCAACATCGAATTTATAGGCTTTTAGGATAGCGGTCAAATCAATCCATTTTTGAAAAACTGTTAAATTCTACTATAAAAAAGAGTTTCCATTTAAGTTAGCTATCACTTTTGGTTCATGTACTACACTCAAAAGAAATACTAACCCGCTGCTGTTCTTGATTTTGTGGGATTTCTGGTAAGGTATCGGCTGGAAAGATCTATTTTGGAAAGCAAAAGAGTTCTACTATAAAAAAGTTATTTGCAGAAATGTTCATAGATTGTTGTGCTGCCTTTGATTTTGTGGCCTTTTTGAGATATTGGTTGGAATGACCCATTTTGGAAAGCAGAATAATTCTACTACAATATAAAAAAGTTCCTTGCAGAAATTTTCACGGATTGGATTGCTGTTTTTGGTTTTGTGGGCTTTCCGGTGAGATATCGGCTGGAATGCCCCTTTTGGAAAGCTGGGGGGTTCTACTATAAAAAAAGTTGGTTTTTAGGTAAGCTACCTATCTTGGCTTAGGAGCAGACAGCTCGAAGCCAAGAAAGCCTTAGTCAGTGAAAAGTGCTTAAGTGCCTGCAACGCCTAAACTAGAAGACATAAAGGCTTAAAACTTTTCTTCCAATCTAGAAAGCTGTAGGCCTCAAGTTTGATGCAAAATTGAAGTCTGCAGCTATGCAAAAATGCGTAGAAAGTTCGTGATTTACCGACAAAAAGGCAAGAAAATCGATGTAGAAATGTCAGTATTTTAAAAAGTTTTAATTTTACAACTTTCAACTCTTGTAACTTCTAAACTAGAAGAGCTAGAACCCTAAAATGCAATGCATTAGGTTAATAGAAATCTTTTTCAAAATGTATCAAAAGTTGAACAATCGTAGCAGCAATTTTTTTTATATGGGTTTGTTGGTAGAGAGTGCACAGAACTCGCTCTCCTGCTGGCGCTACTCGTTGTCTTCAGTTACTTTCCCCATGGCAGGTTACGTTACCTGGGCCAGTTTTGGCTTGCAGAAGAAGACGTGAAGCACATCATTAGGGCGGTAGGTCTAAGGGATGTACTCTAACAATTGTAGGCGGCACAATAGATCAATCCTGGTCTCATTGCAATATACCCCTTACCAATTCTATTCTATTCTACTTTGCCCATTCGGCAAAAATTGAATTTTTGGGCTGAGTCTTCTTTGGTTGCATCCCTATTTTTGGTGTTGATACTTTATTGTTATTGGAATGGATTTGCGATTTGATTCGATTCGAAAAATCAAATATGAATACAGAGTTTTTTCTTGTTTTATTGATGGAGCAGAAGAGGAAGTTGGCATTGCAAACCCGCATCAAAAATTAATAATAATATTTAATAAAAATCGAAGATGATGCTAAAGACATGTGCCTTGAGCAGTGCGGAATTGACCCATTGAAAATATTTATATTTAATTCATTCATTCATTTCAATGGTTTCTCACATGGTTTCTAGTTTCACTTCAGCTTCATATTATTAGTTTAATCACTAACCACACTTTTGGCTTTCAATCTCTTTGCTCAAAAGCAGCAATTAAAATATCGCAGAGTTCAGCATCGCCCATTTTTTGCCACATCTTTAACAAAGCAACTATTTATAATTATGTGCCGCTAATTTTCCTTTAAGATTCCACACTAAAAACTTAATTGCCAACACTACTCGCTGTGATAGCATTGGCCAATAACGCAAATAAACCACAATCACACGAGCTGCCAATCAAAATCGCTTACGAAATCAGGGTTAATGACTCTCTTTCGACGGATTGAGACGTGAACGCCGAACACTCGCAGGAAGCATAGAGCGCTCGGGGTCAAATTTGTTTGGATTCTTTAGTCAGCCAGCCACAAAATGATGAGTGCGGTTACTCACAGCAATGCGAAACCGAAACCGGTTCATGGTTGGCAAAGGATAGAGAAAAACAGTCAGCATTCTGTGCGTTCATCAAAGGCTAGAAAAAAGATTGTATCAACGCATCATGCTGCCCAACTTGTTAGGAAAGTGTCAGTGAAGTATGAGTGGGTTGGGGGAAGTAAGTAGGTAAATAAGAAAAGTGGCCAAAAAGACAGCGGCCAACTGGATGTAAGTGCTTTTCGCCGAAAAAGTTTGGCAAGAACAGGCAACGAACAGATTGTCGCACTCAGTGGAGAGTTTTATGAAGTGGCTGACGGCGAAACGCGACCAGCACTTCGAGTTAGCAATCAAGACTGATGACCGTCTCGTACGAAGGGTTGGAGCGGTTCGGCGCAGAGTTGTTTTGCTACGAAAAACTGATGAGCTCATAAATTTCGGTTTGGTTACTTTATGGCTGGTGATTCTATTTGGGAGTTTTTGTTTATGTTTATGTGTGTTGGTGTGCGATGCTTGGTTTATGGAGCAGCGGCCCATGTAACGTTATTGACTAACAGTTACACGAGCTGGCCCGCGCATTCGCTCATTGTGATTATTTGTCACAATTTTACGTTCGGTTGTCTTTTGTACGTCTGCGGCTTCTTTCAATTTTGACATTGATGTTGTTATCTGAAAGCTATTTGGGCCAGAAGATGATGCGGCAAAACATTGATGCTCTGCTCATGTGTGTTGTGTGTGTCGAATTTGGGTCGTTGTAAATTTTGGACGCTACATAAAAAATAGTTGAGTGTCAATGTAAAGAAAAGTAATGACAGCATGGAATGAGCAGTGTGGCTGGAAATTGCTGATAAGTTGATTGTGTGCGCAGTAGCGTTGGCCAGTTATGAGAAGGAATACCTTCGCATGTTGCGTGGGTGTAATTGTGAAGAGGCTACTGTGATAGTGAATAAAATATTTAGAGAAATTTTAGAGAATTACAGCCAAGTTATGGCATTTTGTAGAGCTGCTTTGAAGAAATCTTCATCTTCATTGCTACCTTTTACGCATTGCAAGTCTCTAATTAAAATTCTGTTCCCAGACAAACATTCCTTCAACACTTCAAAACCACCTCCAGTGATTTCTTTGATACTTAAAAAATTCTTAGTAAAAAATACATAATTCAGAGCGTCAAGAGAGTCGAGAAGACGCTAATCCAATGCCAGCAATAGAACAGCAAATGCCTTCTTGAGAGAGTCGAAGGTTGAGAGAGTTGATGGTTCTGACAGAAAAGAATCTTTCGGTTGAGAAAATCGAAGGTTCTGGCAGAAATGTTTAAATGCTTAAAGAGTTAAAGGTTCTGGCAGAAAAGTTGTGACAGAAAAGTTCCAAAATCAGAAATCTTTCCGTTTAAAGAGTCGAAAGTTGTGACAGAATATTTTAGGGAGAAAATTTAGGGAGAATTTTTCCGTTTAAAGAGTCGAAGGTTCAAGCAGAAAAGTATAGGGAAAATCTTTCAGTTTAAAAAGTCGAAGGTTCAAGCAGAAAAGTATAGGGATATTCTTTCGGTTTAAAAAGTCGAAGGTTCAAGCAGAAAAGTATAGGGATAGTCTTTCGGTTGAGAGAATCGAAGGTTCTGGCAGGAAAGATTAGGGAGATTCTTTCCGTTTAAAGGATCGAAGGTTCTGACAGAGTAAATAGTTTATGGAGGATCTGTCGATTGAGGAAGTCAAAGATTCTGGCAAAGAAGTTGGGCCTGCAAACAAATAACTCGCCCGTTCAGTAAAAGCCAAATTGAAAAGGAACCCAAATGTCGACCTTCGGGTAGCTTTGAGTAGGATTTATCGAGTTCTAAGTTTGAAGATTTATACTTCTTTCAGGAAATGATCCACCAAGTGATTTGCTTCGGCCAATTCGTGGGCAGTACAACAGGAAGTGGTCTTAGCTGGTAGAATTCTGAGAATGTGTTCTAAATAAATATGAAGATTTCCACTTTCGCCGAAAAATACGATTTCAGATGTGTTTAGAAAGAAATAAACTCTATTTATCTAAAATTAAAGGACATTCGCTAATGTTGTGGCAATTTCACTCACATCACATTTCACTTCACATTTCCAGTACTTTGTTTAATACTATTAAAAAATCGTAATCCAGCGCGTCAAGAGCCTCGAGAAGGCACTAATCCAATGCTAGCAATCGAACAGCGAATGCCTTGAGCACCCGAGCCCTGGTCTTCCCTGGTCAGCGTCATTCAAAACTGTTCCCATGTCTGTTGCATAATTCAATTTTTTTCCTCACACATTCTTTTACATTACAAAATCCGTCAAAGCGGAAAATTTAAGCAGCAGTCGGAAAAGAAGGCCGAAAACTGCGTCGAGCAAATTGGGTCAACGCATGCGACAGACACGACTTGTGCGCAACGTCAACAAGAAATGCAGAAAAGCCAAAGCAGCGCAGCGAACGGCACAAGTCTGACCGAAAGCCGCTTAGACGATTTTCAAGTGTGACAAGTGATGGGTAGCGAGTGCTTAGCGACAAGGCCTAAAGCAACTAATAACAGCAATAACAACAGCAACAATAAAATAACAACCAGACTGCAGCAATAACAACGACTGCAACACAGCGACACCGAGAACATTTATTACTGCACAGAGCGTTGAGAAGGTCAAGTTCAGGTCATATATCTTGTTGAGTTATGCGTTTAAGTTCCATAAAGAAGATATTTTCCCTAAAAATAAAACCCAAAAATACAAAATGAATAACATTTTATGCAGCTGAGAAAACATTCGAGTAAAATTTATATCCCCAAATAAAATTCCAAAAATAAACAACACAAACATCTTGAAGCATTCTGACTGGCATAAAGAAAATAATTAAATTACGCACGAAATGTCTTTTAAATCGCACATTTTATGTTCGAGCCGAAAATGGAGTAAATTTGTGAACATTTAGCAAACATTTAATTAGGCAATGTTTCAGTGCTTGGCATCGTTCCATTAGTTCGCAGTCGTTGCATGGCGTCGCACACTTAAGTTGGTGCTTAACTATAAGACGGAGAGCTTTGCTGGATTAATACATACCTACATACATATATATATATATATATATATATATATAGTATATAATAGTTGTGTATGTATGTAAGTAGATAAAGCGCTCACTAATCGTCCAGCACGAGTGTTCAAATGCGCATAATTGACTAAAGTGCGTCTTTCGGGAAGTGAGCTTTGCGCTGGCACACGTGTTCTCAAGGCCAAAAGTTAGGTCCAGCTTGGACTTGGTTGATAATAAATGCCTTTCAATCAAAGGCTTCATTGAAATTCGTAAGTGAACGCAATACGAATGAGGCCTAAGACTCGTAATCAGACTGTTTTGCTATGTATGTATGGATATGGGTATATGTGTGTGTATGTCTGGGTGTGGGTATGGGAATGGGTATGGGTATATAGTTAGATATATAGTGTATGTTAAATCTCTGGGTTAAAGGGATATATTTTCATCTAAAAATTTTAATAGAGTTTTAAAACACATTACAAGTTTTCACGAAAATTTTATAAAACACCAGAAGTCACAATTTGGATAGCAAGTCTCAAAGTAAATAGATCGAAAAAACATGCATTAAAAGAGAGACGAATGTACAGATAGACATATGATGAAAGACAACCGCAATCTATGTGAAGAACTGAATCTGGCTGGAAACTTGCATCTAGAATCATACGTATTGCTATATCAGACAGAAATGTTCGGATTGACTCAAGCATTGGCTTTAAAGAGTCTAATAGGTCCATCCTGGCATAGGTCGATTGATCAGAACATACCCACACACAGACCCAGAATTTACTCTGAACTCACTTAAATTGAAGAATGGTCCATAAACTCAACAGGATTGTTTGGCGCAAACGTGATGACACTAATAAGGATTGGAAAACATGTTGGGAGAGAGTAAAATGAACTAAACTAAAAACAGTACATGAAAAAAGTGATCCCTCATAATTGATTTTTTTTGCACACTTTGCACGAAAATCCTTCTTGGACCCAAAAAAGATAAGCAAATTCAAGGCGGGGTTAAGGAAAGTTTAAGGAGAATCATTCGCTTGAGAGAGTCAAAGGTTCTGACAGAAAGTTTAGGAAGAATCTTTCGGTTGAGAGAGTTGGAGGTGCTGACAGAAAGTTTGGGGAGAATCTTTTGGTTGAGAGAGTTAAAGGTGCTGACAGAAAGTTTAGCGAAAATCTTTCGGTTGAGAGAGTCGGAGGTGCTGACAGAAAGTTTGGGGAGAATCTTTCTGTTGAAAGACTCAAAGTTGCTGACAGAAAATTTTGGGGAGAATTTTTCGGTTGAGATAGTCAAAGGTTCTGACAGAAAAGTTTAGGAAGAATCTTTCGGTTGAGAGAGTTGGAGGTGCTGACAGAAAGTTTGGGGAGAATCTTTCAGTTGAGATAGTCAAAGGTTTTGGCAGAAAAGTTTAGGGAAAATCTTTCGGTTGAGAGAGTCGGAGGTGCTGACAGAAAGTTTGGGGAGAATCTTTCGGTTGAGATAGTCAAAGGTTCTGACAGAACAGTTTATGAATAATCTTTCGGTTGAGAGAGTTGGAGTTGCTGACAGAAAGTTTGGGGAGAATCTTTCAGTTGAGAGAGTCAAATGTTCTGGCAGAAAAGTTTGGGGAGAATCTTTCGGTTCAGAGAGTCGTAGGTATTGGCAGCAAATTTTAGGGATAATCTTTCGGTTGAAATAGTCAAAGATTCTAGCAAAGAAGTTGAGCCTGCAAACAAATAACTCTCCCGTTCAGTAAAAGCCAAATTGAAAAGTGTGTGTTTCAAAAAGTTATGTCAAGATAATTTAAAAGAAAGCTCAGGTTATATCATGCAAAGCAATGATGGGAATACGAAGCAAAGCCAGGGCCAGGAAACTGTCGAAAAGTTTTTTTTTTAGAAAATTAAAATGTTGCTTATGGACAATGAGACTTACGTCAAAGACTTGGAATGAACTTCTGCTAACCTATATCTTCAATTTAAGTAGGCAATTCATTAATCGCAAGAAGGAGATTCTTATTGTGAACCTATGGATTAGTCACAAGAACCTATTCGAGATAATACGTGACATTGTTCGTAAAACGAATGTTGATAATTGCGGCCGACCTTCGTGTAGTTAAACATGTATCGGAGATGTGAAGGGATCCACAGGGTGCTCTGTTTTAATCCCACGACATTATAACAGAAGTTGGTTTTAGCCAATAAGAATCTGACTGCCAAGTGGTCTGCTTTGGCCAATTTCCAGGCAGTATTATTAGATTGGTTTTATCCGGTAAAAATCTAACACGCCGATAGGCACTGATTTATTGATATCTGAGTAGAAAGATTTCAGCTTCTTGTGAAAAAAGACGATTTAACATTTTTTTTTTAAATGATTATGAAAGAATTAAATTACAAATTTAAACAAAATTTAACTAAACTAACTAAATTAAAAATCCAAATTTATGATTTAAATCAAAATCATTTTGCATGAAACTATCTTTTTTTGTCATGGTTCCATCTCCGTTCGCGTCATCGGTGTGACTGCACCCTTAATGGCATTAAATGACCCTTCAATTTAAGAGCAAAGGTCATGAGAGACATTTTCCACATTTCCTTCTTTGTTTCTGCGACAATTTATCATAAATTGCTCGAATTATCAAACACAACTTGATAAATAGTCCGTCACTGAGTCAGTCAGTCAGAGTCGGTCACATTTAATTGCACTGAATTTCGAATATTTCCTGCTTTTCTAGCGCTTATCTAACTTACCTATTTGCTTACTAATTTTCTGCGTGACAAGTGTTTTTGTTATGGAAACTTGAGATTTTCCCAAGCTCTCGTCTACATAATTATGAATGTATTTAGCACGCACTCACACATACACACACACACACGCACTCATTTGTTATACAATCACACACATTAATGCATAATTACGTTTCCTACTCTTATTCGAAAATTTACATATTCCGTTGTATGCACAGATTTTGTAGGAAAATGGGCAATGAAGTGGAAATGTCTGTGATAAGGCTAAACTATCTTTCGAGCGCCTGGTTTTGCCGCTTTTGCTTGATTTCTTGCTTTTAGTTTGATTTTTTTTGTCGCGGAAATGCAATGATATTTTGTGTTTTCTGTTTTTAAAAATGCAACCATTTGCGCAGTGATTTTAGTGAATTATTGATTAAATGTTTATACGTTTTTATTAAAAAAAATCAGCCATGGCTTACTACAGCATTGAAAAGAAAGAATAGCGTTTTGCTGCTTCGGAAAAGAGAGATTAACTAAAGTCGAGCGTCACGCATTCACATTTTTTTTTATTGAAAGAGATTGACAGTTTTGTTCCAATTTCTTTAAACCTGAACAATTATTTTAGGTAGAAACTTCTTTCTAATTGTTGCTTCAGGTTGCTCCATAGAAAGGAGATCTATCACTTTTTTGAATTTTAATAAAAAAAGAAATAAAAACAATATGCACAAAGAAATTCGATATGCATAATCTATCTTTTAAAAAATTTACCTAATTTACGAAAGAAAGATTCTTCGATGAATTTATGGAAACAGCTGATGCACAGATTAGTGATCCACACAATATCCTCGCTGGATCTACAGGAAGCCCAACAATTAGGAAAGGACACCGATTTCGGGAATGAAGGGATTCACAATGGACCCAATGGGGTCCAACCTACGAAAGGATGACCAGATAGCGGAAGGGATGTCTCAACCCTATTGGAAAACCATCACCGCTATCTGGCCATCCATTCGTAGGTTGGACCCCATTGGGTCCATTGTGAATCCACTGTGAAGGACACAGAATTCGAGAATGAAGGGATTCACAAAGGACCCAATAGGGTCTCCCAGTGGAAGTGCATGCCGTACACTCCCTTCTTTGACCTAATTTATCCTACGAATAGATGATCAGATAGCGCTGATAGTTTTTGGAATAGCGATGTCTCAGCAACTGTCAAAGATATCAATGACATTTAAATGTCAAAATATTTGGTGTACTTTGCCATTTCATTATGCATTTTTTTACGCTTGTTGAACGTGTGAAAATTATTAAAAATATTATCGCAATCCCGACTCAATTGCAAACATGCAACATGAATAACGTCGTGAAGGAGAAATTTGGCAACTGGATGATTATCTCACAACAACCGTTCATCAATTGGCCACCGCGATCATGGTTAGGTTAGGTTAGGTTAGGACAGCCACCTTGTCTGGGCATGGGACTCGCCGGACTCGTCGTTGTGATACCACAAGTTGAGGATCTTTCTTACTGCAAATAGAGACGCCTATTCAAGCCATTTAAAATTGTGGATGAATGGAATGAAATGGAATGTTGTTGATATAACACACACAAAAGACTAAATCCATTAAATTCAAATTTGAATTTTCCACAGTTAAAACCTGTAGCGAATGTGTTGAGTACCTCAAAAAGATTTCGTTTATAGGTGAGGTAGTTTAGCGGTTTTTAATGCAGTTAAAGTTCATACAAAATCAAATAAAGTACAGGGTTACCAGACTTGAAATTACAAAGAAACTAAAATTTTGAAATAATAAAAATTGTAATAGTTCATTTAAAATTTAAAGATTTAATTCCTAACAGTTCGATGGAAAGAAATTACATACAAAACTTAAAGTTTAAACTAATAAAAATTTTAATAATTCACTTAAAATTGAAATGTTCAATTTCCTAGATTTTTATTGAAACACTTTAACATTTATTCACATACATACACACATACCTTTCACTTCCGCAAATTTTATTTTATCTTGGGCCAATTTTTCTTCCACTCTCCACACTTTTTTCCACACATGTATTCCCATTGTGATTTATTAAAATCGCAGCACGTTTTATCAACTTTTTGCACAGTGGTAAAGTGCTTAGATTTATTTATTGTTGTTGTTGTTGCTGCTGCTAGTATAAAAATAACCGTACATAACTTTTCAAATAACATTAAAAAGTTTTGCATAAATTTACGTTGTTTTTTTTTTCTCTTCGACGCATTAACGGGACCACACAGTGCGTGCATGGCGGATTACCATACCACGCCCACTATATATCTACATACATACTTGTACATACCTATGTATTACGGCATAGTCTGTCGGCATTGCGCGATTGCGGGCCTCCTCTTCTTGAACTTCGAGTACTTATGTGTGTATGTGTGTGTGTATGTGTGAAGCGTCGAAGACTTGAACGCGTCTCGTTAGCGCAGCACAAGTGTACGGCTGATGATGTGTTTATGTTGTTGTTGTTGTCGTTGTTATTGTAGTGCGCACAAATTGACATTAAGTTGACATAAATCGAAATTGACAAAATATCATTGAACATGTTGTGTGTGTTAGTTGCTTGTCGAAAGGGTGTTGCACTGACAAGGACTGTCGGTGATATGTCGTTGCTGTTGTTGTTGCTGTTGTTGTTGTGTTTTTAAGCGATATGCATAGGACGCCGCCCCAACTGTTGATAACAACCAAATACAAGAAATAATAATAATAAAAAGAAACAAGTTGTCATTGCGTTGTAAAAACATTCAGCTTGTAAGATATAAAGTGCAAGTGTGTGTGTGTGTGTGTGTCTGAGTGTGTGAATGTGCGTTTCAATGCATTGCTACTGTAATGTCTCACAATCTTCTACACTTGTACGCTGCAATCAATGAAACTACTGAGTTCTTACTGAGTTTCTCATTGCTTACTCATACACACATATTATGTGTTTTTTTTTTGTAAATAATTCCTCGTATGCTTCAATCGTGCATGTAGTGCTGTACTTGTTTACTCGTCGTGCCGTCAATGACTAAGAATTGTTTTGCATTTTTATGCCTTGAGTCAACCACTACCACACACATACACACACACACACAGAATTTGTATGAAGAATGTTGAATTTGTATTTGCTTTTTTCTATTGGCTTCAAGTCACAAAGCACAATCGTACACACATAGAGATAACATCGGTTGTGATAAGAAGTCATTGATGCAATGTTTGAAAAGAAAAATCGAAAAAATGCGCAATGCAATGTGAATTATTTCTTATGATTTCCTGGTATACACATTTTTCAGCTTTGATCTTTTTAGTAGATTTGATTCGGTAAAATAAAACACTTTTGCACTAACTACTATCTATCTATCTATCTATCTATCTATCTATCTATCTATCTATCTATCTATCTATCTATTTATCTATCTATCTATCTATCTATCTATCTATCTATCTATCTATCTATCTATCTATCTATCTATCTATCTATCTATCTATCTATCTATCTATCTATCTATCTATCTATCTATCTATCTATCTATCTATCTATCTATCTATCTATCTATCTATCTATCTATCTATCTATCTATCTATCTATCTATCTATCTATCTATCTATCTATCTATCTATCTATCTATCTATCTATCTATCTATCTATCTATCTATCTATCTATCTATCTATCTATCTATCTATCTATCTATCTATCTATCTATCTATCTATCTATCTATCTATCTATCTATCTATCTATCTATCTATCTATCTATCTATCTATCTATCTATCTATCTATCTATCTATATATCTATATATCTAATAATAATAAATAATTAATTGACTGGCACGACAGCCCGCTTACGCGAGACTAAGGCCTAGCTTCCCGCAACCACCCGTGTTGTGCGTGTGAATTTTGTACGCGGGTGGAGGGACCTACAGTTTTATGCCGGTTCCGAACGGCAGGTTGGGAGCTCTTTCATAAGCAATTTTTACTCTCAGAGGTTTGCCATTTCCAGCTGAGAGGACAGCCACCGAAAGAGAAAACGAGTTTTCCCGTTATTTTTTTTAGGTGTTATTACAGGCAGTATTTGAACCTGGGTCACTGCCTTCGACTCGCGGTCCAACGCACTAACCAACTGAGCCACGGCGGCGGCCGTGTATATATATATATCTATTTATCTAAAAAATTGGAGAAAAATACAGTGAACTCGCGATAATGTGAACTATTTCAAATTAAAATTGTTTTCACATTTTAGAACTAACTTCATTTTCTTTTTTATTCGATTTTAAAAAAGTCTCGTCTTTGCAGAAGTTATTTTTATTCTCTTAAATGTACCTACGGTTTAAATTTCATGTTTGTAACTTTAGCGGTTTGGACTGGGCGATGATGAAGCAGTCAGTCAGTCAGGACAAACAATTTTATGTATATACATTTTAGTTGTATGAGCGGTGCCACGCCCTATTTATGCAATGCCCAAATCATTCTCCCAGTCGAAGGGTGCGACTCAATTTCATTAATATGCGACTTACAGTTCCAAAATGACGCGGAAAATTTGGCTTACAAAAAATGTGCCACATCCCTTGTTCAACGCTCATAAAATTTTACCAGTAGAATGACACATCTAAGGGACGACTATACAAAATTTCAATGCTATCCGACTTATAATTCCGAAGTAACTCCACATTAAAAATTTAAATGGTATGGGCAGTGCCATGCCCTCTCGTCCAATACCCACTCCATTCCCCCTGTCGAAACAAATAGACATTCCAGTTTACTGTATACTCAAATATTTAAAAAATATTAGACAACTTCCATTGAGTTGATAGATAAATACTTATAAAAAAATAAAAATTAATTAAATCTAAATTTTATATTAAAATTGTAAACCCCGCCGAAGGGTGGCGTCAAGCACACAGTTTCACTAAACGCGCACAAGCGGCGGGCATCAGGCGCGGCAGTATTTTCAGTCTAGCTCCTAATCCACTTCCACGCCCATTATAAAAGTTGGCACCAATGTTCTATACAATATTAGCAATTTATATAAAAAAAACGAAATGGTCTAACTTAGTGAAAATCAAGGAAAAAATTAATTGCTTTTTTTATTACGAAAAAAAAATTTTTTTCTTTTCCAAAAATATAATTAAAAAGCTCAGTAAATGAAGTAAGAAATCCAGTGGTTTAATTATTTTAATATATAATTTTATGACTCCATAATCGGCTTTGAAGTACTGCATGCCAACCGAAATCAGAAACATCGAGTTTTCTTACCTGCCCGCTTCGCGTGGAATGCCCCTTTTACTCGTTTATCTACCAATTCCTTATCACAAATGCCTTTCAAGTCAATTGGCAAACTTTTTGAACTCATTAAAAAGTTCATGTCTTGAGTCTTCCGTAAATGGTTCTTACTTAATTGCCGGCGCCTGATATTCATTGCAAATTTGTATATACCCAAAAAACAATAACAACAACAAATTAGGCTATAAAAAAATTGCGCCAGGCAGCGCATAAAATACACAACAAAGCCGAAAAGAGTCGCTCATTAATTGCGGCCGAGGGTAATTAACTGATTAAATTGCCATTTGGCAACCCCGACGCAGCGAGCCAACAAGTAGCGATTGCCGACACGTGTTCCAAGTCACCAAAAAAGGTTTTTTGGGCCGCACTTGAAATTGCAAATACCAACCAACCAACCAACCAACTTAAATGTATCCCAAAAAGAGCGAAAGAAAGGAAAAGGAAGAAGTGGAAGCATGAAATAAAAACGCCAGTACGTGATAAATGTAATGTTTAGAAGGTAAATAAATTACAATCGCTCTGGCTGCCCGACTGACGGCGGTAAACAATTTCACGTCAATTAGTGAGCCCGAATTGAGACGTGCGACGTGCAGAGCCGCGCAGTGACGTGTGTGTGTCGAAGAAGTACAAAAATAAACGCTTGCGTCAGGGCGTCCATGGAGCGCCAGTCGCTGCGTCCACTCCCACTCACACGGCTGAAGTCAGCGGGGTTCGATTGATTGCGGTTCGATTGTAATGGCAGCCGAAAATGAAACCTTTGCAAAAAATCAGTTAAAAAAAATCAAATTATATAATTGGTGGAAACTTATAAAGCGGCAACCTGCCGAAATTGCTCAATGCTCTCGTAATGACGCTCGAAATTCTTCGCTTATCATGACGCAGCGGCGTGCGGCGCAGTTGGGAGCAGCCAGTGCGCGCCGTGTAATTACGACCGCCATTGTGCGCGCCCCGGTCGAAAAGGTCAAATGTGTGTGTGTGTGTGTGTGTGTGTTGTTGTAAATACTCGTAGTTATTCTCGCTGAAAAGCGGCGCGCCCGCCAGTTGTTGCCGAAAATCATTTACAACAATCTATCGACAAATCGCCAAGCAGCTTTACGGGCCGCACGAATTTCGCAGTCAGAATCCAAATGCTCGCAACTGACCCCCGCCCGCCCGCACCATTCCGCTGCTTCGTCATGCTTTGATTTGTGTCTGCTCAGCGTGTGAATGTTGCATTTTACTGCTGTTTGTTGGTTGTGTTAGTTTATGCTTTTTTGTTGTTAATGTTGTTTTTGTTGTAATATTTTTTTTACATTTACAACTTTTACACAATTTTACCGCAAACGTTTGTTTGCTATGGATTTTTCGAGTTTGACGTTTATGGCATTTTACATTTTACATTTACGACGTTCGTTGGCTTTAAACCTTGAAGGCAGCAATATTTGTTGTAAATAGCATTTTACGCAAAATTGAAAGCAAAACGTGACCCAAACGCCCTTTTTTATAATAATTTTATTATTATTATTTTTTTTATTTTTTATGAGCACGTAATGTAAAAATATTTTGAAGACGAATAGCCGCTGGTGTAATGCGTTTGAGAAATCACGAGATGGTGAAATGTTTTGAAGAAATACGAGTTTAATACCAAACATTATAGAAACGAAATTACAAATATTTAAGTAGTGATGCAGTGGACAAAGACGAAGGTTAGGTTGTAGACGAAGTGAGTGCTGCATGCGATTTCACTCGGAGATCCTGTTGGATTCATTGTGATTCCCTTCATTTTACAATCTGGTGCCTTTCTCTAGCAGTTTGTTAACCTGACAATCCCGATTGAATCTTTTGGATACAATTTGGCCTTTTGGGGGAGGGCCAATGTTAAAGTATTTTTTTAGCCAACACAGTATTCAATGAGTTGTTACAAAAGTTTAACAACTCATTGTGATGTCATTGATTGATGTCATGTAAGTGAATTGCAATCGAAAGGTGTTCTTACTACAATTTAGCGAGAAACTTCGGGGAAGGCATTGAGATCATACCAGGTATTCTCGAAAGAGGTGTTAGGAATGTCTAAAGCAGCTAAACAAGCTTTGCCTCTACAATCAGGTTTGGATGCTCTGGTACTGAGCGAAATGAAGCGTTCGAGAAACTTGCGAGAGGGGGTACTTCAACCCTCTTTGTCAGCCCAGTCAGTTGTGGTTTGGGAAAAGGAGCTCTATACATCCTAACCAGAAAGGATGAGATAATCAGCAGGAATCAATTCCGGGACAATCAACCAGTATTAGAATGGTCTAAGGCGATTATGGGTAATATAACAAAAAAGGATCGATAACTCACTAAACCAACACAGCAGTCATATAGCCAAGTAGCACCTACACTCGTTGGTCCTTCCGGCCCATTACTTTGACCTCTTGGTAAACCAAACCAAGAACTTAGGCACTTAGATCTTGATCTCTGTTGGTTTAGACATCTAATACCGAGAACTAATGTTGATTCAAGTATCTAAGTACTTAATTCAAGAAATTTGGAACTTGATCTCTGTCGATTCAGACATCTAACAGAGAGAGCTGATGTTGATTAAAGTACCTAAGTACTTAACCCTTTAACTGTTTAATTTTGTTTCGAAAAACTTTTTCTGCCTGCTTAATTATTTTCCAGCGAAGACGAGTATACTCTACATAAACAGAGTAAAATGTTTCTGCCCGTAAATGTATGCAATTATGACTAAAAATCAAACGTTGCGTGTTGGTTTTTTAGAAAATATATATATTTATTCGTTATTAAGATTTTCAATTTGAATCCATTATAAAAAAAAAAACGAACGAATATTTTTTGACAATTCCTGTTTTATTACAAAGCTCGGACTTTGTTATTTAAGAATGAAAAACGATGCCGTTCATATGACTGCCACGAGTGGCCTTACAGTACGCCATTCGGTCAACTCAATTTTCAAATACTTTTTCGATTGTTCCGGGTAGAATTTCCCGGAATTTTTTTTTGAAGTAAGTTCTCAACATTTCCCGATTTTGTTCAAGCATATAGCATCCCATTTCGTAAATGTCAAACTTTTAACAAACACAAATTAAATGACATTTGGACTATCATTCTCGAAATAAAGCGTAGTTCAAATTTAAAATCTTATGTGGACCACCCTATAGAAATTAAAACAAAAGCAATAAAAGACCAAACGAGTTTCAAGAAATCTAAAATACAAAACTAATTAAGGGCAATGATAGTTTTTAACTATTATTACGCACAATCAACTGAGAAACGCATACGAAATACGTTTTTGTAATCGTACTTCCCCAGAATTTGTTATTTTAGCTTAAGACAAGCTATTGTGTATTAAAATAAATAGGGTTGCCAGACTAACGAATATTCTAAAATGTAAATTTTTTATAAGATCTTTATTTGCCGTTTCTCAGAGAAAACAAATTACAGTTGATTCGTTGAATATTAATACGAATGCGATTTTTTTTTTCTTCACGACGAGTATACTCGACATTATGCGAAAATTTTTCGTTTCGCTCTGTCGAGTATACTCGACATAAACAGTTAAAGGGTTAATTGATGGATCTTGGAACTTGATTCCTGTTAATTCAGACATCTGATGTTCATTAGAGTACCTAAGTACTTAATTAAAGGAACATAAAACTTGATCCCTGTTGATTCAGACATCCCGAGCTGATGTTGATTTAAGTACCTGAATGATTTAAGTAACTTAGAACTTCATTCCTGTTGGTTCAGACATCTAACAGCGAGAGCTGATGTTGATTGAAGTACCTGAGTACTTAATTGAAGGAACTTAGAACTGTTGATTCAGACTTATAACACCGAGAGCTGATGTTGATTAAGGTACCTGAAACAATTTAGATATTCATCCCAGTTGCTTCAACCATCTTACAATGTATACAAATTCCAAATTCCATTCATTCCACCTACGCTCATCTCATCAAGTTGCAGCTTTGAGCTTCAATTTATATACCCCGCGATCTCCCTTAATCAACTCCAAGCTACGTGTTTTTCTGTCGTATTGTGCTTTGCCCATAAAGTTCTTTGCGGATTTTTGCAAAACTTGTTCAGCAACACATCCGGCTTTTGGCAACAACAATGATGCAACCAACTCAATGCTCTACGCGTCGAGTGCCCGTAAGCAATTGAATTGATTTGAACTGTGCAGCATAAATTACCTCATCAGTGCACTTGTGCTAACAACAACAACAACAACTATGCCATACCATGCAACATTGCATGTTCAAGTGCAAATTCCGCTTCGACACCGCCAAGCAGCACTTTTGTGCCATTAAAGAAAGTCTTAGCAAGACGCAAAATCTTCCCCCATTCAATGCGCGCAGATAATAAAAAGATGCACCGAAGATTGCTGCAATACGAAACCCTTCCGGCCACCGAAAGCGTTCGCATGCATGCAACGCCGCTGCAGTTGCTGTCATTTCGCATGGCAACGCCCCATCAATTGGTGCCGTCAGTGTGGCCATAAAATGCCGAAACGAATTTCGTGCGTTGCAGTTAAATGCACTTCCTGGTTAAACTGTGGCAATAACTGGGCGACAGTGTTGCCGAGTGGGCAGCCGAAAGCAGAGCAATGCAACGTTCGCTTAAAAGGTAAAGTGTTATGTGGCCATATATGTAGATACTCGTACATACATATTATGTACCACTTATGTGTGTGCGGATGTGCATTTATGGTGGAAGCATTGTGATCGCAGTCAGAATTTTTACTTCATTTGCTAACAAATATTGCACACTTTGCTTATTTATGGGCATTGCGAGCAGCTCTCATAAGGAATTTATGGCGCAAAAAATATTTGAATAAAATATGCAATCGTTCTTAACAAACCAATGTTGAGAGAAAACCAGAAAAACTGAGCATTGATATGAAAGATTGGATCATTGTTAAGTCGATGAGAACTATTGGTTCTCTTTGGCTCAGTGTTTACTGCGTTTGACTGCAGTCAATACAAAATTTGGAGAATATAAACAAATTTCACTTTCACAGTTTTTTTCTCAACACAAAATGGCAATCCTCAAAGAGTAAAATTTTTGGCTGTGAGAAAGCTCAACTCGCCATTTGGGTCGAAACTAAAATTTGAAAATATGCGTTCCTTTTATTGATTGATTAAGGTACCTGAGTAATTGAAGGAACTTAGAACTTGACCCCCGTTGATTCAGACATCTAACAGCGGGAGCTGATGATCAAAGTACCTGAGTACTTAATCGAAGGAACTATGAACTTGATCAGTGTTGCTTCAGACATTGGATGTTGATTAAAGTACCTGAGTACTTAATTGAAGGAACTTGGAACTTGATCCCCGTTGATTCAGACATCTAACAGCGAGAGCTGATGTTGATCAAAGTACCTGAGTACTTAATCGAAGGAACTATGAACTTGATCAGTGTTGCTTCAGACATTGGATGTTGATTAAAGTACCTGAGTACTTAATGGAAAGATCTTAAAACTTGATCCCTGTTGATTCAGATATCTAAGGAACTGTGAAATTACTTAATTGAAAGAACTTAGTACTTGATCCTTCTTGATTCAGACATCTGATAGCGAGAGCTAATGTTGATTAAAGTACCTGAGTACTCAATTAAAGGAACATAGAACTGGATCCCTGTTGATTCAGACATCCGTTGTTGATTAAAGTACCTAAGTACTTAACTGAAGGAACTAAGGACGTAATTTCTGTTGATTCAGACTTATAAAAGTGAGAGATAATGTTGATTAAAGTACCTGAGTACTTAGCTTAAGGAATTTGGAACTTGATTCCTGTTAGTTCAGATATCTGATGATGATTAAAGTACTTGAGGACTTAACTGAAGAAACTTGGAACTTGATCCCTGTTGATCCAGACATATAAAAGTGAGAGCTCATGTTGATTAAAGTACCTGAGTTATTGAAAAGACTTAAATCTTGGTCCCTGTTGGTTCGCCATTTGGATCGAAACTGAAATTTGAAACTATGCTTTCATTTTTTCAAAGCCCAGAGCTTCACCTGTAACTAATAACTCATTTGGAATTCTTCCACTCACATCTTCGTAGTATTTTCCCTACTGCTGTTTGGAATCTTCTGTTTTCACTATAACTTGACTTGATTTCTTATTCTACTAAACTTCTTGCTTTGTTCAACTTCTTTCGTTTTTTTTTTCATTTTTTCATGCCAAATGCAGAGAAGAAGCTGCAACAAAGTGGTTACACTGGCTACTGATGCAAACTTGCAGACTTTGTTGTTGCCCTTTTAAAGAGCGACGTGTGCCATTTTTTATGGTAGTGCCGTTAACAATTCGCATCACAGTCGAGATGAACCGTTAAAATGGTTGTGGTACCATTTGAATCTGACAAACGACTATTTGCTATCTGATAGTTGATTTCTTGATTCGTTGGTTACATCGATAAATACATAAAAAGAACATCAACACTGAGCAGCGCTTATCAAACTGTCAAATCAAATCGCGTCAAGTACAAACAAAACATTTCTAAATAAACCGTCTATGGTCGTTTAAGTGAACCATTAAACCATTAAAAGTGCCCATTTTATGTCTTTAAATTACTGTTTTCTAACTCATCGTAAATGTGTGCTATGCATATTAATTGACCAATTCAAATTCTGCGTATCGCACATAATCCGAAATGAAATCAAATCTCATCGGTTGAATGCCACACACATGCAACGCCGACATCACGTTTTTCAAGTACATAATTCTATTTTTATGGGGAAATTCATAAAGTGTTTAAAATAAATACGCCAGCGACTACAATGGCCGCTCGTTCATTCATTCGGGCGCACATAAACGGCACTGGGAGCCGAGCTGCAAGTGAACTGGAAACTTAATGCTTCAATATTAATCTGCGGAATTGCCAAAGTGTGCTGAAGCTGCCAACAGAGGCGTTGGCTTATATTTTCGTTCGTTGTAATGAAACTTTAAGATGGCGAAAATTCTATTTAAATGTGCAGAAAAGTTTTAAATTTACTTCAGAATAACTAAAAAGTAATGAAATTTAAAACAGAAATCAATAAACAAGAAAAATACAAAACAATTCTTATTAATTTAATACGAGTGACTACTAAAGTAAAGTAACAGAAAAACATTTTCTCAAAATTCATAAATTCTTTTCTCATACTGTATTCCAATTTGTTGGTTTTTGATCAAATCAACTTTTGATCAACAACTTAAATTAATTCCACGGTCATGATTTGAATACTTTCAAGCTGAACACTGACAGCACAAAATTAAGCTCACCGACTATGTTTTCTGATTTCATTCATTAAACTCGCCTTGAACTTGATTTTGCAGCGCTCGATCAAAGAAAGACCGAAGAACGTCTTTCCTGACTCATTTATTCTAATGTCGCGTGTGACTGCTCGTAAATAAGATGATGGGTTTTATAGCAAATTGAATTGCAGTGGCGTAGCAAAAAATCATAATCGTTATTGGAGGAATTAGTGATGCAATTTGTTTTTAAATAAAAATGTTTTTAAATTCAAGAAAGAGTCCTATACTCTTCGTTGTAGTTGGAAATTTGAGTTACTATAATTTATGGAGATTTATTTATTCATTTGAAACGTCTTTGTGATATTCAACGTCGCCTCATGAAGTTGTATGGGTACAGTATCAATCGTACAGCATCTTTCGATCCATGTGGTTTTCTTAAAAAAAAAAACTTTTTAGAAGTAGCGTAGTAGAGATCTGCAATCTAGAACCCTCACTTTACTTACATTTCATTACTTTTCTCCGCAAACCAACGCTTTGACATCGGTGCTCAGATAATCCTAGTAGGCCAGTTGTTTCAACAGAAAGCCAGTTCTGTACACTCATGTAGAATGTCTCTCTAATACAAATTCACAGTTTTAAAGTCAATATATGTAGAACAATTCCTTTAACATTCGATCTCCTAGCTTTTCTGTTCTTATGAACCAAGGGACGAGTGGTTATATATCTCCTAAGAGCTGATGACTTCAAGATTTCAAGTCAAATGTGTCTCAACGCATACTAAAAGCTATTATAGGTAAATTTTAGAAAAATAGCCGAAAAATATTTAACACTCGATTTAAGGCAGGTTTCTACCTTGTGCAGGCGAGAAAACATGTTTTTTTTGAAAAATTTTTGATGGGAAGGTTTTTAAGATAAACACTGGAAAATTTTTTCAGATGTAGGTATATGTTTATTGTACAAGTAAAAAAAGTTTCAAGATAAAATATGCAAAGGGGGGGAGGGGGGCATCGAGCAATGGCGGCAGGACTTTCTTACTCGCGGAAGTCCTGCCGCTGTTTGAGATTACTTGAAACACAAAAATTAAATTTTTTCTTATTCTGTATCCTTTTGTCTATGGCTGGAACTAGGATTTAAAAAAAAAAATGAAAAATGAAGGATATATGCGATTTTGACTAAAAAACTCAATTTTTACCTACTTTTTTTAATACAAATTTCTATTTTTAATGAGAAAAAATTATTATTTCTTAAAGATCCTAGTTCGTGCCATAGCTAAGACCTTGATAAATGACTGTTTAAAATTTCGTAGCTATTGCTCAACTCGTGTGGCCTAAATCACTTCCGCCAGGTCAAAAAATGTAGTTTTGAGAAAAACGCGTTCAAAGTTTTGCTTCAGCTGCTCGGCGCGCTCGACACCGCTACCTGTTTCGATAAATTGCTTCCGTAATTCGAAAGATTTCAACTTCAAATTTTGGGAGCGTATTCTACAATCATGTATTAATCCAAAAATGCATGAAAAAAAAAATCGATTTTTTTGACCGCACAAGGTAGAAACCCCCCTTAAACAAATTTTGTTTCCTCTCTCTTCAATTCTTAATCTTAAAAAAGTGATCATGAGAGAAAGTGATGTTTTCATCCGGTAATCTTATTCAAGATTAGATCTCAAGATTCTCAAGATTAGATCTCTTCAACTGTCAATCTTAATCACGATTAGATGAAGAGAACATGAGAGGACATCAGGAGTAAGATTAATTCTCATGATCTGAAGAGATGAACAGATCATGAGAGGACATCGGCAATAAGATTCGTTATCATAATCTGAAGAGATGAACAAATCATTATAGGACAACAGCAATAAGATTCGTTCTCATGATCTTTTTATCTGGTGAGATCATGAGAGGACATCTTGAATAAGATTCATTCTCTTGATCTAAAGAGATGAACAGATCATTGGAGGACATCGGCAATAAGATTCTTTCTCATGATCTTTTCATTTGGTAATCTTATCGAAGATTAAATGAAGAGATCATGAGAGGACATCTGGAATAAGATTACCAGATCAAGAAATCATGAGAGAGGGTCAACAAAGTTTTTTTTCAAGAATATCAGGTAAATCGAGTGATGAATATTATTTAATTCCAAATGAAACTTATGTATCGAAGGTCTTTTTATGATTTGGTGGACATTTGTTTAAAAGAAAAACAGGATGCAATGACTAAATATCCCAGTGACACACACAACAAAAACAAGAAAAAAGTCATTCTATTCTATTCTAAACTTGTGTGATTTCAACTTTACATAGTGAACTTCAACTTGATTTATAATGAATTTTTTTAATATAAAATCTGAGAATGTTTCCGCTAAAAGCAGGGCAAATCATTTTTAATGAGAAAGGGAATATTTCGTTCCTTAGGATATCATCTGGTAATCCTATGACTGGTAGCCTCAAACGAATATCAATGATTGTTGTACGAGGTAGAAAGTATAAGTATTTCTGCACTAACTTTCTATTAGTGATACCAAGATTCCATGATAGTGTTTGAAATATTTGTATGCTTTTTACTTAGAGGTCCAAGTGTTTCATTAAACATTTTCATTGATATTGGTGTCTTTTTGTGAACCAACACCTAAGGAAAAGCTGTTTAAAAGCGACAGTTTCAAGAGACAAGAGAAGAAAATCAATCAGGAAACATTGAAGACTCAAAGAGAAAAACACTTCAGGGTTCTGTTCAGAGGATTTTAACAACTTTCCGCTGCTTAAAAGCGACAGTTTTTACAGTTTTCTTAAGGAAAAAATCCCAAGTTTTCTGTTGACAACTTTCCGCTGTTTAAGTGTGACAGTTTCTAAAGGCTCTTCAGAAGAATATTGATCGGGAAAGCATGGAAGACTAAGGGAAAAAAATCCTTAGGTTTCTGTTGACAGGATTTGAACAACTTTCCGCTCAAGAGAGGAAAATCTATCAGGAAAGCATAGTCTTCAATGCTTTCCTGATCGATGGAACAAACCTAAGGTTTCTGTTTACAAGGTTTGAACAACTTTTCGCTGCTTAAAAGGGACAGTTTTTTAAGGAAAAAATCCTAAGTTTTCTGTTGACAACTTTCCGCTGTTTAAGAGTGTCAGTTTCTAAAGGATCTTCAGAAGGATATTGATCGGGAAAGCATGGAAGACTAAGGGAAAAAATCCTTAGGTTTCTTTTGACAGGATTTGAACAACTTTCTGCTCAAGAGGGGAAAATCGATCAGGAAAGCATAGTCTTCAATGCTTTCCTGATCGAAGGAACAAACCTAAGGTTTATGTTTACAAGGTTTGAACAACTTTCCGCTGTTTAAAAGCGACAGTTTCTAAAGACTCAAGAGAAGAACATTGATCAGGAAAGCATTGAAGACTAAAGGAAAAAACGCTAAATTTTCTGTTGACAGGATTTGATCAACTTTCCGAATTGAGGCTTAAGACTGATTCAACTTTCTTTCTACTTTACTAAGGTTTGTTGAGCAATTATAATCCAAACCCCCTTGGAATTTTTCGCTGTCAACGTCCATTCGCTGTCGTGTGTTTAGTTTTCTTGGGCATCTAACGCAAGTAGCCAATTTGTGGAAATAATCACATGGCATTAAATTTAGACAACCGCCGCCGCTGCCATTGCCGCATGCTGCCATAAATAAGCCACTTCCTGTGTGCTGGCATTTGCGTACCAATGCGCCGTCACGCTGCCAAACCTGCACACACACACACATTCGCACACACACACACACAGGCAACTCGTCTTCTGGCGAATTTTTCTATCTTTATGGCAATTTCGCAGATATTCGTAAATACGCTGCTGGCTGGCTGCAAATGCGGGAATGCGCAGCGTCAATGCGAGTTGGACCTTTTTGACAGAGCATCGCCGCGGCAGAGGAGGAGTCGGCTGGCTGCTGTCGTGTGGTTTGCATTTAATTTTTGCTGTTGGCTTGCCGACGAAATAAAACTCAACTCGTGTGTGGTTTTAATTAAAAATGTAGTAAAAGAGTGCAATTAATAATGTGGAGTAAGAGGAATAAAATCGGTTGAGATGGGAATGAGATGAGTATGAGTAGAAAAGAGGTGGACAGCAGTGAGGGGGGAAAATGCTTATATGACAAGGACTGCTTAATGAATAAATGCGCACAGAGTGGCGAGCAAGAAAAGAGCGAGAGAAAGCTGGAGGCAGAGGATGCTGTAGCCTATTGAAGGAAAAGCGGAGAGTGGAGACGTGGAAGTTGGAAGTTGGATCAGAAAGTGGAGCAAAACAAATGCCAAACAGCATAGAGCAAATGGCTCTCAAGTGCCGCAGCAACAGCGCACGTGAAGCCTTCGAATTATGGCACCAGCTCGTAACGGGTTGTTGTTGTAAAAATGGCAGCGGCCGTAAATTTGTTTATGGCCAAAAGCAAATTAACGTTTGAACAGACTTGGTCGAGTATTGGCTGTGTGCTTTAATGCTGCATGGCAAATTAATAAAGCCGTAAAATTAAATGCGAATGCAACATTCAACAGTTGCCGCTTCATTTGTGCTATGATTATGGCGTAAAATTTTTTAAATATTTTTGCCCACTACTTTTTTCCTCTCTAGTGTTTGAAATAAGCATAAAATCCATTAATTAATATTAATGTGTCGCATTAAATTAAATAATAAACTTTTATTTTACTTCCTCTTTGCAGTTTGCAGTCGAAGAGCGCATACAATTTTGGGATTTTTCCGCTGTACTGGTGAGTGTTCATAATTATAAATTACGCAAGTAATTTGTGCTGCTAACAATTTCGGTTTTTCAAGCACATTTTTAATATAGTAAATATTTGTTGTTGTTTTTACTTTTGTTGTTGCACTCGCCATGATTTGAATGGACCTCACAGTTGGTTGGACATTGCGGCCCTGGCATTTGTAATTGTTTTAATTGGTGGCCCAAAGCTTGGACTCGAACCGCATTCCCCACACACACACGCACAAAGAAGCAGTGAAACTCTGCTCACAATGAAATTTATTTGTTGCTCTTATGCCGAAATGCATTTCGTCAACATTTTATTAGGAAAACCTGAAAACCTTTCGTACGCAAGCACACGCAGAGTTTATGAGTTGTAAATTTTCGTAGCTCAAAAAAAAAAACACCAAACGATAAGGCGAGCTGCAGCAAAGTGCGTTGCCCCTAACCCAACCCACTTCGCCTCACCGCCTCACCACTGCCTCGCGGCGCGCATTAATCTTCGCTTTTACGTTCTGTGATATTATCGGCGCAGAGCAAATTATTCCGCTGTTGCTTCAGTTTAACTGCGGTCGTCGCCGCATTTCGCTGTACGCATTTGACCTGCGCTGATTTATTGCCGCCAGTTTTGTGCCATGACTTTTATTCTAACTGCAGCACAACTCACGCGCTCTGACTTTTATTGTTGCTGCCAACTTTTTAATGTTTTTTTCGGTTTAAAATTTTTAATATTTAATTTATGTGCTCTCAAGTCGGTATTTGCATTGTTTTTATTGTTAACTTCAAACCTGTTTGTGTTGAGTATTGTTGCAAAAATGTTTATTTAAAATTTTAATGCATTTTTGCTGCTCATTTTCGGCGTTGCTTTTCAGTGATTGAACTTGAAGAAGCTGAAAGCAGTCGGTGTGTTGTAAATTTAAATTAGTTTTTTGTAGAGTGAAAGCATTTTTTTGCACTCAAATTAAAAAATTAATGAAATATATTTTGTGTGACTGCACGACAGTCGGTGGTGACTGCAAATGTATATTTCCTGAAAAAATGTTTATGACCAGAAGGTAGAAAACGGCCTTTAAATGTCAAATAGTTAGTTCATTGTTTTAAGGTAACCTCAACTAACTGCTTTATAACCGAGTACTTACTTTTGTACCGAGTATCTACTAACGTGTGTTTAATTTTTTCGAAAATAAAAATCCGATGGGGTCAATGATGGGTTAAGAGTTTGTATGAAACATGGAGAAAGCATTTCAAATGAGAAATAATTAGATAAGTATTTTCCATAAAAATCTGACGAGATCAACAAAGGGTTAAGAAAAAACTTGATTTATTGGCCCCATTGACTTTAAACTTGCGTACAAAGCCGCGGAGCCCTGCTAGTTGTCTATATGTGTAGATATATCATACTTATTTACGGGTTCATGAAGAGAAATGGGGAAGTTAATGGGGTTTCAACAATGCATTTTGATTATTGCTTCGTAGAAATCCAAAAGTTGATAACCTCATAACTTCGATTGTATGGGAGACGCCCTCTGGTGGTAAATTTCTGAACCTTACTTAGTTTTGTATTTTTTGTACTAAAAAATTTTGCCGATCACTAACTTTATCATTCAAATCGGTTTAGTAGTTTCCGAGATACGATGTTTTCACGCTTACTTTACTACTACATTTACAAGTGGGGAGCCAATTCGATAGAAAATTATCATTTTATGCGGTTTGATGAAAAGATATGGGGAAGTTAGTGGGGTTTCGACAATACATTTTGATTATTGCTTCGTAGAAATCCAAAAGTTGATAACCACACAACTCCGATTGTATGGGAGACGCCCTCTGGTGGTAAACTTCTGAACCTTAATTACTTTTGTATTTTTTGTACTAAAAAATGTTGCCGATCACTAAATTTATCATTCAAGTCGGTTCAGTAGTTTCCGAGATACGATGTGTTCTCGCTTACTTTACTACTATATTTACAAGTGGGGAGCCAATTCCATAGAAAATGATCAGTTTCGTATGGCAGCCCCCTTAAAAGTTGGCGATAGCGGTTAGGTGTGTATGAAAAAAATATTCGAAAGGAAAAATAAATGAGTGTCGGTCTTACATTTGATACGTCTGGGGGCCACCTGGAAGCAATTGGAGTCCGTTTTATAAAAACAATAATTTTGTATGGGAGCCCCATTAAGAGTTGGAGATAGGGGTTAAGTATGTCCGCAAGAAATGTTCAGTATGGAAAACTAGCGGGGGTCAGTCATAGATTTTAACACTCTAAGAGCCATGTCTGAGCAGCTGTGGAGCGATTTGTCAAATTTGCAAGCACTTTTTTAAACTTTGACTTCGTGCGATGCCATTTAACTCCATTCTAGGCCCAAAATTTGTTCGCTTATGCACATCGAAATCGGAAAATTGTGCACTAAATCATGTATAATATGTTTATATGTACATTAACTGACTTGGTGTTTGACTGTGATTTCATCTGAAGGCTGCTTCATATTTATTTGAAAAAACCCACATTATACAATAACAATAACTACTTTCTACTATTTTTCCATATCACTTGATAATTTTAACTAAAACCATAACAAAATTCCAAGAACTACAAAGGCGCACAACATTTTATATAAAAAATTTTATAAAGTTGCTAATAAATAAATCCCAGTCCTCACGATAAACTCGCAAAAAATTGTGTGCTGCTGTGACTAAAAGCCGCAAAATCCCCGCAAATCCAAGCAGAAATCATTATTTATTAATTTTAAATGCTGTAAAATTTAATTACTCCCAGACCTTTTTAACAGTAATTTCTGTGTAAATGTGTTTTAAATTTGTGTCGCTTTAAAAATTTGCCACGTTACGCGTCAAACTTTGCAACGTGCTTTATTTAATATTTATTTTTGGTTCTGGTGTTGTTGTAGTTTAATTTTGCACTCTCCGTGCCTTTCGTGCACGACTTGCTAACCGGTTGTTCGGTTGGTTGGTTGGTTGCGGGAAGCAGCGGACACAATTACGGCCGCGTATTTTGTCACGAGAACAATAAATTTCATTGTCAGCGTGCAATATTTGCAAAAAAAATGTTCACCAAATATGAAACATAAACAAAAACATGCAAATATGCAACATTTTCCAGCACAACATTATATGTGTGGCTCTGTGTATGTGTGTGTGTTGGTGGAAGATGATAAATGGGGAAACATCTGCGACGGCACGCTGACAAACATTGGATTAAAGGAACCAGACGGCATTTGAGTTTGAAAAACGTTTATCATTGGTTCTAGTTTGGTTATTGTTGTTGTTGTTGCTGCTTGTTGACATTTGAAAAGGTGCTGTTTATTCATATTTTTATTCTTTTTCAGTCATTTTTTATGGTCACAGTAATACTTGCCATGTGAAAGGCAAAGAAGTTGTGTGCGCTCAAATAAATCAAACTGACGTGCGAGAGGCAACTTCCATACTTCATGCATCAATTCATTTTTTATTTTTAATTTTATATTTTCAAGAGGCCTAATTTCTACATAAGAATGAAGATATAGTATTGATTTCTGAACCTAATTTTCGTGTATGCAGTTAATTCAAACATTTTCACAATTTTGAGACTAATAAAATGTAACAAGATAATCACAAACAATTAATTATAAAAATTTATTAATTTATTTATTAATTATTTATTATATATTTATTTATTCAATTACAAAAAAATCTTAATATAAAACCGAATCAAAGAATTAGTATTCGATTTTTTGTGCAAAGTAAAATTAATTGCTCCAATGCATTTCAAAGTCCGCAGAAACATTTGAATGGCATATCGCACCATTCTTTAAACGAAATCTGAACTCATCTTCATCAATATTTCAAACAGAAACCCAAGCAGTTCTTTTTGATTCAGAAATGGGAAAATTTTGTTGCAATACAGCAGCGATTCTTAGCTAGAAATTTGGTCAGTGATACTTTTTGAATCTACCTTTATTAGGTTTTCATGATTTTATCGACATTTTCGACAATTGACCCACCAAAGCATGGTTGTCCTTTTGTAATGAATACCAAAGGTCTCAAAGCTGCCCACTCACATTGAACTAGAATCTCAAATAGAAACAATATCACGTTCAAACTGACGACTTGAACATGTTAAATGAGCTAAAAAAATTTGATTTCACGTTTAAACTGATGACTTAAACATGTTTAATGAGCTAAAACGAGTTAATTTCACGTTCAAACTGACGACTTAAACACATTAAATGAGTTTTAAGTTAATAAGGCAACGCACACTTTTTCGCTCAAATTCAATGTGTTTAAATTTCCACTTAAATTGCTAATGAAAGCCGCTTCCGGACGTTGTGCGACACACGCGCCATGCCCACCGCCTTCGCTCGCAGCAACGCTCGCGCCGCGCACAACGACTGACGTAAATGATCGTCAGACATAATTTCGTCTCAGTGACGGCGCTCATATTTGCCTATAATGTCGAAATGATGTCAGAACGCCGCACAGTTTTAATTTAACTAAACATTTGCTGTTTTCTAGCGGTTTGTCATTATTTTTTCAGCTGACTCTGTATTTATGCAATTTGCTGTTTACCTGCTTAAGTGTGGCTTTCGTTTTGTGTTTGTGAGTTTTTTTAAAGTTTTCATGTTGTTTTTGTTGTCTTTTTATAAACAATTACTAATGGCGTTTGTTGTTGTTGTTTTAATTGTTGCTGTTGTTGTGGTCATTAATTTATTTGCAAATTGCGCGTTGTTTTTCACTCTTTTGTTCTCAGCAACTCGGCGTCGTTGCATCTTTTCGTATTGGTTTTTGTTTTTTTTGTAGTTTTATTGTTTGGTTTTTTGTTGAGTTAAAGTTGAATTCGGGGTCATTTGAGCTTTGCTTGATGTAATTTTTCTATTAGGCTGCTTGTTGTTGTTAGTTGTTTTTATTTCTCTATTTTATTGTTTCTATTGGCAAGTTTTGTTGCTCACCAACGTGACGTTGGATTTAAGTTTAGATTTGTTCACATGCGCTGCAAAAACAAAAAATACAAAATTTAAAAAAATAAACAACAAAAAAATAGAATTAAAATAAAAAATTAAAATAAAAAGAAAAAGAAATAAATAAATAACAAAGTTGTATAGAATGGGTAAAATAAAATTATGAAATTACGTAAGTTGAATTTTTTGAAAATTTTATTAATCAATAACGGGTTTACGTAATACATGCAGTCAATGTGTGTGTGTGTGTGTCAATTTTATGTGTTTACTATTATTGCGAATAATGGAGATAATGAATTCTTTGGGCTGGGCAATGCACATTGTTGTGTGACTATTTGTTGTTGTATAGGTTGAAGTGTAATGCGGATTGAAAGTGTAAAAAAGTCAACTTAGAAGGCGGAAACAGCACGTTTAGTCAACATTAGGTGGGTAAACTGACAAATAGGTAGAGTGGTAAAAAGATGGCTAGGAGTGGCTGCTCCGAGACGACGAGCTTATTTAAGTCATAGAGAGAGACCTAATTTTTCAAACTCAGATTATAGATAAAGTATATAAATATAATATAATATGTAACTTTTTCAGATTTTTTCTTCACCTAAACAAAATTAAATAAAACGGATTATATTTTTAGGTTATGTTATGCCATACAGTTGCCAAAATTGTTGTGATTTGCAGTAAAGTTTTAAACAATATATGTATATAATTTTTTTTAAAGTTTTTATTTACTTTATCAGAAACCTGACCTAAAAAAAAGAAATTTAATTTCATTTATAAAGAGAAATTTTATATTTTTTTAATTTTTTTTAAGTATCATGCAGGTTAATAAAAAATCTGGAAAAAATGCATAATGTTCAAAACTAGTGTCCGACCGAAACCAATTTTTTGGGTCGAAACCGAAACTTTCTAGTTGAAATAAAAATCACCACATCAAGCATCAAAATCGCCATTTTTCAACAAACGAATTTTACTTTAAGTAAATAGAGAACAAACAACATAAATAAATAAATAGTTTTTAATGAAAACAATTCATTCATTTTTTAAAAACATAAACATAAAAAAATCACCCATTCGTACCTTACTCCCTAATATTCAAAATTAATAAATTTATTATTATATTCTAAAAAAAATAAGTTTATTTACATTGGTGGCATCTAAATTCTGTCAGAAAGTCACAGAAAGTCATTTTTTAAAAACATAAACATAAAAAAATCACCACATCAAGCATCAAAATCACCATTTTTCAAGAAACGAATTTTACTTTAAGTAAATAAAGAACAAACAACATAAATAAATAAATAGTTTTTAATAAAAACAATTTATTCATTTTTTAAAAACATAAACATAAAAAAATCACCCATTCGTACCTCCCTAATATTCAAAATTAATAAATTTATTATTATATTCTAAAAAAAATAAGTTTATTTACATTGGTGGCATCTAAATTCTGTCAGAAAGTCACAGAAAAATTGTGTGGCTGTACAACAAACATAACCTAAAAAAATAAATTAATAGTTACGTTCAAAAATTACGTTTTATTTTTTTCAAGTATCACGCAGTTGCAAA